>CATQJA010000968.1:0-75990 GCA_958295435.1 Mesorhabditis spiculigera
CCCATTTCTAAAGCTTAATCTACCATCTTATAAATATTCCCACGCGGAACCGGCTGCGCGTTGCTATTTCAGATATCCAAAGGAAAGGTGTTTTCTAGGCTCAAGCGCTCGGCTCATTCCCCCCCTCACGCCTATACGTGGCACGGGCTAAATTACGGAAATCTCATTACGCGGAAAGGTGCCGAGAGGCTGCGGGAAAGTTAGAGGGGGAAATTGCCCGCAAACCACCAATTTGCCCTCGCCGCTTTAACCTCGCCGAAGAGGGCGAGGGGGGTCGAGGCGGATCTCCGGAATATTGAAGTAGCTAAAAAATCTAGGTACCATTGGAGATTTGATTTGGGATCAAGCCCCCCGATGAGAGGCTATGATTGACCTGGAAGCAATAACAAGGCAATGCTCGTCCAGGAAAACGTTCCCTGGAGAACACCCTAATTGGGCCATAAAACGAAACAAAAAGGCAAAGGGCTCAGGGAACGGTGGCTATGACAACAACGAAAAGGAGTCATGCGCATTCACAAAGAACCGTTCGTTTTCATACAGTGAAAGTGAATAAAAAGAAAGCAGATATATTCACCAAAAAAGTTAAATTCGAATTAAAAATAACGAAAAAAGCACAATAAAAAGTTTATTTTTATTTCAGAGCGCTTTCCGACACGCGCCACTTTACAGTAGCACGTAGGCGGTATAATGTGGAATACGGAACATCGAATTTGCGCGGAAATTTTCAAATCGTTATTTCGTTGAAAAACAAGTTGTTCAAAAAATTTCCTTTATCATATTTTATAGATTTTTCTAAACAAGTATTAATTTTCCATTTCCAGGCAGCAGCGAAATGTCCAGCCCGGCAGTCGAAGCCCTCGCCCGCGGCCTCAACAAAGGCTTCCACGCCACGAAGCTTGAACTGAAGGCGCAACAGAGCCGCAGAAAAGGAGTCAAGTCGAAGAAAGCTGTGGTGCGTTTTACGGTTAAACTATTTTCTGCGTTTCGCCTCGGAATCTTTGTTCGTTATATCTGTTTTTTTTCTGTTTAGGCAGTGCGCGAGCTTGTTCGAGAAATCGGTGGCTTCGCCCCGTATGAACGCCGCGCCATGGAATATCTGAAGATCAGCAAGGACAAGAAGGCGCTCAAGTTTTTGAAGAAACGCGTCGGAGGCCACGGTCGTGCCAAGAACAAGCGGGACGAGCTCCAGGACGTGTTGATCGCCATGCGCAAGCACCACAAATAAATGCACAACTTGTTTTTGTTTGGTTGTTTTGTTGAATAAATATTAACCGTGCTGATTTGTTAATTTTTTATCCGGCGTTGAGCGCAAATAATTACCAAGCTTTTCCTCCAGAAACTGGATTATTTTTTCTGTAGTGGGATGACATCGTCTACCACACGGCTTCCAGCTCGGATGGCACTCGGTCTCGGGATGTCGCTGCTAGCTGCTCTGGGCCCTGCTTTCGCTCTACTCTACGTCCTCAACCAGCTCTATCCAGAAAGCCCAAGCTTCACCTCCAGCAGCGAGATCCCCTACCTGATACTCTATACGATTTTGGTAATATTTCGGCTGGTTATCACAGTTTTTGTTTTAGGCTCCCACTCATCTTGTCGTTTCCTGGATCTTCGTCATGGCTTACTCGGATTTGGCCCTGCCCTTTGTGATGCGCTCGCTCGAAGTATTGGCCAGCCATCATGTTCAGCATCACCCTCACGAACATGTTCAACCATCCAAGGATTCTCATGATGAAAATCAGAACCAGATCAAAAACTGAATGCGGTAGTTTTTCTAATACCTTGCTAACTTGTGAATTTGTGCCAAAGATAAACTTCTTCTTGAGATCAGGGGCTTTGGAATTGGCTGATACTAGGGGCGGATAATTGATAAAGTTGCTGTTGAGTTAGCTTTACTCATGGCGCTGCGAGCTTGAGGTTTTATCGACTGTGTCGAACACAAGACGACGGCCGTAATTCTTCTCTAGTGACTTTCCCCGAATAGCGCCCGCAGGAGGAGGAGGAGGAGGTTGGGGGGTAGATGCGTATCTGTACTCGCCCGGCAGGAAAAAGGCTGCGTCGGGGATTTTCAGGATTTTCGTCGGGAGGGTCTTGTCCTATATTGTTTCTCATTGGGGCACCCGATCCGATCCGCCTCTGCTCCTTCTCTTTGTCAGTGATTGCTGCCGTTTTTTTGGTCCTCCCAGCCATAGTGGGGGTCATCGACCCACTCACCCACCGGCCACAAACAGATTTCACTTTTTTCACACTTTCTGTCCCAATTAGGGTGTAGGCATTCCTTGAGGAGCGGCTTTTCAAACGCTGGAAGTGCATTATGGTTATTGGATTTAGTAGAATGAAACATTGAGGTGGCTATTGTCTTTTTCTGCTTTTTCACGTCTTCTGAACGGCTTTTTATGCTTTTTTCCCTACACAGTTTCGGGCATTCCTCCCTATTTTAGCGGATGTATGGCCCGGTGCCGCTCCTGATCCTGACGCTAGTCCGGTTTAGCTATACCGCCGTAAGGTTCTGAAAGTTGAAAATAGCTAGCATTTTGCTTTAGGAGCCAACAGCAAAAGTTTTTACGGCCACTGGCCCGAATGGGGAGTCAGCACAATATTTGCTCGTGCCGGATGCCAGCTCACCCACTGGCTCCCGGGCCATCCCGGTCGGGCCTTCGGGGACATCTTTGGTAATTATACCCATAAACTTTCTTTTATTACCTTGACATGAATGTCTTTTTATTTCTAGTCTCCCACCACACCGATCCCTACCACCGGGATGCCTACCATTAGCCTGCAAGCCCTGATGGCGGCGATCGGGCCGCAGACCGGAAACAAGGTGCAGCTGGATTTGACGAAGTTGCATCTTCATGGCATCGATTTTGCCGTGAATGGTACTGAAGATGCAAGTGATGCCAAGCCGTCTGAAGCTCCTTCTTCAACACTGGCCCCGTACACACGACGTCCATTTGCCGGGCGGACCAGGGCCACGGTGGCGGTGCCCTTGGTGGAAAACGAGCAGGAGCTGGTGAAGATGGCCGTGCCGAAGTCGAGTGAGCGGTATCGTAGGCGGAAACCATGGAAAAGGGGCCATGCTGGTACGGCATTGCCGATCATAGCTGATAATGTAAGTTAGAAATAGACTGCTTTGTGTAGGATAGGCTGTTGATTTTGGGCTTTTAGGGAAGAAAAAAACTTGTTTCTTAAGATCCAATTTTTGCAATGTAATTAAAGAAGGCGTTTCTACACTGTTTATTATCATTTTCAAGGTCAAACACCTTACAAAATTTGATTAAAAAGACTAAAAATATAGAGATTTTTCGCGCAAACATGGCTTTTTTCGAACAACAGTTTAGATTTTGGTTTAAACATTAGGTTTCGGTAGCTTTCTCTCTTAAAACATAGTTAAATTGTATTAAATCGTTAGTAACATATGATCTATGACGCTACTGGGCTTGTATGGCTTCAGAAAATTAGATCCGCGCTGGCAATACAAAAAACCCCAACTTCAATCTCGAAATTTTAGGAAGCCACGACAACAACACCGGCGCAACCCAGTTCTACGACCGTTGTAAGTAACTTCCCAGTAAAAAACTCGGTCATTACTGATCTTGCACTTTGCGACGGCATCATCGGAATCCCATTTCAGCCACAACCGACCAGGATCGAGATCGAGCCGAAGAAGCGGCAGCCCGACAGCCCCCAGGTCAGATCCATATCGTACCGGTCCGGCCCAGTTCCTTCAAGTGTCCCTTTCAACCCTCGCTTTTTTGGAAACCGGATGGAAAGGGAGAGCCGCGGGGGTGACAGGGGCTGGATTTGAAAATTTAGTAGTAGCTATTGTAAAAATAAAATTTCAGTCATCTCCAAAATGGAGGGCCCTCGAGTCCGGGGAAATGACGGCGATGGGCGATTTTTTGATCGCGAATGGCAAATCGAAGAAGGCAGGGGTAATTTTTGGGACCAAGTAAATATAAAGGTACTGGACTGTTGGCGGGGACTCTTTGTTTTTTTCGCCTATCCGTGTTGATAATATACAGTGTATTTTTATAACGTTTTTTGGTGATTTTTGATTGGGAAAAAGGTTCAAAAAATCTAAAGAACCTTGAGGAAAAATCTAAAAAATTGTGCTAATTGCTGTAAAAATTTGGGTCCCCTCGCTAAGATTCCAGTACCGCAAAATTTTCAGTTTTTGTATTGTTATCTTTTAAACGTAACTTTAGAAAATTCACCCATCACTGAGGACAACCGTAGGCCCACGTTATGAGACGACGATTGTAGACGAAGTGCGTGACGACGGTGGGATTGTTTTTTACGTATTTTCCGCATCGTTATAAATATAGTACTAAAAGAAAATTTAGATTTTACAACACCTGCTCCCACCACAACTTCATATCGTAACCGGATGCCGGTCGTTTTGGAGGCGCTCGAGCCGACAAACAACTTCCTCGATCGCCAAGTTAATGCCATCGTGCAGCAGATGAATTCGAGAGTTTATAATGGTACCACCACGGCTTATCCCATCACACCCGAGGACGCTACCGCCGAATCAATCGTGCAGGAATTGAAGGTACGTCCGGGTTCTTGCGCATTATCGGGGGGGGAGGATATTTTCTTTAGGATCCAGTTCTTTCTAAAATAGCGGAAGTGTTTCTAAACCGTTTTTACTGCTTCTAGTCGTTAAAATTGTACGCATTTTTTAAAATACAAAAATCTCGATTTTTCGACGCAAAATTTCGAATTTGCGATTTTTAAAAGTTATTAGATAGTTCCCCCCTTGAAATATAGCCAAAATTTAATAAGAAGGCTATTAAACCACCTACTATTACGTTAATAAGCACAAGAAACAAAATGATAACTGTCGATTTTCAGAACGCCTTTTTCCCTCCTCAAATCAAAGCCAGCCCGACAGAAATGACGGCCCTCCGGGAAGCCGCCAGATTAAGCACCTCTCCGACCCCGGTCCACCCGGAAATCCGAAGGTGGGTTTCGATGAGTATTTTTATTTCGTTACTTTTAGGACCCCAAACCGAAAAGCCGATTCCGCCACTAAGCCAGTTACGACCGTTACTCCAAAGGAAAAGCCGCGAGCAGATGCGTCAAAAACGTTGGTGGAAATTTATATAACAGAAAAACAGTTTAGGCTACACATCCCGGCCAAGGCGCCCAAGCAGGAGGAGCCTAAGAAAGCAACGTTGAGCCCCGAAAATGCGTTACTGGCTTTTCTCGATCGGTGAGTAGCCATCTATATTTTGGCCGAGGATTTCATGATGCTGTGCTGTTAGCGGGGAGGGGGGGTTAGGGCGAAAACATTTTTTTACCAATAATCTCGTACGGCTCGACAAACAATATAAGTTATTTTAACCCATCTTCAGATATGCTTTTTTTAGTTATAAACACGTATAAACTAGAAAAGTGTCTAAATTTTAACTTTTCGGCTTAATTTGTATGAAAAAAGCAAAACAGCCCATATTTTCACGGTTTCAAAAATGATCAGATTTTGTTATAACTTTCTAGCCATGCAAAAACTAATAAAAAAACTATGAAATACACAATATCTTAGTAACCGGTAGCCGGGAAAATAAAATCTGTCCCCGATAACAGGTCAGTACCCTTTCAAGAATGTCGTTTTTCTCAGGAATCCCCTGGACATCTACCGCGCACAAGATGAGGAAACAACAACGGAAAAGGTTGGTTATTTTGTACAACAAAAAAAAAAAAAAAATACTTAGATTGTAACGACTACGACAACGGCTTTTACGACAACTCCAAAAGTGAATATCACTACACCAGCTTTACAACTTGATCCCCCAGTCGAAAAACAAAACAAAGCACTGCTAAAAGTGGCCGGATTGGATGGCGGAAAGCCATCTGCATGGAAAGAGGTTACTCGAACTTTTTGGTCCAAAATACAAAATTTAGAATGCCGTATCCTCCAAGCAAAGACACTACGGCATGGTGGCCGCACCGATTAACTTGAGGCGACTTCGCAAGAAGAGACTCCGTGCTGGCCGCAGGTTGACCAGGAGGGATCGGCGTCGACCGCAGCAAACCAAAGTCCGTTCGGCGTTTTTGAAAATTAGGCTTTTTAGAGAAATTTCCGACAGACGGCAAAATACCAGATGAACGACGTCAAGACGAAGGTTTTCCCAAGGGTACGCTTCAAGATTAAATGGTTCTTTTGCGTTATCGGGGGGATTTTCCGAACGCTCCAAAAATGCCTGGCGACGTAATACTAAATATTTTAATCGCGTTTTATCAAAATTTAACTAGATTTAAAGTGATAAACTATCGAAAACGAGCTTTTTGAAATTGCGGTAAAAATCGGCAATTTTTTTGAGGAAAAAAATCTATATTTTTTAGTGTTTTTAGCAGAAATTTGTCAAGTTTTCAAAAAATGCTTTTAAAGATAAAGAAAAAATAAAATATTTTAGAAGCCCGCCGCTACATTGGACGGCGACACAGATCAGCCCAATCCGGTGCTGACCAGACCTCAGACTCAGAATTACCAGGTTGGCTTCAGATACATACCTTTAAAAAATGTATTTAGCCTCACCCGGAACCGAGAAGAGACCTAGAAATGACGACACCACATCCCAAAATTTATACCACGCATCCTTACATGCTGACAACCTCGTATACCCCAATTCCGCTTCTTCCGCCCACCACCAGCGGACCGGCAAAGGGTAGTGTTGCGTAGCTTTCTATGATGATAGCCAGAAAATTTAGTCGAGCCGAAAATTCGAATATCTCCCGAGCTTGGGCCGAAACCAAGGCTTCCGCATAATGTTATCGGTGGGTGAAAAATTACCAACTTTTAATAATAATGCTAATTTTGCAGGTCCAATCCCTTTAGAGCAGCCAGGAAAGGGCAACAAAAGTGACAATACTGTTTTCGATCTGTTCCGAGAAGCTTTGGAATATGTTTTGGATACAAAGGTAGGAGTTTTCGGTAGTGGACTCCTAGCGGGGGGACCGATTTTCCCCCAGTAATCCTGCAATATAGTTTTTTAGGGCAAAAATTGTTCTTAACAGGTATAGCAACTGTTAAAATGCTAGAAAATCATAATTAGCTCCCCCCCGCTAACAGTCCAGTACCGAATTATGTAAGCAAAAAATCTATTAACAATATTTTGATTCCAGAATTCAAAGGAAAAATCGGACAAGCCTCGGGTGCAGCAGTTGAAGCGGCTGGACGCGATTCCGGATCCGAATCTCCGATGGTCCGAGGGATCCCCGGCTATTGGAGGTCTGATGGCGCTCAGTAATATGTAAGTAAATACCGTAGCTTTTCATCCTCATTTTTCAGCCTAATTCACCCCTCAAATCGACACATGGCGGCCGGGCAAAATTCTGGGTAATTTAAAGATTTGAAATCGATATCGTTAAATTTTAGAATCGGTTTTTCAAAGCTGTCGATAAAACGTCAGGAGCCGGCTTTGAAGCCGGCCAAGTTGCCCCAGTCGAACTTGGATCTGGAAATGGTAGGGAAGAACTCTAAAGTTGGGGAAAAATCTGAATTTTTAGGAAGAGCTGGCCGACACGATTTCACGGCTTGATCAGCAACAGCTAAATAGCAATTCTGTAGGTTATATTATCATAGAAATACAGAAAATTTATTTCGAAAAATATGGTTTATAACGGCCCTTCATGAATCAAATATGGGTTGAACTTGTTTTATATCTCTTAAGGTGCTTTTGCATTAACGAGGGGGCGGATTAAAAGTATTTTATTATTATCCTTAGAAAAATGTAACATATTTTAAGTGGCAAAACTATCTGAAAAACTTGGACAATTTGAATTTAAGTAAAATCGGCGTTTCTAATCGAAAAATCCAATTTTTTGTATTATTATCGTAAAAATTTTTGTTTTAATTACGTTAAAATTTTTAGAATAGAATTAAAAAATTAAAAATTTACGTTAAAATTAATTAAATAATAAAATTAGGAATTAAAACCCTTTTAGATCCAAATCCTGAACCCGGCCGAGGATCAGCCGTATTTGATCGATTCGCGCTTCTAAATCGACGGGTTTTGCCTATCATTCCATTCCGATCATTCCCTCTTTCTGTCTTTCATTCGGGTCGTTGTTATTTGTGCTCTGTTTATGTGCTAATAATAAACTTAATAATATAAATATAAATTTTATTTCAAGGTCTAAATACAACCCGAATTATGCAATGACGGCACGTGCGAAAGAGAGAGAGAGAGAGAGAGAGAGAGCGAGAGAGAAAGAGAGAGAGAGAGAAAGCGATGGCGGTGGAAGACACAGGCTAATGACTGGCAGGGGGATAAAAAGTAAATTCAGAAAAAAGGTTCTGGTTCGTTAGCGGGGGACACACACACAAGCACTCCCCCCGCTAAAGCAACAGAACCAAACAAAAATGGCGAAGGAATAAAAAAGCTGGCACGTTGGAAGACTCGAAAATACAGGCTACAAACGGCACGAGGTATCGAAGCGGAATGGTATAGGCTCGGAACGCAAGGAAAGTTTTTAATTTATGTACATTAACAAAAACAAAAATACTTAATAAATACGAACACTTGATCTTAGCTTTGCACGGTTTTCAAGCGCCGTTTCTTGGCGGCCGGCTGGCAGTCTTCCGGGAATTTGAGCTGAAAATAAGGCGGTGGTGATGCTTTTCCTGCGAGCTTTTTTTCAGTTTTTTTTGGTTCTTTTGCGTTATCGGGGGGACCGATTTTTTTTCTAGACGTCCAGGAAGGCCTAATAAAGTGTTTGAAGCATTCTAAGAAATGTAAGAACGGGTTTTAACCGTGTTTTTTGAAAATTAACCACATTTCACGTCGAAAAACTATCTAAAAACATATGAAGCTTTGAAATTTTGGTCAAAATTAAGCTTTTTTAATAGAGTTTTACAATGAAAATTGGCAAGTTTTTTACATTTATAACTAGTTAGAAAGTGTTTAGAAAAAAACTGCTATTTACAGTGGAACAATTGGATCCTAAGGAAAAAAGTTGGCTAGCCCCCCTCGATAACGCGAAAGCACCCGTATTTTATAGTATTTGATGTATATACGACGTTTCATAACTTTTGGTATAATGTAAAGTATACTACGTTTTATAACTCACCTCAAGGCATTCGGCTTCAAGCACGGGAGGCGCTTCAAAATTCTCCTGCGCCGAGGGTGTCGATTTGTCGACGAGCTCGATAAGCTAAAAATAGGGTTTTATGAACTGCTTTCCGGTTCAGATATTTAAAAAACATAGATAAAGAAGAAGACTTGTTTTTCATGCTCCTACCTCAACTCTTGCCATGCCACACCCCAGCGGAAACAACCGCTCAATTTCGCGGAAAATGGCTGCGACACCGTCGACTTTTCTGACCAGCAGGAAGAAGGGGCGGCGTTGGACGATGTATTCCCAGACTGGGGATTCTTTCTGGAAGAATTTGGCCTATTTTAAAAATTGCAGAGCCCTACATAAATTATTTTAGGTTCTTCGTAGAAAACGTAACGTAACGTAACGTAAAAAAAACAGCCCAACCATTTGAGCCAGGGAAAAACATTTTAAAAACCTGTTTAACCTGGAAATCGAAGGTCAGTGCGCCGGATTTTGGAACGAAAACAATTTGTTTTTTGTTTTTCTGGTTTGCGAAATAATTTTTCTAAAAAATTTAAGGAGAAAAATCCGTCCAGTGACAAACCTACCCTCATTTTCGCGATTTTCCGTTTCCGCTTCTCGCGTGCGTCAACCTTTGGCGCCGCCGGAGGAGGTGGAGGAGGAGGAGGTGGCGTTGGCTTGGAGGTACTCGCTGAAAAAAAGCTAAATATAAATATCTTTTTATAAAGCGTAGCTTCAAGCTTTAAAAAAAGAAGAAAAAACTGAAAGTACCTTTCACGGGCAATTCCACCGTGGCCGGAAATTGGATTGGCATCGGCGCGGTAGAGCTGGAGATGGAGGCAATCGAGAAGGGCATATGTGGCTGAAAAATAAAGAGCTTAATACATTATTAAAATAATTAAGACCAACTTGTTAAATGCAAAATTTTTGAACGCAAGAAAATCTACTAGGCAACCTCAAAAAGTCGAAAAATCGGATCATTTTTCGATGTGGCGAAAGGCTACTTGCGAAAAATTTTAACTAGGTTAAATTGTATTCAAAAACCTCTTTCACTACTTCCTCGTTCCTTTAAGATTACTGTATCCGTTTTGTGATGCGCCGAAATGACAGTGCAACCCTGGGGGTGGCCAGCTAAATTCCGGCCGACCCGGCTGATAAGGGTGACCACGGGGCATCGAATTATCAGCAAATAGAGCCTCGGAGAGTGTATTAAAGCTATGGTAGAAGGTCGCCGCTTTGGAAATTGATGAAAAAATATATTAAAAACATCGGGTTTAAACCATAAAAACATTAATAAAAATACTTTAAAATAACTAGATATCTTTGTATTTACAGATACGTTACAGCTGTGTAACCATAAACAATAAACCTGTATTAAAAACCTACATTAAACGGCAGCTGGTAGGGCATTGCTGGCATTGGGATTGGCGGAGCGAACAGCTTGGGCAGGGCGGTTGAGGCGGCGGAAGAGTGGGGCGGCAGTTGGGCCAACATTTGCGAGAAGAACGGGCCGTTTGGGGTGTTGGTCAGCAACTAAATATGGAAGTAATAGTCATAAAAGTATATAACAACGATAAATAGGCGGAAAAGCAAATAGGATGCGCTTTCCAAAAACGCGTCGCAAAAGCCGAGAAATCGTGTTTTTTTAGATACTAAGTTTCTCTAATTATGTGTTTTCCCGGTAATTTTTACTTATTTAAGCTTTTTCCATATCTAAAAGCCTTCCCGCGCCTTTTTAAATATAGAAATTCCAAAAATGTTTAGCAAAACAGTAAATAGTTTTTTGACCTTTTTGGTGACGCCAAATGCTATTCCACATTTTCCAAAAATCTTGAAAACTAGGTAAACTCTGGAACTCTTAAAAACTCATAACTCTCTTCTGAAAAGTGTAATTCCTTTTTCTATTTGCTTAATAAAAAAACCGGAACCCCTATAAAAATGTTCAAAACTGCAAGAAATACTTTTCGTGTATTTTTTCCAGCTATTCAACCCTTAAAAAATCATAACAACCCACCGGCGGCATCGGGAATATTTGCTGATGTATCGGCGGGGCCGGAAGTGGCAGCGGATATTTTTGGGGTGTCGGATTTGGGGTTGTTGGGGATGTGGAGGTGGTCGACGCCGTCGAGGTGGACGGCGCAGGGGACGGGCATCGCTTCGACGGCGCTTCCGGGGCTGGGGGAAGATCTGAAAAATCAGATAAACAAATCTTAAAATTAAATTAAAAAATTTACTTTATTTATAAATAAAAAATACGCCTTTAAGGTCGAAGTAAGGCAATTAAAAAAACACCTTTGTCCAAATCCAACGGCCCCTGCGGCTCGACCATCAGCAGGAAAAAGTCTTCCGGTGGGTACATTGCATTCCTAGAAGAAAAAAACTATATTAAAAGACGTTTGGATGATAAGGTAGAGATGTCAAGAGAATGACGAATTTTCCGTTCTTTTGCGTCATCGGGGGGAGGTCCTACAAATCCAGAAATGTCTAGCAACGTAAAAATACTATTTTCATGGTGTAGTAAAATTATAATTCACAAAAAAGTGAAGTAAAGTAAAGTTCAAAGTAAAAAAACTCACGCAGAAAATACTATGTAAAAAAGGTTAGAAAAGCTTTAAATACAACATTTTTGCCGAAAAATCTGTCGTTTCCTTGAATTTTTGATAAAATTTGCAAAGTTTATACATTTAGAAGTATTAAAAACAGTTTAGAAACACTTTTTTTATTCGTTTCAGAACCAGGGGTCCTAAAGAACAGAAAACTCTCCCCCCCCCTGATAATGCAAAAGCACCGAATTATGCAAAGTAGAAAGTCTGGTGGTACCCTGAGCAAAGAAGTGGTCATCCACGGAGGTAAATTTAATAAAAATAATATTACCACCGCGTCAAGAGTAAAATTCGGAATTTTGCCGCCTAAAAGTATTGGCATACTTTAACTAATGAAATGACCAGCCATCGAAACAGTATTATAGCCGGGCAACAAAAAGAGGGGCGGTGTATGAGACAGCCGGGGGAGGGGAATGACGGTTTTTCGAGGGAGATAAAGCCTTATCTGGGCGAATGGAAGGGTGAAAGGCACAGGGAGAAGGACGCTACGCCCCTATGAACAGCACAAGATAACGCGTTCAAACAAGGGAATGGGCAGGGGGAAGACACGGTAGGGGCCACAGAACTTCAAGGCAAGGTTTGGAGGATTAAAGGGGCTGGGAAGGGACGAGATTTAGGAATAGTAGAGAGAGAGAGAGAGAGAGAGAGAGAGAGAGAGAGAGAGAGAGAGGAGAGAAGGGGAGAGAGCGAGAGAATCTAAAAATTTGGAGCATTAATAGCGATTAAAGGCACTGCAACGACCTTGAAAATATCGCAACATACAGTGAGAGAAGGAGATAAAGCGATAGATAGAAAGAGAGAGACAGTCAGACAGACAAATATTTCCATAGTTTTTCGCATTTTTGAGCAGTCGAATCCGAAACTATAAAATTCCCCCGAAAACCGTTGCCCCTCGCGGAATATTGTGACACATAAATGTTTTGTCTCCACGACCCGAGAGGTGGTGATGACGACACAAAATTTTGAGCTTCTTCTTTTACGGGGCCCAAAAGTACAGTAACCCCTCTTCAGAATAGCCAATTTCAGTTTTAGGAAATGTCAATGGACCTTCCCCATCCGGCTAATGGAGGGTTTCGTTGTCGTCGTGGCGGAACCCGAGTGGTAGTGGTGGTGGGGGTGAATGGGGCCCATTGTGGGCCCAGCTGCCCAGGAGGAGGGGCCCACACAACCAAATATCGTAGCGTTTTTTTTTTGGGATTGGATGTGCGCGCGCGGGGAGTCGATTTCTGCACCGAAGATTGCCGGCTTGAAGAGTGGTGCGTAGTTGGCTATAATTTGGGGATAGCTAGGCGTTAAAATTAGGGCCATTCATGGTGGTACCGTAATTCGATTTGGTCGCGCCATTTTTTATCGTATCATTAAAAGTAAAATATAGAAAAGCTTTTGATAAAAGTTAGGTTTAAAAAAGTAAATTTATGTAAATACAAAAGCTATAAAATTTTTAGAGGGACGGAAATGTAAGGGGAAAACGCCAAAAACTCGGCAGCCATAATGCCGACAACCGAAATCGCAACTTGCACATTCAAACTAGACTATCGGTATTTTGCGTGTCGGTAGCATGACTGCCGAGATTTCGGTTGTCGGTATTATGGAAGTCGGCATTTTGGCAATCGGGAGCATCAATCTAGGGACTTTGGCTGTCGGGAGCGCCGGGATTTTGGCCTGTCGGGATTTCGGCTGTCGGTATTTTCTTTCGGCGTTTTGTCTGTCGGTATTATGAACTTCGGGCTTTTGGCAGTCGGGGGAGCACAACGTTAGGAATTTTGGCTTTCGGGAGCATGATTGCCGGGTTTTTTGGCGGGATTTCGGCTGTCGGGATTTTGACTCTGGGTTTGGCCCTCCAATTTTTTTCGCGATTATGGCTGTCGGGGTTTTGGCTGTCGGGATTTTTGCCACAGTCAATACATGAGCAAGCCTTGCAAGTGCCTTTAAAGGGCTGGTAAGGCCAATTTTTACATTATTTTGTAGCCTTTTCAGGACTATTTGTTAAATTTGGGGTTTTATGGTTCCTCCGCCAGCCAAATCCCAAAATAGTCCGACAGCTTACGATAGCTAATGCGCGAACTTGTTTCTGTTTTCCTGTCCCTTCATGTAGCGAAGTTCAGCCCCCCAACCCCCAATTTGGACGGGATGACCGTAGCCGGCGCTCGAGGACATTTGGCCTCAACGATCCATCCAACCGCCCCGCACACGGGCTGACAACCCGACAAGCGGATTAGCGGAAGAGAGAGAGAGAGAGCGAGAGAGAGAGAGAGAGAGAGAGAGAGAGAGAGAGAGAGAGAGAGAGAAAAGATCGGAATGGCGCTGGGAACGGGCGGAAAGGACAGTTTTTCGGATTTTTGGCGGCCGACGGGATGAAAATGGCATGCCCTTGTGGGGCGGATCGGTCCGCAGGATGCACGAAAAATGCTGGAATTTCCTGGTTTTCTTGCTGACATCTGCACTTGATTAATGGATTCTACGATATAAATTTATACTAGCCAAAATCAGTAAATAACAAAAATTACATTTCTTAGCCAAATGAGAAGCGGTCGAACGGCTCCAAAGCGTCGGTGGCTCGGCTTCAGTCCGATTCGATGCAAAATAAAAAAGAAATTAGAATCCCTCTATCTCGCTCTAGCTACGAAAGCCAAACGGCTCCAAGACGGTGGCAGAGCCATGTTCGTAAGAATTAGCCGAAAAACGCACAAAAAAATAAACATTTTGAAAAAATTCTTTCCACATGCAGACGAACGGGTCAAAGACATCGGCAAAAAAACCGTTTTCAAGACAAAAGTAAAAATAGAGAAGATCGGAATTTTGACAAAATGGAAAGCGCGGAAAATCAAACAAATGCCAATCCACTCAAAGTTGAACGGCTCCAAGGCGTCGGGAGAGTAATTTTGAAACATCTTTGGCTGGAAAACTCAAACTAAAATGCCGAAAATGATCTCTTCAAAAAGCACAAAAAACTTACATGCCAGCCAATTTTTTTTGGAAACGAAAAAAAGCTTTTTTGGAAAAAATAGGCAGGATTTTAGAAGGAGCAAAAACTCATCTACAAATCGACCTCAACAGGGCGGCTCCAAGACGTCGGCAAAGTCTAGCTAAAGCCTAGCCAAAGCCTCCAAAAGGAAAAACGATCAAAAATTAGCTATAAATTTCCAAAAAATGGGAAAACCAATTAGGAATGCCACTCTCCCACGAAAAAATCACTCGAAAGAAACTCGGCAAGTGTACCCCAAGCATTGCCCGAAAAGCCTGAGGGGGGAGAAGGAGCACGGTGAGCACAGCTGGTCAGCGCCAAAATGCGCATCAATCATTTGTGTGAGTGTGGGAGAACGGACAGGATGCAAAAGAGGAAAAAGAGGAAAAAGAGGGCGCAAGGGTAGGGCGCTGCGCAAATATGGCCCCGGGGGGTACGGTACTCGAGTCGGCCTGGGAGGGAAAGGGGGATAATTACTGCCCTCTTGGCAAACATCCAGTATAAAGAATGGGGGGCGGGTTACGGTAGCTGGGTTGGGGGATTAATGGGGGTAGATGGGGTATCATTTTTCTTTACCGGGCCACCCACCGGGCGCTAATCAAATCCGGGCCCCCGCCGCCGAATTTGTTTTGTGGGCAGAATGGCTGGGAACTTGATAAAAAGCGGATAAAAACCCAAAAAAGGGAGATGAAAAGGGGATAAATAAAGATAGCTTTAGATCCCGAAAATTCTAAAAAGCTTGAGAGGAATGAATTTTGGAGGAAAAAGGAGACCAAAACCATTTTAAAATTGCATAAATTAATCGAGGGTAATTAACGAATTTTGTATACTTCCAGAGTAATGAGAGAGAAGATAAAAGGCGCCAAAAATGCTGAAAAATGATAGGAATATTAGCTTCTTTTGCAGCATCGGGGGACCTATTTTCTTCAGTAATGCCTAGTAGCGTAAAGTAAACATTTAAAAAATTGTAGTAAAATTCTTCTATATTTCGACTGGAAAACTATCTAAAAACTTTCAAAAATCTCCAAAAATTCTAAATTTGGGTAAAAAAGGCCATTTTTCGACGAAAAATCCATATTTTATATCTCTTAAAAATTGCCACGTTTTTTCAGTTTAGTAAAAACATTTTAGAAACATTTCCCCTATTTAGATAAAAAATAACACGCTATATAAGTTAGTATCCAATAAGGATAATTTTTCGATGCCAACCGATTCCCGGATGTCCAGGAAAGGGGGAATAGAACCGAAAAAGGAGAAATTCCGCGGGCGGACGCTGGGAGGAAACGCGCCGCCGCCGCGAGATTTCCCGATAGCAGGAGGAGGAGCACGGTAGGGAGGAAGAGCGGAGGAGGAGGGTGGGTTTTTGGGGGGATTGATGGGGTGCAAACGGGGGTACGGTACCACCGGGGGCAGGTGACCCAAAAATCTTGGTCGGAGATCCGTTTAGGGGCGTGCGGTCTGGACAGCAACAAAAATGCGCTATCAAACCCGCCAAAAGTCATAAATAAAAGTATAAATGATAGTCGAAAATTTAAAACAAGAAAAGCTTATCAAAAACAGTTGATTTAAAACCAATAAATTTAACTTTGAAAAACTCGAAAAAATAACGCTTTTAGAAAAGGAAAAACATAACACCTACTCCTAAAATCCATCCAGTTCTAAAGAAAACAACAAAAATTTAAAATATCAACATCTAAGGGCCCTGAAACTAGAAAGTTTACCCTAGCAATATCATAGAATTTCTAAAAAACGCAAAAATAAACGAAATTTCGAAAAATAACAGCTAAAATTCCAAGAAAAACAAGAATTTCAAGGTCGAGAAACCGAAACAAACGTCCGAAACAATTAAATAACTGTTCGAAACGAACTTCAATTCCCTAATTTGCTTCTAAATAAACGCTAACTTCTAAAAATCTACCTTAATGCTCTAAAATGAAATCCAAAGCTACGGTAGAAGCCCAGAAATTCCGCAAAAAGCCAAAAGGAACGGCAGCAGAGTGCGGCAAACCAGCGGGCTGGCGAACAACCCGTTTCGTGGTGGGAGAGAGACGAGCGAGAGAGCAGAGAGAGATAGAGAGAGAGCGAGAGAGAGAGAACGAGTGAGAAAGAGCAAGAGAGAGAGAGAGAGAGAACGCAGAGCGAGAGGGTGCAAAGAGGCAGATCGGCCGGGCGGGTCAACAAAAAGGGACACAAAGCAGATGGGGGGCGGGCTGAACGGAGGATGGACGTGGAATCGAGAGAGAGAGATAGAGAGAGAGAGAGAGAGAGAGAGAGAGAGAGTGGGGTTTTTGAAGAGGAAGCCTCATCCAGCCAGCCCTCTTCTAACAGCAGCCACCACTACCACCACCACCGGCTGCCCCATTCTTTCTTTTCTCTCTCTTTGATAGTTGGAGGGCGGAAAGACGGACAAACAGACAGACAAACAGATCGAGGTCGCACTTCGACATTGACAATGGAGGGTACGGTAGTGGGGTAAGGGTAGCACGGCCCTGAAAACGAAAAAGTTACTTTCAAGGATCGCAGAATTTGCTTGTCCAAGCGCATTAATGAAAATGATATCAGCTTTTTGCAAAAAGGTACATTTGGGCCCGGAAAACTATTCCAAAAATTCTATTAAAACCGCTTAAAAATAGCCTAAATAAATCAGTTTTTGCCCAGTCGGCCGCGCGTAGCCGATTCAAATCGAAAAATCAAAAAGGAAAATAGAAAAATAAAAAGCAACAAAATAAAAAGAGCGCTAAAAAGAGCACGCAGTTCACGAAGCCGAATTAGAGCCGTTCACTTCGATTGAAATACGTTTTTAAAGCTAATTTCTTTGTAGAGTAGTACGCGCAACAACGATTTGTAAGGGAAAACAGCTAATATAAAAACTTGCGCCTTTTGTTCGGTTTAAAAAATGATTTTCAAAGCGATTTCTCGCTTGCCAGTCGTGATACCGCACGCTTCTTGGGTTGCGTCATCGAATGGGCGTGGGCACCGGCTGTTTACCGGGGGATTAGGTACGGTAGCCATGAATGGCCTGGGGGGACCTTGAGAACAGCTGGACGCCCGGGATATTGCCCCCCTCGAGCGCTGGATAAGGTGAAATCGAGGTTTATGTCGGTTGAATGGTCGAAAAGCAATAGGTTTAACCCCAAACGCGCACTTTTTTTGCATCTGCTGCCGGAGAAGCCGCAGGAATAGTCCTAAAACTAACCAAAAAAAGACAGAAGTACTTTTCGTTGATATAAATCATTACCCGGCTTACAAAATCGATGTCTAAAATAATATAAACAACCTTTTCAGTTTCGAAACTCGCGAGTCCATTCTCAAACAAAAAAAAGAAGTTCGTTTCGCTGGGAATTTAATTAGGCTTCTCACTAATTGGATTAGGGGATCCCGTTCTTGCTTCTCGTCGGAGCGGAAAAAGGGTTTGTAGGACGTTCAGACCCAAAAGAGTATCGTTGATAATTTCCGGCTGCTGAAGGTAAGTTTTCTAGGCTTTAAATGATTTTAAACGATTGTGAATATTAGCCGCAAAATTCGAGGCCTAAAGAGTTCAAAAACGCACACTAAATTCTCGATTTGACCAAATCTCAGCAGGGGCAACAAAATCAGTAAAAAACTAATCGAAATTAGTCAGATTCTAGCCAAAACGGAAGTCCGAGCCTGAGTAAAAAGTTATAAAAACTCCAGAAACTCAGTAATTAAAAAACTAACTGAAAATAAGGAGAATAACCCTGTTAAAACGGATATCTAGTTCTATTTGAAAAATGAAAAAATTCCACGCATTAACGCCAGCGAGTCCGGAAAGCAAAACAAGTATAAAAACAGCGGATCCTGGGAGCGGGGGTCAACCCTTTACAGTAGATTCGCAGGGGAGATATGGGGCGGTGTGTGTGCGGTTTGTGGTGCAAGGTCATCTCTGCCGGACTCGCGAGCCCCCATCCATTTCCGCGGCCTCTTTTCCTCTCCCACCACCATACCTGGCTGCTATCCATTTCCTCCTCCTTCCCATGCACCGTATCTCGAGAACGATATCCCCCGGGCTCGGGAGATATTCGCGGCGGGGTGGGGCATGTGACCGTTTGACGGGTGGCCTTGAGGATACGGTCCTGTAGGTGACAGCGAGGTCAATCGTTTGACAAAGCACACTATGTAGCCCCGGCAACATTCTGGGAGCGCCAAATGAAAATAAACTTTTCGTGGTGCTAATGCACTTGGGGGGCAGTCTGGATTTTGACTACGAGACGCTCCAAATGCCGTTTTTAAACTCGAAGCTTCTGGAAAAGTTAAGTGAAGCCTAAGCCTAGCCTTAGCTTCATACAAACGAAGCCTGAGCTTAGCTTGAGCCAAGCTAAGCTTTGTTCTAAGCTAACCCATAAATGACCCCATTTTAACCTCGTAAGTCAATTTGCAGTTCAAGATAAGCTTAGCTTGGGCTTAGGATTAAGCCTAAGCTTAAGCTAGGCTTAGTTAAAGCTCAGTTAAGCCTAGGCTTAAGCTGAAAACCAAGTGGCTTAAGCGGAGCGCCTCGTAGCCCCTTACTACCAATTTTGGACTGCCCCCCTAATTGCATTAGCACCCTTTTCGTTTTTTAGCATCACTAAGGAAAAAGACCTATCTTTTTGCAGATGCAACGACTTTCGCCGGCCCAATTTTCGACGTCGCTCACGTTTAAATCCTCAATTTATCGGCTCGGCTGTGCAAATAGCTTTTTGGGAGGGGACCGTAAAGTGCCGTTAAACTCCATGCACCGAACTAAATTATAAATTTTTAATTAAACAACAAAATTTGTATCTAAAGAGTAAACGATATACTCACTTTTACGGTACGAACCCCCGCCCCCTCAAAAAATAAAGCATTTTCAATGGAAAAAATTTCTCAGCATTTAATTTTCGATGCCAAAGCATTGTAAATGATCCAAAAAATAGCTTTTTGGTGAGAGCCGTGCAATACACCAAATCCGATCGCTATAACACTCCAAATTTATCCACAGTTCCCGAAAAACACATAAACATGCGATAAACAATATTATTAAGCGAGAGGACTGACGACGAGATATGCAAATAATCTTGTAATTTTTAAACGGGGTCTGGTTCAATGGCGGCGATCCGTGGAGGTGCTCGAGCGGCGGGTGGCGCCGAACTGACGCCAGATGCGCTGCTCCTCCGTCTCCTGGTCGGCGCTGCTCACCGGGCGCACGGGCGGGACACGCTCTGAAAAACCAAGTTTTGGTACGTTAAAATCTCCAAATTTTTCGCAAAAAGTTAATCCCCCGATGTGGCGAATAAACCCACATATCCTACTATATATAAAAAAATAGTGTTTGTGTGTGTGTGTGTGCCACTTTGCATCCATTTCCGTCTGTCTGTCCGGAGGATATCTCAAGAAGGGACGGGTATTAGGCTACGTTCTATACGTCATTAGGTGTGTAATGGTCTAGGGATGACTGCACACATATCATATTTTCAAAAATCAGCCATTCTCGCTATTAAATTTAGGGTTTTGTAAAAACCTCTTTGTTAGGGATAATTAGCATAGAGCGGAAGTGGGTGATCGCCTATATAAAGAGGCAGAAAGGGTTGTGTTCATCTTTTTTTGTCTTCTGAATGGAGGATAATTATGCAAACGGAAGGATAGTATGGGGTCCGAGACGGGGCCAGGGTTGAAAAGTCGCGAAGCGGCTTTTCAACCCTGGTTTATAGATTAAAAATACCGACGTTGATTTGGCAGATGACGTTGCCAGGGGTCGCTTTCGTGGAAATTGGGCCGCGAGAAGGCGGGTCGAATTCGGCCCATGGGGGGCCGCGGAGCGGCGCCGCGATACTGCGGACGCGGGCCGGAGTTTGGCGGTCCCTGCGGTCGATCGTAGTCGTCGGAGAAGGCCGGGTGGAAGCCAGGGAACGTGCCGTCGATCTCCTCCTCATAGGCCGGCTGCATGGGGTGATGGTGGGCATGATGCTGATGAGGGATCGGTGGGCGAGGAGGAGGAAGCTGTGGCCGCGGATCCGGTGGATAGGGTCCATTGTGCTCTTCGTGGCGGCGCATCTCCCTGTGAAAAAAATATAAAAATCAAGGCAATCGGAGAAACCTATTCTGGTGGTAGCCAGCGGGCGCTGGCCGCGAGTTATGTTGGTAGGTGATGGTGTAGCAGCCACGGCGCTGTGTATTTGGGTCTTGCTGCATTCCGCGACATCCGTTCATTCGGCCAGTGTAGGATTGTGTCCGTGGCAATGGCAACTGAAAATGATGAATTAGGTTCATGTTCAGTATCGGGGGGAGGGGGGCTGGGGTGCAAGCTTTTTGAAGCTCTACCATTCGTAAAGGTAGTCTTTGCACACCTTTAATCTGCGCTTTTGACTAAAAAACATTCCCTACCAATATTTCAAATTTCTAAGCATTTTCGAAATTTAAAAGTAGGTTTTCCGCCTTATTCTAGTTGCAGTTTACGTAACAAAGATAATGAAAACCTGTTTGCAGCATTTCTAGACTTTTGAGAAAAGCTAGAACCCCCGCTATTGCAAAAGCACCATAAATTATAATCCATAGTTCTACGTACCGGAACCGGCTCGCTGGTGCTGCGATGAAACTGTAGATTGAGCCGCCCCTGTTCCGGGTCCCATACAGTGCATTGCTCAAGCACCTCCATCCCTTCCTCCCAGGTCTCTCTGAATTGGACATGTGAAAAAATGGAAATCTTAAAAATTAACCTCCTCCCGATCGCCCTCTGCGGCTCTTCCTCGGCATCAAGTCTCTTGTAGTATTCGTCGCAGTCAAGGTAGGCTTCACCCAGAAAGTCTTCGCGGCTAACAAATGTGAGTGCAAGGGGCAGGTCCCAGAGTGATGTGTCGACCAACTCGTAGGCTTTCTATAAACGTCAAAATTATGGCTAGTCTTGAGCATATCACCGGCTTGGCATCTTCACGTGGTCGCAGCGTCTGATTGATGCGCAGGACAATGTTTTTCTCCTCCAGCATGCGCAGCGTCAGACGGGCGATATTCCGCGCATCATCTAGTCCGGAATGGGAGCGTCCGATCGGGCGAATGCCGTAGTGTTGTAACATTTTCTACAAAGCACCAAGAATAAACCCAAAAACAATGTGTTCTGCACCTCTATGCTCGTCTTGTTGCCATAAGCATCCGGATTCTTCCGGTCGAGTTTCGTCACCTAAAACCGGCATAAATAAACTTCAGATCCGATGCCCTACCTTCGTGCAAAAGTACTTTTTGATGTTGATAAAACTGCGGAACATGAACGGCATCTCGATGTCGAGCAGGATGCATTGGAACTGGAGAAACTTTGCAAAATCGCACGCGCTGTCCGTCACGAAGGCGAAGCGGGGCGCCGGGCGGCCGGGGCGATACTTGAGGCCGTGATCGTTGAGCCACTCCATAAAACTAAAAGAATGGACGGGATTAGATTTTCTAGAGCAAACTACCGTGCTAAAGCCTCCGGGAAAAACGGTGCTCGATCGACTTGTCGCTGTGTAATTCCAGTTAATTCCGTACAAAACGGGTCCAGGATCGGGTTCTCGCGTGGGCGGACGAACGTCTAAACGAAATCAGGGTTCAAAGGAGCTTTTTTTCCGCCCTATTTCTCTCTAAACAAAAATGCGGTTTCCTTTTCCTTTTCGAGTATCAGCATCAGAGAAATTTAGCAAGTCGACAAACCTGAAATTCGCTGACGACCTGCCGCCTGCGCACGTTGATCAAGACCCCAGGCAGCTCGATGATTTCGTGTGGATACGCAGCGACGTTTTCCCGTCGAGTCGTGCACTCCAAATCGACCACCACCTAAAAAAATGCTTGCAAAAACAAAGACCCATACCAGATAGTCAAAGTGAAAAGCCGTTCGCCGATCTTCCGGCAAGCTATTTTCGGCGGCCAGGCGTAGCTTCGCATATTCTGGACGAAAAGCCTCTAGCAACAGCTTCCGTGCCTCGGATTTGCTGGTAGCTAAAAAACAAGTATAAAGTATAGCGTAATGCCTTACGGGTTTCTAACGACCCCCGAGCGGCAATGTCTCGCATCTGGTCGAAGGTGAGCGTGTCGAACTGCTGCATCACACGGCGGATGAGGTCGGGCGTGACGCCCGGCTGGTACTGCTCTCGCTCCAGGGCATGGATTTCCGTGGCGCTCGACTCCCATTCACTGGCAGCATTCTGGCCGATATTCTCCCTAAAAATCGAATAGAAAAAATTAGGGGAATTGTGAGAAATAAAAAAAATAATGCATACATTTTTCAGAATACTGGGTTTTCTGGGCGCAATAGGTTCCAGGTTACACCTCCGTACGAAATCCGTTGAGATTGTACGACGTAGTCGCTGAGAAATCAATTTGGAATTTTTTTGTCGCTTCATTTTATTTTGTTTATTTTTTCCCTTGAATTCTCTGCTTTTCATGCACATGCCTTCGCTCTTGCGCCTCCCGATCCAGCGCTGCGATCATTTCGGGCACGATCGTCGTTCTTCTGTGCGTTTTCCCCTCCATGTACAGCTCGCGCTTGTCCCGGCGCATCAGCGCGCCCAAATCATAATTCTGGAGGTTGACCGTTTGCCCGACATCTAAATTCCAATAATCCACTACGATTTTTATTATCCCTGACCACGCCGATGATGTGAATGCATGTAGGTGTCGAGATTACGGGCTGTTGCCCCGCTTCTGAAACCATTTTCCGAGCAGCTAGTCAATTACCTCGGAATCCAATTGCAGCGAAGGTTGTCGTGTCAGCCAGTTAAAAACCGATTCAGTCAAATGAGCGATTTCCAAGACTATGGCTCGCCGATAACCTTTTCTGCTGATTTATTCCTTCCGGCGCTTGCTAATTTGAAGCCTTCATTCGTTTTTCGTTCGTTTCGATACGTTTTATCCCGCTCTTCAACTTTCCAATTTTCAGATGCTCTCGCGATCGCTTCTGGTAGCTGGCCGCCAGGTCGTCGCCGGGCAGAGGAGGGGCCTCCACAAAGGTGTGGACTCTACCCCGCCGCTTCGTTTTATCTCCGTTCCCGAGAAGGCTGGTATGTGTTTTTTCTATTCTACATTGTTTTTTCTTTCCAGCCCTCTATTTGACCATCGCGCTCACCTTCATGTCGTACCCAACCAGTGTGCTGCTTCGTCTGGATTCCCTGCGCCCCAGGGTACATATCTTAATAATTTCTTTAATTATCATTTTTAGGCTGAGAACTCGCTGTCGCCCGAAGTCCAGGAGCAAATCGAGGCTATCCGTGCGTCGCGCCAGAAGTGATCGTTACAAGCCGTCTTCCCCGACCTTTGTTCCTATATCGTTGTCTAGTAACTTTTTAACAGTGCCATGGCTCTATAGGTTTGTGTTTTTTGCGTGACTTGATCTTGTCTGAATAAAGTTTATTTGTATCGGTTTTTCAGGCATGGTGAATGATTGAAAGGCCGTTGTCGGGGTTGTGGTTGAACAGCGATACAGCTCGGCTAGATGTTTTTAGGCCGACGGCTCCAAGAGAGGGTTTCGCAGCCATGGCCCTCCCCTTGGGAGACATCCCACACGCCTATCCACCTTCTGCATCTGTTGCACCACCGTTGTCTGGCCCATGATGTCGTAGATTTCTGCCGAAGGCTCGTGGTTTTTGAAGTTTACACGAATAGGTCTGCTTTTCCATTCCGTGATGGAATTATTTGCAGAGTTAGGGTCTGACTTGCTTCCGCGTCATCCAGTGCCCTCCTAGGCGTCTAGCGGCCTGATCGAATTGCCGAGGATAAGCCGCCGGGGGCGTGGATACAAACTTATCTGGGGTCTGAGCCAGAGCGGGCGGCGCGTCTTGGCCCTTTTTCGGCGCTCTCTGCCCGTAATTGGTAGCCTGGGCGTAGTGGGTGTAGCAAGAAGTTGGGGGGTCGGCCCGGGGCGCTGCGCCCTCTCTAGGATTGGATTTGTTCTTGGGCTGCATCCCCGGGTCACTCCGATTCAGTAGGGCCGCCCTCCTCCTCCTCCTTCTTGTGCTCCTTCTTTAGGGGTTGCTTTTCTCTCGGGCCTGCTGACCAGCTGTGGGGGGCTTTTTAGCAAAAGTTTGTGCGCTGAGGCTTGTTTTTATTGACGCGGATATGGCGGATTTTGATGATTTGTGGATTTTTAGGGTGTTTCGAGGTGGGGTGCTGATTGAACCTTGGGCGCTCTATATTCTTGCTGTATGTCCTTGTTTGCGTTAGGTTTTTACAAATTAAAAATAACCTTGCTTTCGATCATCAACTCGATGATTTCCAGATGTTTTCAAGCAACATAATTTAGAGCTTGAAGGAAGATCAACTGAAGTATTTACTCGGTTTTTCGAAATTCAGCCAATTACCGTTTTCTGCTTTTGATTTATACTCGTTGCAAGGATTAAAAGATTATAAGCAGGCAACTAGCTACTCTTTTTTGGCTTCAGAAACCGAACAATCTGCTTTCGGCAGCTTGGTTTAGACCTTCATGAAAAACTAGCTGACGCGTTAGCTTGTTTGCCTTCTTTCGTTGATCACCCAATTCCAGATTGCCTCCTATATACAACCCCCCGGGGCTTTGAGCTCAGCCGCCGGTGTAGGTGTTAATTTTATTCATAGAGGTGTGTGTGGGTGAGCGGCGTGAAGGAGGGCAGTGGAGGTGTAGAGGAGAGGCTGTGAGGCCGTGGTCGATGCCAGTCTTCTTCTTCCCCTTCACCCCTTCTCCTCTTCCTCCATATTCTTCTTATGGCCTCAGGGGGCCACGGGAGGGGCTCCTCAAGGCGTCGCATCTCGTGAGAAAGCCTTTGTTGGCGGGCGTCTGCCCTGATATTGCCATGATAAGTCCTATATTGAGGTCGGTGGGGAAGGTGAGAAAAATTGGCTGTTGAAAGTGGGCGTAGGTTCTTGAGTTTTTAGGGGGAGTTTTTGACTTCAGAATTTTTTCGAGAGGTGTGAGCGAGAGGGTGAGATCGAGAGGACGAGATAATGAGCGACAGATATAGCTGTAGCGAGCGGTTTTTTTTTTGCGAAATTTTTGTTTCTTCGCGCCTCATGCAGAATTTTGCGCAGGTTTCGAACACGATCTCGAATTTTGCTAAACAACTTTATTAACGAATCAAAAGGATGTGTAATTTAGTGTAAGTCACGATCGTCTAGTAACGTAATAGCCAGTATTTTAAGGCATTTCTGATTTATTTGGCGGTATTTCAACTAGAGAAGCTATGTAAAATATTAGAAAAAGGCTACGAATTCGAGAATTTTATTGGAAAATCGATATTTTTGTATTTTTAGCCAAAATTGTAAGTTTTTAGAAATAATATTAAAACTTTCAAAATAAAAATATGATGTTTGATTTAAGAAACTGGGCTCTAAGGATAAAAATTTGGATCTAAAAACTTTAAAAATTTATATTTATTTTCCACTTTAAAACATCAAATTTGTGTCCCACGGCTTTTTACCTGATCTTTAGACTTCCCGTCACCAGGCCAACTATCTTTTTTTCAAGGAGAACACAGGAAAAGCCGCGTGTTTCCACCTCGAAAAACGAGCTCTAGCTCCTCCCCCACCCAGTAAAAGGAATGAGCTCATTTGGGGGGTGGCCGTGCTCATTTCAGTGCTAGGGGGGCTGGCCTAATTGTCCATTTTGGGGGGTGGTGAGGAGGAGAGGAAGGGGCCCAGGAGCCCGAGAGGACCAGCAGGAGGAGGAGGAGGAGGAGATGGCCCTCCTGCATATTCCAGGGGACCCCCAATTCCGGCGCCCAGGGCCACAAGACCAAGACCATTTGATGGGCCCCCTAACTCCCCCACCCAAATCACCCACATTCAATGTGCTTTTTTGCGCGTTGGGGCCTCGATTCATGGGCCCTCATCTCGGGTTGAATACGATTCCTTACGCGCTCTCTGGATTCGGTTTTGGGTACTGTAGTTTTGGCTGATTTTGATGTCGTAAACTTTCTGCTCAACGAAATTTTGCCCTATTTTCCCCCCTTGAAACGAGGCTCTATAGGTATATTACAGGTTTATTTTAATCGGTTTTTATGTATATTTTTTAGGTTTGCGAATATAGACCCAGTTTCCAATTACATGGCGTAACAATCTTCCGTAGCGCTATTCCAATTTTTTTTTAGACGTTTCAGCCAATAATTCGATTGGAAAAGCGATTAAAACCATTTTTTTTTCTGGCGCATCGGATTTAGATTTAGGTTTTTAGCTGAAGTTTGTAGTATAGCTATTGTAAAAAGAGCTTCGAATTATATGGCGTAACAATTTTCCGTGGCGCTTTTTAGATTATTGAACGTTTTCCCGCAATAATTCGATTGGAAAAAGCGATTAAAACCATTTTCTCAGGGGGATCGGATTTAGCCAGTTTTTAGCATCAAATCGAGACTTTATTTTTTTACTGATCCGACTTCCTAAATAAAATATCTGCAAAATCACGTATTTCCTAAATAAAAATGTTTATACTGAAATGTTGGAAATTTTTCGCGAAAAATACAAAAATATCGATTTTCAACGAATAATCGCTGATTTTCGACTAAATTTCCAAATTTTTAATTTTTAAAAAAGTTTTTGGTTAGTTTTATATTTAAATTTGACTACAACGCTATACAACTATTTACTATTGCGCTACTAGGCATTTTTGGTCTTATAGAATAAAATGACCCCCCCCCCTCCGATAATGCGGCAATGCAAAAATTTTGCTTGTTCCTGTGTACACTGTGCACCGGATCACCGCGTAGTCAATCTGAGACCTACGGCGCGCTCCAAAAGGCACGTTTACCTATGCGACTACGTCTGCTTCCCTAAGCTTGCCTTGCGCGCCCCTTTAAAAAGTATAAAAATCATGAATAGCGGCGGTTTTTGACAGCCATGTTTCAAGATTAGCCTCGGCGCCTCCTTGCCGCTCCCCACTGATGTTGTTCTACGGGTGCCTCTTTAGGCCCCGGTGGGCCATAAATCTCGACATTTCCCTTGGCTGCCCCGGGGGCACACACACGATCAGTGTTTGTATGTTGTTGTGTGTATTTTTGAGGAAAAATCCTGGCGTGGGCCTTAAAACGGGTGGGTGTGCCGGCTGGGTGCCCCATCCCATTCTTCACTCCTTATGGCCCGCCACACTTTTTGCGCACCACCCTCTCAGCCCTCCAGCCCGCGTCCGTGAATTAGTACTTCCGGGCGGGCGCTCGCTACTGGGTTAGCTGGTGGTTGAGAGATTGTTTTCAGTAAATTTTACGCTTAAAAAATAATTTTTAATTTATGTTTGGAATTTTTAATTTTTCGTTTTCAAATTTTTAATTTAGTTCATTTAAATAAAAAACCATTCTTTTAACGATTTTAAAGAAAGGCTCGGCAGCCCGCCTGTGATTTTGAGCTGTTTATTAACCAATTTTTAACGATTTTTTCAATTTGACGATCGTTTCGGGGGTGCAGTAGCTTTTTTCTGTATGTTCGCGATTTTAAGAATTGTTGCTTCTTCTTTTGTAGTTTGTTGTAATTAACATGACCTATGAATAGTAATCGCGAATTCCGGAAGGTTCTGAATCAGAAAACGGCTTCAAAATAACCTGCTGGCAAAACTTTGGCTAATAGATTAATGCTACGTATTTGAACAGGTTTTGAGAAATATTTAACCATATTTCATGTGAAAGACTTGCTCAATAACCTCAAAACATTTGTAATTCGAAAGGTTGGGCGAAGGTTCTTTTTGTTTTTTTTTACTAAAAAATTGTACGTTTTTTTTGCTTATGAATAGTAAAAATGCGCTACAGAAAGACTTCCACCATTTTTATTTTGAAAATTGGGTAAAAAAAAGGAAAATTGTTTTCCCCCAGACACACCCTCCCCGATAACGCAAAAGATCCGAAATACTAATGAATATTTATAAGATTAAAAAACAAATAAGGCTATTATAACAAACACCTACGTTTTTGAAGACCCTAAGATGATTTTTTACGAGAAACCTTTGCAAGCCGGGAACCCGATCCTGTGGGACCTAAAGCACTGGCCAGTGGGCCATTCGACCGTTGGCCACAGGGCAGGGGCAAGGGGCCCAGTCGACCTAAGGGCCCACCGGGCACCCATTTTCCGAGTTCTTCTCCTTCTTCCCCCCTGGCCGGTTTCTTGGGCATCCCCTTTACAGCGGATATTTCTCTATGTGGCTGCTGGGTCTCCTCCTCTCTATGGCTGAGACACTCTCACTCACTGCCCAACACCACCACCCCTCCTTACCACCATCATTCATCCCGAATGCTGCTGCTCTTTTTGGATTCCCTCCCCTGGGTGTCGTGCTCACTATTTCCTAATTAGGGACTTTTAGGGGAGGCGATAGTGGTGGAGCGTATTTTGTGGTTTTTACGGTGACTTTTGGGTTTTATTGCTCTTTCTCCCCCTCTCTCTCGCTCTCTCTCGCATTCTCTCGCTCTCTCTCTTTCTCTCTCTCTCTCTGGCATTCTCCCTCGCTCTCGCCATCGCTCTCTCTCTCGTGCTCACTATTTCCTAATTAGTGTCATCGTGTTGCTAAGTAAAATTGCCTGAAAGCAGAATTTCGGAGAAAAGAACCTACCTTTTGTATTAAAAAATAGTTTTTGCTTTGCCCTTATTTTTCTCTCGCTTCCCGCGCTCATGCTCCTCTCGCGCTCGCAATTATTCTTTTTCTTTAGCTCTCGCAACCTCGATATCTCACTCTCTCCTCTCCCTCTCCCTCTCACTCTCTCACTCTCTCACTCTCTCTCTCTCCCTCTCTCTCTTTCTCTCTCGCTTTCTCTCGCTCTGTATATGGGTCTCTGACGTTCCTTAATTTATCTTTTTTTAATTCTTGATTTCACAAGTTCTCCTCTAAAGATTCGATACGTTTTTCAGCCACGTAGCCTAGTCCCTAGCCATTTCCCCTCCAGCAGGCTATATTCTCGACCTTGACAATGCCGACTTGTCAATGAGGACCGATGGAATATCAATTCCCAGGTGAAAATGCCAAAAATAGTAACGATCTGTTTCTTAGAAGAGGAAAAGGTGCGCCGAGTGCTACGCGAATTGAGAAGCCGGGAACGTAGCCAGGTGGGTTGAGCTTCGATTTTGGCTTAGGCTTGGCCTAGACCTGGTTTGGACTTGGTTTAGGCTTGGCTTAGGCTTGGCTTAGGCTTGGCTTAGGCTTGGCTTAGGCTTGGCTTAGGCTTGACTTAGGCTTGACTTAGGTCTGGCGGAGGCTCAGCTTAGGCTGGATTTGAGCTTAAGCCATACTTATCTTATTAAATATTTTTAGGAAATCGAAAACGACATCCGGACCCTCGAGCAGGTGCTCGAAGACCCGGCCTTCCGGAAGCACTTGGCATCACCGGTCGGTTTTAAAGGATAGGAACTCTCTCTCTCTCTCTCTCTCTCTCTCTCTCTCTCTCTCTCTCTCTCTCTCTCTCTCTCTCTTCTTCTTCTTCTTCTTCTTAATTTTATTCGTTTTTGTTTGGTTCAGGGCCCTCCTCAACGCCTCGAGACCCCGCCCAGAGAGTCGTTGCCGCTGAAAATCGGTTAGTTTATAAAAAATCTGATAAATCTAACATTTCATACGTTTTACACCCATTTACGTTACTTTGCAAGCAGAGATAGTAGCCCAGCGTAGGCTCCACATTTATAAAAAACCCAAAAACGAGACCCGGGGGCAAGCGGTGGGGCCAAATTGGATGAGTCGCGCGGCCGGTTCTGGCCCCACGGCACCATTCTGGGCCCTCCGAAATCCCTGCCAAATTAGTGGCCCTTCCCCACGGTGGGCACATTGGCCCTCGAAGTCCCATTTTGCCTTTCCCCGGACGCCGCCGGCCTTTTGGGTTCTAATGTCGGCGAGGTAGGCCCCCGCACGATGCCTAGGGTTGGTACGCCGCGCTTTTTGAGGAAACGAGGTAGGATATGGAGGTTTCGTGTGGAGTTTGGCTTCCTGGTCCCTTTAAAAGCCCTTCACAAGCCTTTTAAAGGGGTTGGGAAGCCAAAAGTCTATCTAGGATTTTGAAAGGGGTGCGCAAGGCATGACTACGGTTTTTGTAAGGGCTTCAGAAGTTCTGGAGGGCATTTTTCCGCTCCGCTACACTCAACGCGCAAGCGCAACCGGGGAGTCCATGGCGTAATGGATTACGGCCAGTTCAGGATTTACAAAATTTTTCTGATGACAAAAACCTTTATGTCGTTCGAATTAGACGAACGCGTTGCTTGGTGTGGCGCGTAGTTGTCGAGACCTAGTCGAGGGAAGGGGTAGATTTTAGACTTCCCGATCGCTTTAAAAGCCGTAAGAAATACGATATTCCTCTCCTCAGTCCCTTTAAAGGGTTAGTGAAGTCAGAAAGATGGTATAATTTCAAGAGGCTGATATGGATAACGCCGAAATCCACAATGGCAAAATTTTATGATGTCGAAATTGTCGAAATACGGTGCAAAACTTTGGACAAATTTCGACTTATTGAAATTTCGAGATTACGAAAGCAAAATAAGAAAAAACCAATCATTTTAAATTCCCAAAAGCCCATTTTTCAGCGCAAAGCTCAACGCCGAACACCGAGCGATTGAAGCAAGAGGTCGAGCCCCAGCTCCGCGCCCAATTAGCCCCCAATCAGGTGAGGGGTTTTTCGAATTTTCGATTGATTCCACGTGTTTTAGAAGCTCTTCATCTCCGAGATCAACCCGGCTGTCGGGCCTATTTTGTTAGAAACAGCCGAAGCGAGACCACGGCTTATCGTCGTCGGGCCCCAGGATATCAAGCAAAAGTGGGTTTTCAGAAACGCTCCGCTTTACACTTCCTTACGCTGCTTTACCTGCTAAAAATTTTTTGGTATCTTACCTGATGCGACGATAATTTTCCGCAACGCTACTTTTTACACCTAATCTATTTCTATCTCTCAAGATTCCTTTTCTCAGGCACTTGCCTCATAAAATACGATTTCCCGAGATGCTCCTCTTTACAACCTTAGGCTTCTTTACTATCCGCTCCTGCGCGTCGATTCCCGGCAAATTGTCAGATATGCTACGCGCCGCCGGAAATTACCAGGATCGATTAATCAAGCAGTTCCTAGGTGATTAGGACCTTTACATAATTGAAGCGGGCCCAAAAAGTCAATTTTGTCCCGGAAATTTCACTTTTTTTTTGCGAATTTTTATATATTTTTTATGACCAAATAAATAGCCTGTGACTTTTAGGCTGTGCCGCTTTATTTTTTTGATCGACGGGGGGAGCCCCTCGTATGCAAATTTTGACTTCCTGCCCCCTTTAAATCAACTTGCATTCTGGCTTCCTAGGTTTTAACGTGAAATTTGGCGGGGGATTTTTTTCCATAATTTTCGAGTAATTTTTGGGTGAGAGTGCAGTTTACCCCCCCCAGCCGTAACTTTTCAGCCATACGTCCTATTAATGCGCCGAATATTTCAAAATGTTCCCCGTGGTCGAGTTACTATAAAAAAGTTGTTTCCTTACATCAAAAATTGTTAGAAAAATTTTTATAACAATTATAAGTCTGGGTTTTCTTTAGTTAATTTTGCTGGTCCAAAGTGAGTTTTCGTATCTCGGCTATCTTTTGACGTACAGAGCTGTCAATGGTACCAAGATGTAGCTCTTGCTCTGGAAAATAAGCCTACATTACGTTTCAGTCGAAAAAATAGCGGAAAATAAAAAATATTTGAGTTTTAGACTCCTAGTACATCGAAGCATGGCGGCTTAATCTTTTCGACTTTCAAAATCTTGTAAAAAAATTTTTAGCAATTTTTGCCGCAAGAAAACAACTTTTTTATAGTAATTCGACCACGGCGAACATTTTGAGATATTCCACGCATTAATAGGACGTATGGCTGAAAAATTAGGGCTGGGTGGGGGTAAACTGCACTTAAGCCAATTTTTGTCATATGTTTCGAGTAATTTTCTGAGTAAATTTTTCGAGTAATCTTTCGAAAATCTTGCCTTCCTCGCTCCTGAAGCGTAGCTCCTGAGATGACTGTATTTGGAAAGCTACAAATCTATACCAATTTACCTTCTCTAACCCCTTAAACCTCGTCTAAAAGGTATGGGTCACTCACTTCTGCCTCCCAGTTGAGTGAAAAGAAGAAGGGGCTGTCCATTTGGGGGGTGGATGGCCGACAAATGGCCATCGTTAGTCCCTTGTCGACAGCCACCCTTCTTCTTCTTCTTCTTCGGCTGTCCTTCACCCAGAAGAAGAAGAATTCGATTCGCGGGGTTGGGATGGTGGGGGTGCTTCTGAATCGAGAGCCACTACAACACACTACCCGCTCCGCCCCTTAACACCCTTACATTCACTCGCTGACCCCTCAGAAAGTCGAACGGCTAGTTAGAATACTCTCAATTTTCGATATTATTACCGTTTTTAGTGGCGTAACGGAATTTTGAAGGCTTTCTAGAATTAATGACATGGGTCCTAAAAGGATTTTCTCAAAAGTAATTTTCTTGAATGTACGTTGTGGCTACGATATTTCCTACCGTTTTTAGTAGCATAACGGAATTTTTAAGGTATCTGTTTGGAGTTACTGTCATTTCTCTAAAAATAATTTTTTATGAACGTAATTAAACCCTGTTTTGTTAAATCTGGTCCACTTGTTTCCTATCGTTTTTAGTAGCTATATTTTAGTAGGGGGGACGGGTGGGTCTAATTTTTTCTTTAAAACCAAAAATACCTGTAAACTGAATAGTACGTGTTTGCATAGTTTTTTTTACTAAAATTGAACTAGATATCGAGCTGAAAAAACCATCGACAAAACTTTAAAATTCAAAATTTCAGTCGAAATTAACATTTTTTGGTTTTATGATCAAAATTTGTAAGGTTTTTGCGTTTAGAAATGGCAAAAAAATCAGTTTAAAAACATCTATTCTACTTGTAGAAAATTGGAAGCTAAGGAACCCCACCCCCGGATAATGCAAAAGCACCAAAAAAAGATATACCCATTAATAAGTAATTTTCATAGTTGTTGAATCAGCAAAAGCCGAAAAATCTCTCTAAAGCCCCCCGTGATTAGCATCAATCCGATCCCCCATACCCATCAATCCCCTCCAAATGCAACGGCGGGGACGGCTGCCAACCTAGTGGTGTCGTTTGTATTGTGGCGTAGTGTTGTGTGCATCTCGCCCCTCGAAGTGAGTCCCTGTTGGTGGACAGCTGCAAAGCTCTTCCTCCTCGCTCATGCTTCTCTCTCTCTCTCTCTCTCTCTCTCTCTCTCTCTTCCCCGGGCCATATCCAATGCCTGCTAGAGGTGTTCCCGTGTCCCTTTTCCAACCCTTCCCAAAATGCATTTCCAACCCGTCCCCGGGCTACCCTCCATACCCTTTCCGTCCCCCTCTAACCGAGAGCTAGAGCCAAGAGCCCGGCGGACCACTTTTTAGGCCGCGTCCGGCTCGGCCCCCCTCCACCCTGTTCCGAACCCGGCAGCCATCATCCGTTGCATGACCCGAATTTTGGATAATTTCGATGATTTTTGGGGTTTTTAGAGACTTTGTAGTTTGTAGTTTCTCGTCGCTGCCCTTTTATCTCGTAATACTCCTTCATTTCTGTGCCGATCACTTTAAAATGGCCAGTATCACTATCTTGCTCCAGCTTTAAAAAAAAATAAATAGCTCGGATTTTGAACTCTGGACTCTGCCTTTCCAATTCGTAATTGGTTACGTCTAGACAATTGGACCTATTGCCTATGTTCAGAATTGGTAATATGCCTGGCCGGGTCCTTAAAATAATCCAAAATTGATGGGTTTCCTCTCAAGTCGCCCTGATTTTACTGTCACCGTCCCTTTAAACGGTATATACTTACCGGCACCATCCCCTGAAAATTCCATGGAAATTTTTGACCAGCCGAGTCCTCAAAAAAGAAATTTTTACCGAAACTGGGGTGCTTTTGCATTAGCGGGGGTACCATTTTCCTTTTTTCCAAGTTTTCGAATATGAATAGTCGTATTCAAATAACGTAATTAAGTCGTAATTTGATGTTGAAAAATAACCAAGAATAGTTATTTTTCAACATCAAAATTTTGAAGTTTTAGATGGTTTTTCGATTTCAATTTGATTAAACTGGCTAAAAACACTATTAAGATTCGTAAGATAATTTTAATACGCGTTTTCGGACTTATTGAACAAAATTTGAACCCCCCCCCCGATAATGCAAAAGAGCTGGATATTTCGTCTAGCCAAGGGGGGGGTTTTGGAATTCGGGATTCTGTCAGTCGACATTTTCGTGTCGGCATTGTGAAATTCGGTATTTTCAAAATCGGGATTCTGTGGTTCGGTATTTTCGTATTCGGGATGCCGCCAATCGGTATTTTCGTGTCGGCATTTTGGAATTTACGGGATGAAAAAGACCAATAAATATGTCTAGCCAGACCTCCCCTCCAAATTCCCCCAGACTGGATATGTTCCGACATAATACCCTTGTCTCGTTGGTATCCCCCAAATGGCCAGTCGGGTCGTTGGTCCTGCTCCTTCTTCTCCGTCTCCTTTTCTTCTTGCTCCCCTGCTCCTTCTCTTTCTCCTTCTCCCCCCGGTCCACCCCCGGCACAGACAATTAGCTCAAATCGATGTTTTTTTCGGGGGTGTGTATGTATGTCTCTGCTGCTGCGTGGGGCGGAAAAGGTGGGCTCGATTGGGCTTCTGCCGGCCAGAGCCCCCCGAAGAAACCCAATACCTCACCAAATGTCCCGCGCGTCCAATTCCCCCACTTTTTTCGCACTCTTTTTGATCGAGGAGCACCGCCTGTAATTTGTGCCTAATTTTAGGCGATTTTATGGATTTTGAAGCCCCGGAGATCGCCTGGGAATTTGTATTTTTCTGGGACTTCTCCGGTTGTTCCGGGCCCCTCTCCAGGGCCCCCAGATTTTCAGCGCGTAACCGATTGACCACACCGGGCCCCAGCACCAAGTTTTCAGTTTAAATTGTTGTTAGTTTTCGCTAAGATTTAAATTTTTTCCTATCCATAGAAGGCTTATCATATAAATTTTTGGTTATTTTTCGATGCCTCGTGAAAATTCAAGTATGAATTTGGCTCTTTAAGGCTCTCTCTCTGTATCGCTCTCTCGAACTTTCTTTCTCTAGCTCTTTCTGTGTCTCTCTCTCCATCTAGCGTTATCTCAAACTTTGAATGCGCCTGGCTCTCTGTTTCTCTCTCTCTCGCTCTCTCTCTTCTCTCTGTCTCTCGCTCTCTCTTTGTCTGTCTCTAGCTTTCTCTCGCTCTAGCGCTTCAAATCTGGGGTTTGATGGCCGATTCGTCGATATTACTAAAGATGAAACTCAACTTCTACCATTTTTCAGAAGCGGTGGCGCTGTCCGGATCGGAGATCGGTGGCTGGCCGTTGCCGCGCCTCATCGTCTGCTCCATCCCACTGGTAAGTGAGATCTCTCTGGCGCTCTCCATCTCGTTTTCTCTCACTCGCTCTGCCTCGCTCTCTCCCTCTCTCTTTAGCTCTCTCTGACTTCAACGAACGACGACAGTTTCATAGAATCTCCTAGAACTCGAATTCCGGCAGTTCCCCAAAACTCGAGCCCCATTTCAGGATCCGAATGTACGCGGGCCGGCGACGAGGCCTGTCACAGCACCCTCACACTACTAAGGGTGAGTCTAAACGTTCAGACGGGGGTGTCCACAGGTGTCGAGTGGAATGACGGGGTGCTGCCAGCGGCTTGTCATTTTATGCAGCCAAAAAGCAGGGGGATCCCGTGGGGAACCAAGCAACACCTTTCCGGACTTGTGATTTTTGGCAAGATATGACACATTCCCAAAAAAATTATGTTTGCAGGAGCATTAGTGAATAAAAAAAAAATAAAAAAGAGCTTCTAGAATAAAATCAAGGACAGAAAATTTTTCATTTATATTTTTTAACATTTTAAAATTTTTGAGCAACTATGTGGGCGTAAAACTCGTAAAACGCAGTAATCCGGACAGGCTAAAATGCCGAAGACTATAATGCCGGAAACCAGCAGGACAGGCTATTGTCATTTAGGCTGTCGGAATTCGGGCCGTCGGGATTTCAGTTGTCGAGATTTTTGCTACAAGTAATGTCGGGATTTTCGCGTCTTCTTATGTCGGAATTTTGTGGTGCTGTGACTATGGTTGTCGGTATTTTCTTACTCGCGATTAGGTCTGTCGGCATTTTTGCTGGAGCGATTATGGCTGTCGAGATTTTACACCTGCCAGAATTTTTAGCTGTCGGGGTTTTGCCATTTCGAGTTTAGCGTCAGAGTGTCAAGTGTTCGGACTTTGGGGTGTCGGTATTCGAACTTCGGGATGCGAACTTTCGGCCGTCGGCGTTTTGGCTGTCGGGATTTTACTATCGGGATTTTTGCCAGAATTCTGCCGGCGTATATCCATCAACCAGCCCCATCCATTTCCCCGGGACCCGATAATGATGCCCTCATTTCGGGGCCCTCCTCCTCCTCCTCAACGTGCCAGTGAGACCATCATAATTTTTGACGTCGTCGTCCTGTGGCCAAGGACCTGACGAGAGCGAGAGTGAGAGAGACAGGGAGAGAGAGAGTGAGAAAGAAAGAGTATATTCGTCTGTTCGAATGTCCCTTGTCCTCCTCCTCCTCCCCCCTTTGGCCCTCCCCCAGTAATATCCATGGTCCCCTCCCAAATATCGGGGGGCCCACCCGGATTCCAGGGCAGTCCTATAGACACGCACGACACACGCACACCACTTGGCATTATGTTTCTCCGGGGTGGTTGTATCGATGCGGGGGATGTAGTCTTTGATAGTTGCCGCCCGTTTTTTAGTTTTTTTTTTTAAACTTTGAAGGGGCTAGAAAGCAGCGGATTTCTCCTCGAATTTACGAATCTTGTCTGAAAACAGTATAAAACCAAGAATTTCCTTTTCTAATCCTTATTTCCTTTGATAGCGATCCGATTAAATCGTAGAAAATCTTCCAAAAAATTTGGTTTTGAAAAATTTAGAATTTAAAAAACGTATTTAAAAATCTGAAAAAATTCGATTTAGCTTGATTATGACATTTCGTTATTGTCGGTATTTTACTATTCGATTCGTTAGAAGTCCCGAATAAAGAATACGAGTTTCATAACCCGACACAGCCATGAACTTTTTTTCAATGAAAAATTATTGTTCCGAAAATCCTTGCCTTTAAAGTGTCTTCTATCTTACAAAATCCTTAATTTTATCTTTTGACGCGTGGTGACGTCATAAAATTTTTGGTTTTCGGTACTAAAAACATTTCTTGACAACGGGAACGATCTGATTTTTTGCAGGCCGAGTGGAGCGGGATCGCAGGGCGCTGCGTGCGCACCGGCGTCACCGTCGCTGTCGCCGCCCTACGGGAAAGCACCCCCATGGTGGTACGTTTTATTTGTTAAATTTTGGGTTTTTTTGGAATTTGAGGGATTGCTCATACCCTGCTCCCTCTCTCTCTCTCTCTCTCTCTCTCTCTCTCTCTCTCTCTCTCTCTCTCTCGCTCTCTGCGGTAATAAAATTAGTCGATCAAGATCCCATTCAAAAACTACTGAATTTCCAACTTTTTCCTGACCAGCTCGATCTCGTGTTTCACCTGCCGTATGTATGTTTCCTTTCCGTCCAGACCTTTCCACCCATTCCATCCATCACTCCGGCTGTTTTTAGCCGTTCCCACATTCCGCTAATTTCCGCAGCCAGTCCCCTGAGATTTGTGGCCCGGGCCTCTGTTTCTCTCGTTCTCTCTCTCGCTTTTTCTCTCTCTCTCTCTCTCTCTCTCGCTTTCTCTCTGATTCTATAATTGGCATATGGCTTTCGGCTGCTTTGAACTTTTGGCTACGTGCCAACCTTTTGTAAAAAAGGGTCTTGTTGCTGATTTTCGAAATGCGAGTTTTTCAGTGAACTTTTAAATGTTTATACAATGCTAATTACGTGCCATAGTCTTTTGCAGATTCCACACCTCTTAGAGTCTGAATTTATAATTAACCAGTGGAAAAAGACCGCTTCGCGGCCATTTTCCACTGGACCACGTCCAGGAACCATGAATTTGAATACCCTCTTTTTTAGCCTGCGGCGCTCGAACCTGAGCGAAGGAACCATTCTTTGGCCTGCGGCGCCAGAGCCAGCGTTGCGCTAGAATCTTTGCTAGCTACTGGTTTTTCTCCAGGATCTGGCCTGCGGCGCGAGAGCCCGAGCCAGGGGCCTTGCTTTGGCCTGCGGCGCTAGAGCGAGAGCCAGACCGAAATCTTGCACACCGAGACCCTAGAAATATGTTTTGTTGCCGAACTACCAAAAAGCAAAAATCGAAATTCCCCCAGGATCCGAACTTACGACCCTGCGCGTGGTAGGCCGTGAGCTAATCCACTACACCAAAGAGGACATGGGAGGAGGCGGCCGGAAAGGCCTGTTCTGTCCTGGGGAGGCGGGGGCAAAGATAAGGGTGACCAAGGATCCCGGAGGGAGGCCTTCTGATTACTTTACAAAATTCTATTTTTGAGTTTGAATCTGTGGAAAATTTGCAAAAATAATAAGATGCGCATGATCCGCACCATTGATTGCATAAACGATCCAAATTTCAGCCCGGAATTCCATCAGGGCGTCGAGTTATGGCCTGGACACCACGGCCCATTCCGCGATTTATTAAGGACCTTTCAGAAAAATACACATAAAAACTTTATTTTAAAGATTTTTGCAAAATCCGAAAAAATGTATCTGGGGAATTACTTTTCCCATCTACCCTCGAAAAATGAGACCCCAATTCCCTCTAGGGGCCGAGAAAAGTTCCGGACAACGTGCGTACCCAAAAATGTTAAGGATTTTTCACATTTTTGCTTGTAAAATCGTTAAATCAAAAAATTTCGAAAAATCCTAAAAACCGTTTTTTATGAGTGACATTTCCCACCGCCATGCCAAAAATCAGCTCGAAACGCGGCTTGACGGCCGAGAAAACGGCCGTACAGAAAACACACATACTTTTCTCGCTTATAGGATAGTTAATAATTAATAATCTTGTTACCGTCGCTAAAAAACCGTTCGTGATAACCGTAAACCTGCAAAAAGCTTACGTCTGACAACTTCTTCTTTTAAGTTGATTTAATATACCCTGAATTCCAGAATTCACCTCAAAATTCCCCCTGGCGCCGTCCTGGCCGCGAACATAAAGATGGTTGGACGTAGAGGGGGGTAGAGGGGGGGATGGGCTGTTCTTCGGATCCGGTTACCGGTGCCCTGGGAGTCGATCTACCCCCCTCAGACACACCGCGGGCACATCGTTTCCGGACACCGCCCTTTTAACATCATTCCCCGCTGCCCTACGGCTTCACCTCTCCCAGGTGGCGGACAGCTGACCATAAGCCCCGGTCTCTCTCTCTCTCTCTCTCTCTCTCTCTCTCTCGCTTTCCACACCTCCTCGATCATTTCGCTAATTTTGCCCGGACAGCCGATTGATCAGGGTTTGACCACCGGGTATGATTGATCGATTCCTAGGGATTACTCAAGATTTTTCAATTTTGGCGATTTCCACAATGAACTTTGCTAGCGTGACATCAGTCCATCATTGCGCTATCCCAAATCATCACTGCTAGCAGGCCCTGGGTCTCGGCTTGCTGCCAATAGCCCTTTAATCGCCTTCTTCCCTGATTTTTCGCCAATTCCCGGTGTCGCCATCCCTTGAAAACATGCTAAAAGTTTCATAGAGTTCTCGCTTTGAGCATCCTTGGATTCTAGTGCGTTAACGAGGGGGCGGAATTCCAATTGGCCGAAAGGGAAGCCGGAGTCGTATAGCTCCGATCCCCCCCCGCTAACGGATCAGAACTCATGTCTGGTCTGCTGAAGCGTTTATGCTCGTTTTTGCTGTCACCATCCCTTTAGCCTCCCGAGTAGCTCGGATCTTGCTTTTATACGTAGTTCGATACCTTTTACGGTTGGTGTCCATGGATTTTTGGAACTTTCCTCTCACAATCCTTTAATAGACCTCCAAACCCTGGTTCGGTACCAAATTCCATAGTCCATCTGCCCCAGCGATTTGCATAGAATCTTCGAGATAGCGAGGGAGAGAGAGAGAGAGAGAGAGAGAGAGAGAGAGAGAGAGAGAGAGAAAGAGAGAGCCAGAGTCAATTTGAAGGCCCAATTGTGGGTTGGGCCAAGGTGGAATGGGTTGTGACTAGAAGAGATGGGTCTGATTCGATTCCACATCTCCTCCTCCTCCCCCTCCTCCTCCCCCACCTCGAGCACCCATTGTGTTGCCTTTTGGGGGTAGAGACCGGATGGATGGCTATACCCACCTCAACAAACCCTAAACAATGCCCTTTTTCCTGGATTTTAGAAGTCGAAAATCGGGGGTTTTCGAATTTTTCATCAAACTTACCATTTTCCTGAACAAAATCTATATCTCAGGTTGTCCGAATTTCTCTTAAAAATTATTTTGATGTCTTTATAATATTTCTGAGAATTCGGAAGTAAAATCGGCATTTTTGGATTTCTTCAAAAATCGGTATTTCCAATTTTTGGCAGCCATAAAGCCATACTGCCTTCGCAACCCCTTTAAGACAAATTTTCGAAAACCTTGTCGATATTTTTCGGCTGCCTAGATGCGAAAATCGGTATTTTTTGCTATGTTTTTCTTTATCGATCTCTCCTGCCTTTAGCATCTCTTTGAAACGGTTCCTGATTTTTCCGATGGTTTTCTGGCTCTGGTTTCCTCAAAAATTTCTGCCCAGTACCCGGATGTCGCGCCAGAAATGATTGCCAGCCAGGTTCAGCTGGTGCTCAGGGCGGAGGATGGGTCTCCCCGGTTGAGGCCAAAGGTTTGAGCAGCTATAGTCGAGTGTAAAAATCTAAAATTGGTTAAATGAAAAATTGAAAATTTTCAAACCTTCAGTATCCTTAAATCCAATGTAATTTCAGCTGTCGGGTGAATGGACACAGGTGGAGGTGGTCCGTTTGGAGGTGCTGAACGGTGGGCTCGGATTCGGCATCGTTGGCGGCACGTCCACGGGCGTCGTCGTCAAGACCATTTTGCCCGGCAGCCCGGCTAATAAGGTTTGTTAAAGGCTTAGCAAAAAAACAAAAAATTTCATGACTACGGGATTCGAACCCTCGACCCAAGATTGGTAGCGAAACTTACTAGCCACTGGGCCATCGTTCAGATCGGGAAAGCTATGAGTTTTTGGCATCCATCGCCCTTTAAAAGTGTGATATGCCTACTTTTCGATACTGACGTGACCGGGAATCGAACCCTGGTCCCCAGATTGACAGCCAAGATCGCTAGCCACTAGACTCTCGTGAAAACCCGGAAACAGTGTTTTTGCTGTCGTTGCCCCTTTAAGGTCGTTTTTCGTCTCGTCGAGAGCATTTGTAGCGATATTTTGACAATTAGCCATGGACAGGAATCGACCCCTGGTCCGTAGTTTGGTAGCAAACTCGCTATACACTAAGCCGCCGTCAAAATCCGATTTTCGATCGCGACTTTTGTAAAGAACTCGCTAAGCCAGCCAAAAACCAAAAATGTTCGCCAATGTCCCTCCATCTCCCTTTAAAACAGCTTCAGGACCAACGACTCCGCTCCGGTGACCACATCCTCCAGGTGGGCAACATCAACACGCAGGGGATGACCAGCCAACAGGTAAATCGAGTTGTCTTCAAAGCAATGTAAATTTTGTATTGATTGTTTAACCTTAATTTACATAAACAATGTTAATTGTTTAATTTTATTGCATTTGGATTTTCAGGTGGCCACAATTCTGCGCCAACAAGAGAACCTCGTGGAGATGATCGTCGGGCGGCCGATTAACGGAACCGAGAAACCGGAAGATACGGCTGGTGAGTGGCTTGAGGATGGCCTATGAACACTAAAAATTCCTGCTATTTTCCTGCCCTGTCCCTTTAACGAAACCAAAACCAACAAAATCCACCGAGGATCTTGCCTGAACTTGCCCTTTAAAACGTAGATGAAAACGTAGAGCGCGTGTTACGGTCACCTAAAAACCACTGGTTACCGCGCAGCGCGCCCGCGACACGTCCACGTACGCCTCCCTTAATGCGACTAATAACGAAAGCTTTTTTTAGTCATCGGCAAAACCTTGCGAGACCTAGCTCATTCGATAGAAAATTCAATTCTGAGCAAGACTCCGTCGTCCTTTTTTGCGGCATGGCAATCCCTGATTTTATAAAATTAAAATACCAATGACCGTCTCTTACTATGAGTGCCTTTCGGGCAAAAAGAGAGGCTTTTGGGTGCAGTTTTAAAATTTTTTAAAATCAGGGATTCCGCAAAAAAGAACAAAGGGGTCTTGTTCAGAATAGGATTCTCTGTCGAATGAGCTAGGTCTCGTAAGCTTTTGCCGATCACTCAAAAAAGCACCGATTGTAAGCCAGAAAGATTTGAAAGGAAAGCCTGCGCAAAGCTGTCATTAATGCGTGCTTCACTCAACCGCGTTGACCCACCTTTCTGTTCCCTTTAACGCTCTATCGCCTGATGCTCAACCTGTTGCTAAAAAATGCCGTGCCATGCACATCTTCTCCTCCCCCTCCCCTTCAATCCTTGGGGACACCCCCGTCCCTGTTCAGCGGGGGTCTCTCCACGACGACGACGGGGCAAAATTCGATTGGCCGCCCGAAATTCCTTCCACCATTTCAACCGAGCACAGGCGCTGAATTTCTTCTGCTTCTCCTTCTTTTTCAGCGGGGTCTCGACACTCCCCCACCCAATCCATTCTATTCTGTGACCCTTTTTTGGGATGAATTTTTGAGATTCAGCGCCTGGGCGTAATAAATCGGAATTATTATTGGGTTTCCGGCGCTTTAGCTTTAGTTTTAAAGCTTTGAAATTAGTCGAAAGCTGTTTGTTTTCAGACTGCTGGACGATGGCCACAAAATCGGCGTTGAATCCCAGCCAGCTGGAGGAGGAGCGAAGAGGACGGAGGGCCCATTTGGAGCCGACGACGTCGGAAAAGGTGGGATCTAACTTTAAGGTGCTATCGTTCTCTCTCTCTCTCTCTCTCTCTCTCTCTCTCTCTCTCGCTATCCCTCCCGCTCTCCTCTCTCTCGCTCGTTTTCCCTCTCGCTCGCTATCTCACTCCCTCACTCTCACTCACTCTCTCTCTCTCTCGCTATACCTCTCGCTCTCCTCTCTCTCGCTCGTTTTCTCAGTCGCTCGCTCTCTCACTCTCACTATCGCTATCGCTCTCCCTATCTCTCGTTTTCTCTGTCGCTCGCTCGCTCTCTCACTCACTTTCTCTTTCTTTCTTTCTCTCTCTCTCTCTCTCTCTCTCTCTCTCTCTCTCTTTCTCTCTTTCTCTCCCTCTCTTTGCGTCTCTGATTCTCGCATTTTCCCCCGTGAACTTGTTGCGGTTGCGTCGCGTCAACCGCAGAGCACGCACGCGACGCGGCTGCTAGGCGTGCAGCTGCCTCCCCTAAACTGCATAATTTCGGCATTTCCAGGTCCTTTAAAATTTCATAACTATAGGAAAACGAGCCGACGTCCGATGTCCCCGAGGAAAAGCCCGACCCTGCAGAACCTGAACCCGAGCCATCAGCCTCTCAATCCAATGCCCCACAACCGCCCACCTCGGACTCTCGCAAAAACTCGACTCCCCACAATACACCCCCATCGACGTCCGGCGCGCAGAGTATTGCCGCGGAAAGTAGAAAATCTAGCTTGGCGGCTAGGCATAGGTGAGAGACTTGAATTTCGCATTTTTAGTTTTATTTGTGCTCAAGCTATGTCTAAAAATACGCAAAAATCATATTTAAAAAAATATTCACATTTTTAGCGAGCCAGCCGGCTCCCCGATCTCCCCAACCATGTCGCTGAAGGCTCTTCAAGAGATGGTAAGTTTATTGTGTTAATTTTTTTAGGAATTTAGCGAATAGAGCCTAGCTTAAAGATTTTTAGCAAAAATACCTAGATTTTAATGTATAAAATGATACGTTAAATAAATTCCCTGCCCTTCTAGCACCTAATCAGCACGCCCATAAATGCGAAGGTAGTCATTGAGATAAATCTTCTCCTTAAGGCACTCTCCTGGCAACGTTCTTACTTGTTCTCTTTCTCTCTCTCTCTCGCTCTCTCTCCCTCTCTCTCTCTCTCGCTCTCTCTCTATCTCTACCTCTCTCTCACCCTCTCGATCTCGCTATCTCTCACTCGCTCGCTCTCGCTCTCGCTCTCTCTCTACCTCTACCTCTCTCTTGCTCTCTTTCACCCTCTCGATTCCTATATCTCTCGCGCGCTCTCTAACTCACTCGCTATCTCTCACTCGCTCGCTCTCGCTTTTTCTCCCTGTCTCTCTCCCTCTCTCTCTCTCTTACTCTCTCTCTCTCTCTCTCTCTCTCTCTCTTTCTCTCTCTCTCTCCCGTATTGTCCGGCCGTCTCGTCCCACTTACCAACACCTTTTTTCTGTATGCCATGTCGACACCTTTTTTCCTATCCGTGTCTATATGTCTAATATTTACATGGCATGTCCGAAAAAACCAAAAATGCATGAATAATTTTTAATTACCGTATTCTGTGCCACACCTCAGCACTCGACTTTTTTACGCTCTTTTTTCTATGGTTTTCAACCCAAAAAACGAGTGAAGTAAAAAAGCAAGAGGCGTACTGAGGTGCACTATGTACTCTGTACTCTCTTCGGAGTGTCGCGTACTACAATAAAACACAGTGTCCCGTTTTTCCTTCCTTTCCTTTTGACGGTTTCTTATACTTTTCCACACCGCGCCACCTACCGTATATTTCCGGGCCGTGCCGGGACCATAGCTTCTCTCAGTCTACCAGCTTGACACGATTGTCCGGAACGGCCTTTCTTCTACCAAATCTGACAAGTGGAGTACTGTAAGAAGGACATCATTTAGGCGCTGACCGTGTTTCTGCGGGAGAACTGGGAAAATGCTGGGAAGTATGATGTTGTGGAGGTCGAGCTGGGAAGGCATCCAACGATGGGCCTTGGGATTACGGTGGCTGGATATGTGCATAGGAAAGGTATGGAGCTTTTTTTGGGGGTTTTTGGGAGTTAGATATCGTAATCGGTTAATGGTGGATTTTTGAGAGTCTCTCTCCCTCTCTCTCCCTCTCTCTCTCTCTCGCTCTCTCGCTCTCCCTCTCTCTCTATCTCTTTCACTCTCGCACTCACTCTCTCGCTTCCTCTCTCGCTCTCTCGCTCAGATCGAACAATAAAATTAGCCGTTGACGATCCCATTCACCCGCTGAATTTCCAGCGTTTTCTGAACAGCTCGAACTTGTGGTTGACTATTATTCACCATTTCTTTCCATTGATCGCTCTCTCCCTCCTTCCCTTTCGCTCTCTCTCGTCCCTCTCGCAGTCCCTCTCTCCCGCTCCTTTGTCTCACTCTTGCTCACTATCTCATGCTCATTCCCACTACGCAATTGACCACCTCTCATATTCCATTGAATGAAGTCTAATCGGAAACACCATTTCGGCGGGCTTTCTGACCCCTTTAAAGACAAATTGAAGCCAAAATCTTCCCTAAAGCTGATCACAGACCCCCCTGGAAGTTGTCACCGACCGGAAATTCCATCGTCCCATCCTCCCCCTCCACCCAGTCAAGTCTATCAATTTTGCAGTGAAGGCCCCTCCTCCTCCTTCTGTCGAGTCAGACTATAGCTCCCCACCTCTCTTCAATGTCTAGGTTTTCGGCTTCTTCCCCTTTTTGCGTTCTCCTCCCCTCTTCCCTTCCATCTGCACGATGTCCATCACGTTCCTCTTTCCCTTCGGGCGTTCCACACATCGGCTTCGTCTTCTTCTTCTTGTCAGCCCTTTTTTGACACCCCCAAGTAGCCCAATTTGGGGGGGAGGATCTCATCTATGTCGGCTTTATCTCCTCTCTATTTCTCTCTCTCTCTCTCTCCCTCTCTCTCTCCCTCTCTCTCAATATGTCTCTCTTTTCTATCACCCTCTGGCCAACAACCCGTCGAAAATTCCATTAACTGAACATGGCCAGCTAGCAGACAGATATCAATTGGAAATTTGTAATTTTTGGCTTCGTCGCCCTCGATGACTTTTTCTGATTAGGTATGCTAGCAAAGGTCATTTGGGAATTTTTTTCGTGGCGTGAAGCCATCCTCTTACCTCGAGCGGCTGTGGCAAGCTAGCAGTGATCATTAAGGAATTTCTGAGCAGCTTGGAGCCTTTTGATTTTTATTTGCTAGCTGGCTGTGATAAGCTAACAACGACGGTATCGGAATTCTGTAGCTCTTCGGCTTCGTAGAGCAGGGCGGCAAGCTAGCAGAGAGTATTTGGGAAGCTTTGGCAGGCAAGTACGCTTTTATTTCCGACTATCCTTGCCGGCAAACTAGCAGGGACCGGGTAGGAATCGAGCGACTAGTCGGGGCAACCTAGCAGAAACCATTTGAGCCAGGGAACTTACTGATTAATTTCCTATCCTATTAGCAGATTTTATGGCTCAAGCCTTGCCTTCCAAGCCCCTTAAAACACCAGAGTTTCAGAAGAAATCGGCGGTGTCTTCGTCAAAAGTCTGGTCAAAGGAAGCGCCGCGCTCAGATCTAAACTCGTCCACCAGAACGACCTAATTCTAAAGGTACGGAAACCATCCTACTTTTTTTTTGCCTTCGACGGTCCTTAAAATAATTTAAAAGGCCGTCCGCGAGTCACTCGAACAGTCCCCATTATAGCTTGGCACAGTTTTTTTCGACCCCCATTTTTTGATGCCATCTGATAGAGCGTGGTCGAATTAGAGGAATCGCACTAATTTGGGATTTTTAAATTAACATTTTCCTGGTTAAACAAGGCGTTAAAGTTGCCAACGTCGAAAATTTATCTCGACGACTACTTGCCAGAATTGGCTGAAACTTTGTGACTAGGCCTAATTTGGGATGGGGATCATTTTTCTAATACATCGCGAAGCACGAAAATTAGCAGAACTTAGTTAAATTGCATACCCAAAACAGTTTTTGCCGAATTTCAAATTAACGGCGAGTCGGCCGCAAGCTGGAAATAGGCTAGAAAGATGCGCAAAATTTTTCTGCATCGATTGATGTATCATTTAGGTGGCGGTCAGGTCGCCGTTTTCTCACAGCGAGCTTTTTATAGCTGAAGAATGGTCTGAAAATCTGACTAAAATGGAAAATATTGTAGTATTTACATATCGGAGTAGTCAAAACCCATCAAGAAATCATGCCAAGTCGATTGCAAAAAAGAGCAAAAAGAAATTCGGCTTATGAGAGGGAGCTGGGATTGAACTGGCGGTGGCTCTGGATTGGCACGCCGACGCTCTACTCACTGCGCCACAGGGCTCCCAGGCGGGGGGTCCCGGTTCGATTCCCGCCCAAAACAAGCACTCCTTCAAATGTCGAATTTCGTTTTGCTAATTTTTGCGTTTAGCTTGGCGTGATCGTTAAATGTGATCCCGTGGGTCAAAACATAGAAAATCGCAAAATTTTCCATTTTAGTCAGATTTTCAGACCATTCTTCAGCTATAAAAAGCTCGCTGTGAGAAAACGGCGACCTGACCGCCACCTAAATGATACATCAATCGATGCAGAAAAATTTTGCGCATCTTTCTAGCCTATTTCCAGCTTGCGGCCGACTCGCCGTTAATTTGAAATTCGGCAAAAACTGTTTTGGGTATGCAATTTAACTAAGTTCTGCTAATTTTCGTGCTTCGCGATGTATTAGAAAAATGATCCCCATCCCAAATTAGGCCTAGTCACAAAGTTTCAGCCAATTCTGGCAAGTAGTCGTCGAGATAAATTTTCGACGTTGGCAACTTTAACGCCTTGTTTAACCAGGAAAATGTTAATTTAAAAATCCCAAATTAGTGCGATTCCTCTAATTCGACCACGCTCTATCAGATGGCATCAAAAAATGGGGGTCGAAAAAAACTGTGCCAAGCCTTGTTCGGGTCTCTCGCAAACGGCCTTTTAAATACGATTGAAATATTTCCAGGTAAATGGCGAATCGTTGGAGCACCTGTCGCACGCCGACTCTGTGAAGACGCTGGTTAGAAGTGGGCAGAAGGTGGCGTTGAGGTGAGGAAGGGAGAGAGAGAGAGAGAGAGAGCGAGAAATAGAGAGAAAGAGAGAGAGAGAACGAGAGAGAGATACCGGAAAATCGGGTAATTTTTTAGCCTGGTCCGCTTCCACGCCGACAGCCCGCAGGCCCTCTGTCTGAACATGCTGCAAAGACAAGTCGGTGTATGCTAATTTTTACAAAATTTTTGCACCACCGTAGCGCGTGCCCTTGTGTGGTTTTGGCTTTTGTGATTACAGTAGAATAGCCTAGAATAGGGAGTGATGGCATGGTAGAATAAAAATCCATAAAATATTCGGTTCGAGCTGTCGGTAGCCCTTTAAAAAACCAAATCCCCTCAAATTCGAGCTGTTCAACTCGATTTAAAATGGTAAAAAGGAATATTTAGCCTCACGATGGCTTTAAAATATTTTTGTTTACGTTTTCCGCTTTTTTAGAAAGATTCGGATCAATCCTGGCGACGCTCTCTCTTTCTCTCTCTCTCTCTCTCTCTCTCTCTCTCTCTCCTCTCTCTCTCTCTCTCCCTCTCCTACAACTTGCACCCAAAATCTGGGCCCTCACCCTATAGGGGAAGAAGACCGGCCCCAAATTTGATTTGAATGCAGAGTGGGCCGAGTGCAGGAGAAGCCGACCCGGGCCCGGTTTGGCCATAGTATGGAATCGGAGTAGGGGGGAAAATCAAGGGTGCTTGCTTGGGGGAGTGTGTCGTTGTAGCGTAGCGTAGCGGAATGTGGAAAATGCACGACGAAATCTTGTTGATTTTAGGAGACGGAGACGCAGGTGATCGATGTGCAATCGTCGGATCCGGAATTGGTAGCGTTTTGGAAGCAGCGGATAGAAGGTGCGCGCGCGCTCTCTCTCTCTCAGTCTCGCTCAGTCTCTCTCGCTCTCTTCCCCTCTCTCACTTTCCCGCTCTCTATCCCTGAACTTCTAGGCGACGTCGACATCATCCAATCCGTGATCCGACCCGATCGAGGAGGCGGAGGTGGTGATGGAGGGTTAGGAGTCGCCCTGGAGGGTACTGTAGATGTGGTAGAGGGTACCGCCCTCTGCCCCCACCATTACATCGGCTCGATCCGACGAGACGGACCTGCCGCCGGGCTTCTCCAGGCCGGAGATGAACTGCTGCAGGTTGGCTGATTTGGCTTTCAGGGCATCGAAAATTCGAAGCTAAAATTCAAAAATTAGCTTTTGCTTGACTACGCTATTCTCCAATTTCCAGGTGAACCATGTGCACGTCTACGGCGAGTCCCACGTCACCGTCAGGGACGCCCTGGCACGAGCAGTTTCGGCGAACGCCCCGGTGACGCTGGTCATTGCCAGAAAGGTAAGGCTGGGGGAGAGCAAACTAACGGAGATTTTTGGGGAATTGGAACCGGAAGAATTGGCCTAGCAGAGATATTTTGGGAGGTGATCTAGCACGGACCTTTTTTGGAATCTTACTCCAAAGCTACTCCCGATAACAGACAAGTTAAAGCTGATGGAAAGCTGGCAAAGAACCTTAGGGAGGCAAGCTAGCAGAGACGATCGGGGAATCCGAAGCTCAAGCTCCTTCTGAAGCTAGCCAGGCCTAAGGAAGGAGGCGATCTAGCACAGATTCTTCAGGAATCTTGAATTTTATGACGAAGCCTCTCATGCTAACCTTTTTCAGGCGGAAACGATTTCAATGTGGATGCCATCGGGTGATGCTCCCCTTGGCTCACTCCCTCAGTGCTATCCCCTCCTTGCCTCAGCTAGTCAACAAGTCACCAAGGCCAAGTCGGACCCGTGTTTGCCGAGTTGTAGTCGGCAGCCGGACGATTCGAATGTGGTATGTTTTTAAGTATGGAGAGTACGGTACACACCTCAGGACGAGGAGTACGAGCCGCGGGCGTCGGGTAGCCGGATGAGAGCCAGGTCGCTGGAGCCGTTGACCGGATTGGCGGTTTGGGAATGTGTTCCGGTGGTCGTCTGGTTGCACAAGGATTCGAGAGGGCTCGGATTCTCGGTGGCTGATTATAAGGTGGGTAGAGAGAGAGAGAGAGATTGAGAAGAGAGAGGAGAGAGAGAGAGAGAGAGGGAGAGAGAGAAAGACTGAGAGAGTTTTCAGGACCCTCGCCATCCCGCTTCGTCAGTAGTAGTGGTACGTTCACTCGTCCCCGGCGGAGTTGCTCAAGCCGATGGCCGAATCGTGCCCGGTGATCGTCTACTCTCCGTCAATAAACAGGATCTGTCCTGCGCTAGGTATTTCACTACACTGAATTCCTATGCACGTCTCTGAATTTTCAGTCTCGAGCGTGCAGTTGCCGTTTTAAAAGCCGCTCCGATGGGTTCAGTTCGGTTGTGCATCGCCAAGCCGGTGCCGGTAGATGAACGGGTGAGTGGCTTTTTGTATTTTTTTCTTGGTCCCGCTCATGCTCACTCTCTCACTTCCTCTAAACCTCGTTTTTTGGTTCTTTTGTCAGATACCGTGTTATTCCTTGCACCGATTATCTCGTTCTCCCCGTCTCTCTCAGTCTCTAGCTCTCTCTCACCCACTCACCATCTCGCGCTCTCTCTCCCCTATCTCTCTCCCGCTCCAATTCCGTGCATATCAATTCGTTACTACAACCACACCGCTCCCTCTAGCAAGGAAGGCAGGGCTTGACGTGCTGCCCGTTCATGCATAGTTCCTTGGACGAGAGAGAGAGAGAGAGAGAGAGAGAGAGATCCGAGATCCAAAAGACCGAGAGGGCCCCCGTCCCCGGATAATCGTTTGGAGGACGGGGCCCGCGGCGTCGTGTCTCTTTTTCTTTCATATTGGGCCCCCTTTTTACGTAGTATCTGCTGTCGGCGGTTCTCTCTCTCCCTCCCTCTCTCTCTCTCTATCTCTCTCTCCCTCTCTCTCTCCTCTAAAGCCCCCTTCTTTCCGACCCATTTCTCCTCATTTGGCCTAGCCAGACATGTCCTTCCGGTGGCTCGGATTTTCAGAGATTCGATATTGCCCTGTTGCGTATTAGTAAGACTTGTATTTTTCTAGATCCTACTATCCTACTTCCTACTATATATAAAAAAATAGTGTCTGTGTGTGTGCATTTGAATGCAACTTCCGTCCGGCTGTTCCACACGTATCGGTTCAGGGGGAAGGTTTTTAAGGTATGGGAGATATGTCATTAGGTGAGAAATCGGCTTGGCATGGCTGCCGACCTACCAGATTACACAAAAATGCCATTTTCGATATTAAATTGTAGATTTTCGCTAAAATTCGGTCGCATCACTTTGTTAAGCAAAAATTTGCATTCGCCGGAAGTGGTTGACGCCTATATAAACCAGCAAAGAAGATCGTTTTTATTTTATTTGACCAGAACTATCCAAAGTGGAGACCGTTCGGGGATCGGGACGGGGCCAGGGTTGAAAAGCCGCGAAGCGGTTTTTCAACCCTGGTAGTAATCTTTAAAGCTTTGATCGCTTTTATCAGTTTTCGATGAATTCCGAGGACCGGAAATGTCCATTATCCAACATCCGCCAAAATTTTCCCCACGCCCTGGCGTTAAAGTTGGTTTCGCGGTTTTTTTTTCAGAGTTTTGAAGCGTTATTCTACTCTGTAAATACTAGTAAATTGATATTAAACAATTTCATACCGTTTTTTTGTAAAACTTAGACATTTCTCCAGTGGCAAGTCCCATCTCCAAACTTAGAAAACATCTTTAAATCCGAAGCTTTGGTCTAAAATCACCTTTTTTGGTCGAAAAATCGACTTTTTGCTATTTATGATCATCATCTATTATTTTGTATCATACGATAGGTCTAATTAATCAGCAATAAAAATCCATAGTCATGCTGTTCCCATCCCTTTAATGTGAACTCGAAAACGTATCCAAAGCAGGAGCCCTTCTCAACCGGTAGCGGCGCCAAGTAGGGCCATTCGGGAGGGCAGGGGGATGCTTTATGCCCCCCTTGCCTGGCTTCTCCTTTTCGTACCCTCAGCAGCAGAAGAAGCCATTCACTTGCCAGACCCCCGCTTGGCTCGGGCCGTCGATCGCAATTTGTGTCGAGACGGCCCGGGGGCCTGGCCCCGATTCTTGGCGCCACCCGACAACAAAAACACTTCAAAAGTCGCGCAATTTACAGCTTTGTCGGGTTTTGATGGCGAAATTACCTGTCAATGGCCCTTCAAGCCTAAAATTCATCGCTTTCTGGATTATTTCGCGGCGTAATTTTCAAATTTTTTAGGCAAAATTCCGAGGTTTTTTGGCATTTCAAAGGGAGAGGGTTCTGGACTGTTAGCGGGGGGGGGGTCTTTTACAGGGAGGGGGGAACCGATGAAACCTGTTGATAATATATAATGTATAAAATATCCAGTAGTTATAAAAATATCTTAAAAAATCTTGAAAATTCAAAAATTTTGACATTTTTTGCTCATTTTCAAACATTTTTTGATTAACATTTGCAAAAATTTTTCTGTTCATTTCAATTTCTTTTCAATTTTCATACATTTTTAATTCTTCGAAAAATTTCTGAAAAAATTTATTGTTTTTTACACGATTTTTTTATCCAAAAATTATGTAAAATGCTAAAAAATGGTTTTATTTTTTTTACACCTGAATTTAAAAATTTTAATTTTATAAATTTTATAAAGATAAAAATAACTAAAAAATTTAGAATTTTTTCGCTTTAATCAACAATAATATGTAGTAAAAGCTTTTACGTCAGGAAGCCTCGCTTCTCTAGACCACCATCCTGTCGAATCCACCCCCTTGAAGAGCCAATTAGATCCTCCTCCTCCCCCCAGTGCCTGGATTTGGCCCTTCGATGCCCCCCTGGCAGTGGAATGGAATGGTGGGTGTGAGGATTTGAATCCCCCCACAATTCTGCCCTCCAAATCCCCCTCCGGGCTGCTGCCAAACCCCCAAATATTCCATTTTATACGCCTCGTTTCGTTTCCGGAATTTGCATAGTGCTGTGGAGCCAATTTCCAGAGAAATTCTGTGAAAATCTGGAGGCTATGGTCGGCCTTAATTTTTAAGATTGTCTCTCTAAAAAATCTCAAGTAGCTGACTGGTAATCGGCTAGATTGCCACGCGCAGCATCCGAGTTCGAACCCCATGCGGAGCAGAACTTTTTGCGTTTTGAGTTCAAGTTCGGAAAAATAGTAAAATTTTTAATTTTCGTGTTTTTAAAGTCGCTCTCTCTCGCTCTCTCTCACTCTCTCTCCCTCTCTCGCTCTCTTTCTCTGTCTTGCTCTCGCGCTCTCACTCTCCCTCTTTTCTATCACTTTTTCTCGCTCTCACACTCCCTCTTCTTCTACCACTATCGCTCTCTCTCTCTCTCTCTCCTCTCTCTCTCTCTCTCTCTCTCTCTCTCTCCCTCTCTCTCTCTCTTTCTCTCTCTAGCCCAAAATTCAAAAACCCATGTATTTCGTCTCATTTTCCCCAATTTCCCGCCCGGCCCCTGTAACCCTACCCGAACCCATTTTCCGGTCTGAATATTTCCAGCCCAGCGAACCCGGGACTAATTGTGGCCATATCAATTTCCTGGGACCACCCGTTTTTTGACGGCTTTTTTTGGTGGGCCCAGGACCACGCATTGATATGGGCCCCTCCAATTGGAGCCTCTAGAGGGTGGAGAGGGGGCCCGATTTGGGCCCGCGTCTCTCTCACGCTCTCTCTCTCTCCCTCTCTCTCTCTCTCTCTCTCTCTCTCTTTTTTTCTCTCTCTCTCTCTCTCTCTCTCTCTCTCTCTTCTCTCCTTCGCTCGCCATCTCTGCTCGATCTAATCTTCACCCTCTCCTGGACACCCCGATGGGCTCGGCTACTTTTTTGCTACTGCGCAATAAGAAGCTGCAGCTTTTTGCATGGAGTTATTTTGGTTCTTTGGCGTTATCGGGGGGGGGGAGGATTTTTATATGTCCAGAAATGCCTAGAAACGTCATAAAGAGTGTCTTAATAATATTTTTGCAAAATTTTCCATTTTTCAGGCGGAAGCGAAATCCGGAAACTCAGAAATTTTGATATTTTCGATCGAAAATCGGGCGTTTTGGTCGAAAAATCGACATCTTTGTAATTTAAAAAATTTATAGCGCTTCTACGTTCAAGAACTGTAAAAAAAAACGGATAAAACAAGTCACACTGTTCATATTAAAAAAATAATACTAGCGGAACAAAGCTAGGCTTTTAGAAAAGATGGCCTTTTCTCATATTTCTCTCTCTCTCTCTCTCTCTCAATTTCGCCAAAAACTCCCTTCCCAATCCGTTGAATTCTCCGCTTCACCCTCGACTAACTCGCTCAAAATCAGCCGCGTTTTGTTTTTAGCCCTTCCCGCTTGAGGGATCCAACAAAAAGGCCCCGTAGGCAAAAACAGGTGCATCCAGTCGTAATGACGCTCTCGTCCTGGCCGTTTTTGGCCGGCATTTCATTTTAGAATTTGGGCCCGAAATTTGGACATTAGCTTTCAATTCCCCGGTCAGGAGAGAGAGAGAGAGAGAGAGAGAGAGAGAGAGAGATAGATAGATAGAAATGTCGATGGGTCCCTAATTAGTAGTGGGCCACTGGTGATGGTTGGATGGTCGTGGTGGGTCCTATGAGAGAAGAATCCCGTCAACGGAGGATTAGCCCGGCCGGCCAGCCCTCGCTGGTCGTCTCCTTGGCTCGGTGCCAGGCCGTACGACCGGTGCTTTGAAGCCTTTAGTAGCCATAAATCTATTTTTGATTATCCATGAACTTTTCGACAACACTGATTCAAATTTTATCTTTATTTTTAGTCGATTTTTAATCTTGTTACGGGTCCCTACTGTATAATTCGCTGTTCTAGCGGGTTTCTAATCATATTCCGGGCCGAAATCGGTGCTTTTAAATATCAGAGCTTTTCGCATTTTCGAAAGACATTTTCCCTCGTATAAATTCCATTCAAACAATTTGAACAGTTAGCTAGCGACGTTCATCTACTAGCCGGAACGTGACCGCGATTCGTCTACCTCACAAGTGGTGTCTTAAAAATATCGACGATTTCTTATTTTCTCTCTCCCGCTCTCTCTCTCTCTCCCTCTCTCTCCTCTCTCTCGCTCTCTCCCACTTTTGAGCTATCTATTTTAGCTATGAAATTGTTTATTAAATCCTGTTTTCAGAAATCGGTCCCGAGCAGTGGCTGGCCGACGTTGAGCCGGGCCGAGCGGCATCTCGCCAAGAGTGCCAGTCCCAACCGTGGACGATTAGTGAGTTTTGGACGATAGAGCAAGAGTGAGAGAGAAAGACAAAGAGAGACAGAGACAGAGAGAGAAAGAGAGAGATAGAGAGAGAGAGAGACAACCTCTCTTTGCAGGCCCGCTCCATCCACTCATCTGAAGAGACTGTCTGGCTGACAGGCGGCGAATTCAGCAAGTTACAGGTATGTTCAAAGCCCCAGATTTTTGTTACTTTTTCTCGCTTCAGTTGACCTTAAATCGAGGCGGCTATACCGTACTGTTTTTCCCTTCCCTTCCCACCCTATCCGCGTGTGCTCGCTGTATTTAATTTGCGTGGTGCCGCCTGTTTTCTTCTGGTCTGCTTTCCGGGGGTCTATACTTTAGCGGGTTTCTGGGTTTTGGTTCAATCTTGAAAGGGACGGTATCAGGGGTGTTCCAAAGCCGCGACGCTTGCCTCTCGCTCTTAAGCTCTTATCCCGTTTTAGGAGCGTCGAGTCGAATCGACGATATTCGATTACGCGACTGAAATCGCGCTACCAGCCGCCTTAAACGGATAGCTGATTACGCCATGTAATTTGGCAACCAAATTTGCATCGATTTAAAGCAAAATAGGAGTTTAACGATGCATTTACGCCAAAAAAACGATGTTTCCGGAAAAATTCCAGGCTTCCAAGTCCCTTTAAAAGCCAAAAAAGCTGCCTGGCTATTCGATTACGATATAAAATTCAGCTCAGGAATTAGCGTAAATTGATGATCCGATTACGGTATGAAATTTTGAGCCAAAAATGCTATTGCAATCCGATTACGAGACCAAATTTGCCCCAGTATTTGCGCAAATTGGTGACATCCGATTACGCTATGAAATGCTAGGAAAAAATCTACTGAGAGCCGGTTACGCCACCCATTTGCGGTGATAGCCTATTGCGACCCGATCAAGCCATGAAATGTTGAGCCTAAAACGTTACTTCCATCCAATTACGCTGTCTAATTCCCCCTTGCCGCGCCCTTTAAAATGGACGTGAGGTGATTGGTGATATTTCAGGCGCATCCATCTCGATCTCCATCGGCATACTCGAGACGTTCCAGCATCACCGGGGTACGGTAGAGACCTTTTCGGGGAGGGCACCATTTAGGGTCCTAAAATACACTCACCCCACTTGGCCCTAATTTTTGCCGTGTGTCCTCTTTCCCCCTTTTTGCACTTTTCCTTTAGCACTCTATTTTTGTTGATTTTTGGTTTTAGGATTGTAGCTAAAATTGCTTTTAAAGGGGCGTGTAAGGCAGGCAGTGTAAGGTGTCTATGGATTTTATCCATAGCCATGCCTTGCCAAAATAAAAAATGACAAATACGATACTGTACTAACTACTAACTTGCATCATTTTTCAAATATACAAAACTACTAATAATTTCATTAACAACCTCAATAAAATCCGCTACTAATTTAGTGGAAACAGCTCCACCAGGTGCGTTGGATGTTTTTTTGCAAGCACATCCCCGTGATAATCAACTAGTTTTGTATCGAAGCACTAATCGGAGTCATAGAGAGAGAGAGCGAGAGAGAGAGCGAGAGAAAGAGAGAGAGAGAACGGGAGCACGAACGAGAACGAGAGAACGGATGACAGAGGGCAAGAGAAATAGAGAAAGAGCGAGAGATAGCGAGATAGATAGAGAGAGAGAGATAGAGAGCGAGAGAGAGAGAGAGCGAGATAGAGAGAGAGAGAGCGAGATAGAGAGACAGACAGCGAGAGAGTGAGAGAGCTAACGAGAGCAACAGATAGAGCAACAATCACTTCGGGAAATTCATATAAATTCCAAAGGCATTTTTTGCTTCAGTCGATGGCGTCAATGACTTCCTGGTCGCCATGCTCCTCCAGATCCGTCTCCCCGGCCTCACCAATGAGATTAGCGTGAGTTTTGAGTTTTGAGAAAGAGCTGCGGCTTGTCACTCCCCCTTTAACCCAATTACTAACTTCGATTTTCCACTTTTCCAGCGGCTCCTGGGCGTACGACGTCATCTACCTGCCCGCGCACCTCGAGCGAACGATCAAGGTTCAAAAGGGACCGGTACCGCTAGGTTAAATTCCGAAAGTTTCCACCGTACACCTCTGTTTTCTAGGGATTACGGTAGACGCGGAGCGGGACAAAGGCGTCAACGGGTGTGTGGTGAAGAGTATTTGCGGGAAGAAGGCGATAGCAAGGGATGGACGTCTTCAGGTTGGGGTTTGAGTAATTTGCTCGTGCTCAAAACTTGCTGCTCAAAAAGTCAAAAATGACAGATTACACACTTCGGGAAATTACTGTCCCTTTAAAGTTCCTTTAAACCACTGAATCCCTTCAGGTCGGCGACTACATCGTCAAGATCAACCACGAACCTCTCCGAAACTCGACCAGCTCACAGGCGAGGGCCATCCTGAAGCGCACCAACCTTGTCGGAACCAACTGCACGTAAGGATTCCGGGCTTTACCCTGACCACCTCGGACTCTAGGATCATCTACATCACCGGGGCGGACGCGAAAATCTGGAAGGAGCGCTTTGCAAAGGAAGCTGAGCCACAAACGCCGGAGCTGAACAGATTGTCGCCGAGGTATGGGAGATGAACAGAATATTTTAAAGGGATGGTGACAGGAGGGGGATTGAGAGGGTCATCTTCAAGAACGACTTCAGGGTGTTCCCGAAGTTCTACCGGGGTGCGCTTGACCGGAAGCCATCCGTGGACAGCCAGCTGGAAGTGTCAACGGCCATTTCGACGTCGTTGACAGAGGCTCCGCCCACACCGGCTCCGACGTCGCCGTCAGGTTCAAGAGATATCGTTCGACTCTGAACGGCTTGATTTAGACGCCGAGGTTGAGCAGCTACGGCAGATATTGAATCATATTATTGACGAGTTGTTGGCGGAAGTCATGAAGGTTGGTAAATTGAGGACTTTAGAGTTTTTTTAAAAGTCGGTGATGGAGAGCTGGAAAGAGAGAGAGAGAAAGCGAGACAGAGAGAGAGAGGGGGGGCGAGAGAGAGCGAGCGAGCGAGAGAAAGAGAGATGGGATAGAGAGGCGGGAGAAGGTTTGATAGATAAAAAGTCAGCAAAAACCGGATAAAGAGAACATTTCCGTCCTGTCTCCACCCCTTTAAAAGCCCCTAAATCCCCTCTCGACCCTCTAAAATGCCATCTCCCCCTAGTCGTTGTTTCCAAGCCATCGACCCGATATGGCCGTCTCTCGCTTGGGCGACCAATGAATATGTGGAACGCAACGGACGGGGCATGGCAGTCACTAGCTAGCCATGGCCACCAGCTCCGTCCTCTTTTTTAGCTTTCCCTCTGCCCCGGAAAGCCTTTCAACGCTTCCGACAATGGGGTTCTTCCCTCTTCCGAATTTTTTAAGGATTAAATGGTGTGTACGCTCGCTGCTATTTCTCTCCCTGTCTCTCTCTCTCTCTCTCTCTCTCTCTCTCTCTCTTTCTCTCTCTTTGTTTAATTGTTTCTCGCTTTGGCTGGCTCTCTCCTTTCTATCTCCCACTCTAGGCCTCTCTCCATCTCTCTCTCCCTCTCTCTCTCTCCCCCCTCTCTCTCTCTCTCTCTCTGTCTCTCTCTCTCTCTCTCTCTCTCTCTTCCTCTCTCTCTCTCTCTGTTTAATTGTTTCTCGCTTTGGCTGGCTCTCTCCTCTCTATCTCCCACGCTAGGCCTCTCTCCATCTCTCTCTCCCTCTCTCTCTCTCTCCCTCTCTCTCTCTCTCTCTCTCTCTCTCTCTCTCTTCCTCTCTCTGTTTAATTGTTTCTCGCTTTGGCTGGCTCTCTCCTCTCTATCTCCCACTCTAGGCCTCTCTCCATCTCTCTCTCTCCCTCTCTCTCTCTCTCTCTCTCTCTCTCTCTCTCTCTCTCTCTCACACTGACCCTCGTTCACTCTCCTCTATCTAATACTACTGGCTTTTAATCAGCAGCACCCGATGCATTCATTCACTTACCCCATCCTCCATCCCCTCATTTTTCAGCCATTTTCCGTTTCACTCCGCCTCTTCCGGTCTGCCCGGCGGCTGCCGTTTAATTCCCGGGTAGCTCGGTATTAGGTGCCCATTTAGGCATCGCATCCTCTAGGCTTCCCGATCCCAACTATGCAGTAATTTTCGGGGTTCCGGCTGAAAATACGATATTTTCGCTCAATTTTTATTCAGCTCTTGCTCATGCTCATCATGCTCTATCATTCGCTAACTTTATCTCTCTTGCTTTTCGCCCTTGCTCACTCTCTCTCTCTCGTGCTCTCTCTCGCCCTCACTCTGCCTCTCGTTTAATTGAGAGATGAGAGAGATGAGAGAGAGAGAGAGAGAGAGAGAGAGAGTGAGAGAAAGAGATGGAGCGCTAACTAGGTAGAAGAGAGAGAGAGAGAGAGAGAGAGAGAGAGAGAGAGAGAGAGTGCGAGAAAGAGAATGTGCGCGGGCTCGTGAGGGAGAGAGAGCGGGAGACAGAGCGAGAGAGAGTGAGAGAGAGCGGGAGACAGAGCGAGAGAGAGAGAGACAGAGTGAGAGAAAAAACTTGCCGGACTTCTAGAAATTCCTGATCTCACTTTTTCCCAATCCCCTTAATTCAGATTTCCCTATCCGGCTCCAAACCCCCTCATTTTCCAAGGGGGGTTAAAAGGAGCCCTTCCTCCCCATGCCCCCCAATGGCATGCAATGTTTGGAAGGGGGGCATGAGAGCGGTGCCAGAAAAAGAAGAGGAGGAGGAGGAAAAAAACATTTATCCGAGGCCAGGCCAGGGTGGGGCGGCTCTCTTCGATGAATTCTCTCACCACAATCAATTGGCACGGCCCAGCAACAGCCCAAAAACGAGGCGCGATTTTCCGCACCCGCCTCGCCGTCCGCGCTGAATTTTGCGACGGCGCTTTGTATAAATTCAAGGCAGTAAATAATTTAATTCAGCGCTTGCTGTAGTTCTGAGATAGTGTCATGCAAATTGGGTGCATCTACGACGTAATTAGCATATTTTTTCCAGATTCTGATCTTTAAGGAAATGCGCTTCAATTTTTTTGCAAGAAAGGCAAAATTTTTTAAAATTTGCTAGTTGATAGTAACTTTTTATCGAAATTTTTCAAGTTTTTCAAAATGCCGTATTTTAAGTGTTAAAATTCAAAAATACAGAATTCATAAAAATCCTCATTTAAATAACACCGGAACTTAGCTTTTCGTTTTTGAATGTTTTTTCGCTCGTTTTTCCGGTCTTTGGTTCTTTTCGGTCTCGTCGTTTCGTTTTTTTTATAAATACCGTACTCCAATGTTTTCAGCCGAGCAAAACCAATTTTTTGTAAATCCCTATTAATAAGAAATTCCTTATTTTCTTTCCTCTTTAAAGCAAATTACGCGGTCTACAGCTTCACGTAATGTGTGTAAAATGTAAAATCATAAGAAGTTTACAACGACTTATTTTTATTGAAATTTTGAAATTCTTTGATATGAATTTTGAATGCCAGAAATGAAATTGACCAAAAATAATCGTTTTTCATTTTGTACATTGTTCTAGAAGCGCTTGTAAAATCATAAATTTTACTTTTCCCATTCATCATTCAATCTACCCAAAAAATCCGAGCGCTCAAGTGGAAAAAGTGGTGGCGATAGGAGCGGTTCGTAGTCTCTCTTCGGCTTCCCCCACCCAGCCAGTGATTAGCCGTGTGCATAATGTGTCCCCCTTCTTTCCATCCACTTCCATTAGCCACGACGAGGAGGGGCCTCTCTTTTTTCATGGCCAGAAAAATAAGAAGAAGAGAAGAAGCCACATCTCCCTCCACCCATTCCCCCCGTTTGGCCCCAAAAACCCTTTAGCTCCTTTGACAAAATGCCTGAATGAATCTGAAGCTGTGCCATTTCCTGGCTTCCGCGTTCGAATTCTGGCCCTTAAACTTCAAAAAAATTTTAACTTTTAATTTTCCTACAAAATTATTGTTCTTTTTGCAGCAAGCCCTCCAGGATTCGGCCCTCCAGCTCGACGTCCTCACCCAGACACCGGACTGGAGCACGGCCAAAAGGTTTGTAGCGGCGATTCGGAGCTTCTGACCAAAACGCAAAAAATCTGGCGGCGGCTGGGGGTTAAACTCCGGGTAGTGTGGGTGAGAGGCGAGCGCTTAACCAATGTACCAAGAGCGCAAAGGCGGTATTGAGGGAGACCCGCGACCGGCCCGTCCATGGGTATGGCTCATTGGTTAAGCACTCGTTTCACACCCACACGATCCGGGTTTGACTCCTGCCCGGTACGGAACTTTTTGCTCTTTGGTGGAGCGCTTCGATATTGCGTGTTTTAGCTAGGGATGCTCGAGTTTAGGCAGTAAAGCCCTCTAAAACCTTAGAAATTCATTTTCGAGCCGCCTCGCCCTCATTAATGCGCTTTTAACACATCCGTCATATAAAAAATATTGCTACATTTAGGGAACCTCCCCGACGTCCCTCCGAAGCGCCGCCATCGCCACCAGCCCAACCAACCCGTGGTCCCCCATCCAGTACCCCATCATCATCATCCAAGGCCAGTCCCTCGTGCTCCCCGCCTCGAGCTGCTTCTCCCTCTCCCTCATCTCCTCCTCCTCAGCCCTCTTCCCCTATACCCGAGGTTCGAGACATTGTCTCTGGTCATCTGCCCCTCGTCGATTCTCCGGGTTCGGACGTCATCCGCCGGGTTGTAGACGGTGTCATTGAAGCGGCCTGGGAGGAGACTGTGGTTTGTAGTCTTGGATAATTTTAGAATTTCTTTAATGGCATTTAATAGGGCGTTAAAAACATGCTATAAACTATGTTTTTGGCTAAATAATAAAGCAATTTAAATTAGTTATAACAAAAATACACTTCATCTCAAACTGAACAATTCGATTTCAGATCGAAGTTGAGCAAGAAGAAGCGAGACGACGCCTTCTCGGACAAGCCGGGCGGGTGGAGAACGAGGTAAAAATTTAAATACGATTCTGAAATTAATGGTTTAGGGCTCGGCCACCACCTCTGGAGAAGAAGCGGATGCGGAGACGGCGAGTGAGGATAAGGCAATGGAGCAGATTGAGCAGAATATAATGAAACAACAACCACCTACAACACTACCACATCAACATCATCGACCTGCACTTGATACGCGGACACCGAGCACGGGGAGTGAGACGCAGGTGAGATAGAGGAGAGGGAGAGAGACAGGGAGAGAGAGAGAGAGAGCAGAGAGAGGCGTAGAAAGTGATAGAAAGCGTGAGAAGAAGCGCGAGAATACCAAATCACAGTGAGAACGCGAAAAAGCGAGAGAAATTGCGAGAAGTTGTGAGATCCGGCTACCGTAGATGAGAGAGAGCGAGAGATAGAGAGAGAGAGAGAAGAGAGAGAGCGAGAGAGAGCGAGAGAGCAATAGTGAACGCGAAACAACGAGAAACTGAGAGAAAGCTATAGAAGCGAGAGAAGCTTTGGTATAGCGATTGAGCATGAGAGAGACAGAGAGAGAGAGACAGAGTGAGAGAGAACGGGAGCGTCGTCAGTTTCAAACCGTACAAACAATGAAATTTACTTATACCACGCTTCCCTATCCCTTTAAACCCATCCTAATTCCCCCGGTTCCAGGCGCGCGTCGCCCTGATGCGCTCAAAGCTGTGGGGTGAGGCGCGGACCGTCATCCTCAACCGGGAGCCCGATAAATCGTTTGGTAAGTGTTAAATCGTCCCCCAAAAGCTGTTCGAAGTCGAAAAATCTAGTCATTTAAAAATCATCTTTGTTTCAGGTATCAGCATCGTGGGCGGTCGGGTGGAGGTGTCTCAAAAGGGTGGGTTGCCAGGTTTGTGAAAAGCCTTCGAAAATCGTGTTAATTTTTTAGGCACCGGGAATACGGTATCCGGAATTTTCATCAAAAGCGTGCTGCCAAATAGTCCGGCTGGGCAGAGCGGCCAGATCAATATGGGAGATCGTGTGCTATCGGTGAGTTTTAAAGGGGCATGGAAGGCAAAATTTAGCGGATTTTCTGGAGCTTTCTTTTTCTGAATTTGAGCTGTTAATCAAGAACTCGATTTCAACATATCCGGACGGCCAGATACTTCGCTTCTACAGCCCTTTAAACCCGGCTTTCCAGGTAAACGAGGTCGACCTCCGAGAGGCATCTCATGAAGAAGCTGTAGCAGCTATACGCTCGGCGACAAACCCCGTGAAGTTCGTGCTCCAATCCCTGCACTCATTCGCCCCGCATCAGGTATAAAAATGAAGTAAAATGATCGAAATAAATTTCTAGCAAATGATCTCGTCCACCTCGTCCTCAACAATCGGCTCAATACGAGTTGAGGCATCTGTTCGAGCTCACGAGCCGATGGAGACCGTCGTTTTGGTAAGTCTTTGGTCGATTTTAGTAGAATCGTACTTTCTTGCGGCTTTCCAGTCCCTTTCAACAACGAAGCAAAATAAATAACATTTTTAGCACCATGACCAAGTGATCGTCCACGAGGAGAAGCCAAAGCCGATCCCGAAAAAGCAGCCATCCGTCGATAGTAGTGAGGTGAAGCCGAGTGTGCAGAGGCAGGCCACGATTGAGGTGAGTTTCCTTGAAAGTATCAACTTCAAAAAAGCGCTGAATCGTGTCCTACTTTTGCTTTAAAAGCACGGACAAGGGGTGAGCTCACTGAAGCTCTGGCTCCCCGACGCGCCTATAGACACATTCAAGGGCTAAATTTACAATTTTGCGGCGCCACTGCATTTTAAAGGGCTCTGGAAGCCTTGGTTCCATAAAAAACAAGAAAATTCACGAAAACTCCGAAAATTCCGTTTTAGTCCAAGAAATCACTCCAATCCCGCGTCTCTGATCACTCGATCCACTCGGGCCATTCCCCCTCCCTCCGCAGCATCCATGCCGAGCTGGCCAACATCGCCTCAACATCTGAAGCCGTCAGTTTTTGAGCTGATCAACTTCCTAGTCCCTTTAAAACTCAGATTTATTGCTTTGCTAGTCGCTTAAAAAAAACCAAGCCAACTTCAGGAAGTCGAGCCGGCACCGGTGGATGACCCCATCGTGGATGGGGTAGAAGAGGAAAGTGCCGCGTATCTCCGACGTCGACCGTCCGATTGTGAGGCCCCATCCACGTTTGGATATACCAGAGGTAAGCCGTAAGGTGGTTTTTAACGTCTCTTCAGGCAAAATCGACCAGAAGTACTCGGCGCTACCGGGGGAGGTGTTGTTCTTGCAACTGCGCGGCGTGCCGGAGGCTGGATTGGGTGAGAATTTTACTTTCATTTTTCGCTAAAGACAAGCTGCAGGCGAGCACAATTAGACCTTACACTTTCCTTTAAAATGCGTTTTCAGGAATCTCTCTGGCCGACTCCACGGATCGTCTCCCTCATGGTATCCTGGTCATCTCCACCCACCCAGCCTGTCCACTACCGATCCGACCAGCCGACGAGATCCTTGAGGTACGGGGAATTGGGCAGCTTTCAGGCTTCTTTTCAGGTGAACGGCAAGGTGCTCGTCGGACTCTCCCCCGCTGTTGCCTCAGGCCACATCCGGACTGCCAATGATGAGGACTACTTGGAACTGCTCGTCTTGAGGAGACCACAGCCGGAAGTGAGTTTCTACTAATTACTGTGACGCTCACTTTAAGGGACGGGCAATCGTGCCTTTGCCGTCCCTTTAAACCCCTGACAAAACAAGTCCCGATACTTGCCTATTGACGTACCGTACAATACCGGACAAACAACGCTCAATTTAGCCGCTACCCGCCCCAGAAAAGCCAGAAGCTCCCCCTGCTCCTGCGCCGGTTGTCCTAAACGGACAGGCCGAACCGAAGGAACGGGAACAGCCGACTGTCCGGTTTGAGGACGGGGAGAAGCCCGAGAAGGCACAACCAACTGTACCTCCATCACCACGGAACGATCGGGTACGGTAGTTGGGTCAGGGTTTAAGGGCTGATAGCTGCGTCTGATCGTTTGTCTTTGTCGGTTTGTCTGTAATTTCTCTGTATATGTCTGTCTCTCTCTCTCTCTCTCTCGCTGTCCCTGTCCCCCTGACACTTTCTCGCGCTTTATCTCTTCTTCTCATGTCTCTTTCGACTCTCGTTCGGCCTCGCTATCTTGCTATTTTTTAGGCCTCTCACACTATCTCACTCTCGCTCTCTCTCTCTGTATGTCTGTCTCTCACGCCCTCTCTCGCCCGCTCTGTCTGTCTGTCTCTCTCGCTCTCTCCGTCTGTCTCTCTCTCTCTCGCATACCGCCTCTCTCAATTCTCGTTCTCAACTCACTTATCTCTAGCTTTCGCTGCCTTTCGCAGCCTAACTTTCGCTAGCTCAGGCTCTATGTCGTGCTCTTTGCTACTTGATCACCGCCTTTGGTGCTCTCGCTCTCTCGCTCTCGCTCTTATTCATGATCTTGCTCCCTCCCCTTGTCACCATCCCTTTAAAAGTGGACATCTCCTCCTGTCACTCCCCCTCTCTCTGCGTGGGTGGGGGCCCAGAGGGGGCCCAGTGGCCCAGGGATGGAGAGGGCCCTTGGTGGGCCCTCCACAGCCCCGCTTCTACACACACACATACACACGCTGTGTGTATGTCTGTGTGTATGTGTGTATGCCAGAAGACATCGATCCCTGCCCTCTCTCTATCCCGCTCCCCTGTCCCTCCTCTCTCAATTTCTGCCCCTATTTCTCGTTGTTGGGCCCTCTGTGGGCCCTCTGCTATGGGCCCTCTAGAAGGGGGACACCTTTCCACGAATCGAGTAGATCCCCCTTCTGAGGCCTCCCCCCCTTCGGATTAGGCCCTCCCCCCTTGGTCGTCTCATTTTGACGACGTGGGCCCTGTGTGTTGGGCCCTCTGACAAATTGGGCACTAAGCCAACCCGGCCGGCTTTTTTTGGGAGGTCTGTTGTGGTGGGGTGTTGAATTTTGGCGTAGCGCGGGCGGGCGCGGATTAGGATCCAGTGCGGCTGGACGCCGACCAAAAAAAGTCTGGCGTATTTTTGGAGATTTTGGGCTTGGTGTGGGCTTAGCTGGGAGTGAAGCTTCGGCGCATTAATAGATACGACTAGGCTACGTGACGATACTAATTCCGCTGAGGTTTCTCAGGTCCTAAACGCAGCAACTGACCCGTATTCTGCTGTTTTATGTCTGCTATTCCCGATCTGTTATTTCACTCTCCACTTCTCGCTCGATCTTGCACCTGTAAACGCCAATTCTTCGTGGTTTTATAGCTTTATAAGAATGGGTTTTGATATGATTGGTTCTTCGCTCGCTCTATCTCTCGTTCTCTCTCTCTCTCTCTCTCTCTCTCTCTCTCTCTCTATCTCTCGTTCTCTCTCTCTCCTCCCTACTCTCTCGTATGATACCGAGCTGCGTCTGTATGTCTGAATATACTAAAAAAATTTCCGTTTCGTCGTGTTTCAAACAAAATTTTTTTGAATCGATCAAAAATTCAGATTTTCTGATGCATCCAATCAATTCAGTTTTTAATTCGTTTTTCAGATGCGTCCGCCCACCGAGCAGGCCACCCTCTCGCCGCAAGGTTCGTGATCTTCAAGCTATAATTTTATAAAATCCAGCAGGTCCTAATTCTCAAAATTTTGGGGGTGCCACGGTCTTTCTAGACCACTAAAAAAGCCTTTTTTAATACTTTTCGGTGTCACCGCCCTTTAAACACCGGAAAATGGATATTTCTGCTCCTCAAAGCACCCTTAAGGTCATTAAATAGGCTGGAAAACCTTAGGTGCCGTGATTTGGCTAATTCCACGCCTATGTGTATACATTCTTAAGAAAAAAACCTTGCCTTGCCCCCAATAATTAGCCAAATTGTAGCCCCCGCTTCAGGGAGGGGGCAAATTCCGCGGGGCTAGGTCGGCTCTCCCCTTCCTTCCCTCCCATTCCGCTGGAGAACAAATCACAAATTATGCTCTCTCTCTCCCTCTCTCTTTCTCGCTCTCTCTCTCTCCCCACACAGCGACCCTGTAATTAAACAGCGATTCAAAAATATGCGCTGACGTGAGCTGCTGCTTTGATCCCCGGCCGCCTTAAGGGCATGAAATTTGCATAAAATCTAAAAATCAGTAAATTACTATTTTCTACGGTATTTGAGGCAATGATACGGCGGTTGCGGGCATAATTTAATGGTCATTGGAGGGTATAAAGCGGAAATTCAGCATTTGCGTAGAATTTTTAGAGTTTCAGTGAGGTACCGTAGCTCCGAAATGCTACTGTGGTCTCCGTATTCGCACGGAACTTTTCATAGGTTTTGAATGGGCTGCAAAATCCAGGGGTGCGGCGAAGCGATTTTTTACATGCAAATTTCTGATGTTTTTAGAAATGTCTCTACAAAAAATTCTACAATATTCCAAGCGCGATTTTATGCCTAAAAAACTTTAAAACTTACAAAAATTCTAATTTTTGAATTTGTTCAATTTTTGTAATTATTTATATTTTCATCCAAGCACTTATTTATAATTAAATTTAATCATTCAACTTTTAAGTTTTGCGCAACCCTAAAATTAGCAACAATTTTATTTGAACAAAAAATTGTTTTGAAAGTTTTTTAAAATTTTTTGGCGTCCAAAAACCTCGAAAAGACCCTGGTGGCGGCAGATTTTGCCTTGGATTTTGCTTTCCACGTTCCTTTAAAACGTCCACCGCGCTATAAAGTGCCCTCCTTGTTGCACTACTTCCCTATAGCCACCTTCTTCTCCCTCCTCTCCAGCAGCCGATTTGGCCATTTTGCGGGTTGCGCGCCATCAGGGGGAAGGCGAGAGAAGAAGAATCGAATTGGCCGCCCAGGGGGGGGGGGGGGGGGGCTTCATTTTGACCTCACTACGTCGGCTTCACCTCCTCGTCCGCCCCCCAGCTAGGGCCCGAAAAGCTAATAGAAAGCGAATTCCCATTGGCCTCTTCTTTAAAGGGGAGGGGAGAGGGCCAGAAAAGAGGGCCAAAAAGGGCCCCGGAAAGATAATGAACAGGCGGCTGAAGGGAAGGCAGATCTCATTAAATTTGCCAGTATTTCCAGGGGTCCTGTTAATTTTGAGAAAGGCGAACGAGTTGCAAAAAGTCTAAAAATCGAATTTTGCAGTCAACGACGCGCGGAAAAAGTCGGTGGCCGACCGGGCGGTGGAAATTGCGACCGGGAAGGAGACGGTCATCGAGATCGACAAGGTCAGTTGGGGACAGAGCGAGAGAGCGATAGAGCGAGAGAGAGAGGGAGAGAGAGAGATAGAGAGAGAGAGACAGAGCGTGAGAAAGACATAGCGAGAAAGTGAGAGAGAGAGAGAGAGAGAGAGAGAGAGAGCGAGAGAGAGAGAGAGAGAAAGAGAGAGATGGAGCGGAGGACCCGAGAGAGCGAGGCTAGAGAGAGCAAGAGAGAGCGACAAGCCTGAAAAGCAAGAGAGAGAGAGAGGGAGAGAGAGAGAGAAATCAACCTACTACGTTGATCTATAGCTAGATGATATGCGATTTTATACTTAATAGTAATTCTTCAGATTTTCTCATTTAAATTTTTTAACTTCAGGAAGGCAAAGGCCTCGGCCTATCCATCGTGGGCGGCATCGACACGGTGCTGGGTACTGTCGTCATCCACGAGGTCTACCCGGACGGTGCCGCGGCAGCGGATGGTCGTCTCCGCCCCGGCGATCAGGTCCTAGAGGTCAGATACCCCATTGTGATGCCTGCTTTCACCCCCTGATACTGTCCGTATCCCTCCACTCATCGCATCCCTGATTTTTTTTTTGGGTCCAAAGTACGTAACTGTACGACCGTTGCAAACTTCCAGAGGGTTGTTATCATTCCGTTATTCCTTGATTTTTACGCGAATTTCAGGTGAACAACCAATCGCTACGCAACGTCACGCACGAGACGGCTATCCAACACCTACGAAGGACCCCAAATCGGGTATGAAATCTGGGTTTTCGAGCTGCACCGGTATGCTACCGTAATCCACGCTACAGACTACAAACGGCCAGGGCTGGTCATTTCGGACCCGGGTCGGACCCGGACCCGTACCCGGACCCGGACCCACCCGGACCCGCATAAATTTGCATGGGTCCGGGTGGGTCCGGGTGGGGTCCGGGTAGGTCCGGGTCCGGAAATGCAGCAAGATGCAAATGTAACAGCTACGTCTTCTTCTTCATCGGATCCCTAATCACGGACGAATAGTTGTCCATCTGTTTTTTTGCTCGTGTTTGGGTCTAACTTACCAACCCACAAAAGCAAATCAATAGGAAAGCAAGTCCTTGAAAAATGACTAAGAACGGATCAAAACTATACATCGGAAATCATGCAAATGACCCGGACCCACCCGGACCCACCCGACCCACCCGGACCCGGACCCGGTCGGACCCATGCAAATTAGGGTAGGTCCGGGTCCGGACCCGGTCCGATCGGACCCGGACCGGGTCCGGGGTTGAAATGACCAGCCCTGCAAACGGCTCCTCAGAGTGCCCTAAATTTGATTTTCAGGTAAAACTCCAGGTGTACCGGGACGTTAATCTCCAACGCTGCCTCCTCGACCCAACCCAGATCTACAACATCATCGAGCTGGAGTTGACCAAGAAGCCGGGAAGGGGTGAGTGCTTTGATCCTTTGCATTTTTTAAGCCCCAGGATTTGCTCATTTTCGTCTTTCAGGACTTGGGCTTTCGATCGTCGGCCGGAAAAACGAGGCCGGTGTGTACGTCAGTGAGGTGGTGCGAGGCGGCGCTGCTGAGGCTGATCACCGACTTTTTGCTGGCGATCAGGTGGGCGGAAAATCGAAAATATTGGCTTCTATGAAGCTTCGAAGTTACGCGGATCAGTCATCGCCTTCAACAAGTTCAGCTCCAAACAGAAAGCTCTGCTCAAAAGATCTAGGAGTTTCAAGCTTATCCGACGACTTCAAGCCGTTCACGCCGTTGGGCTTATGGACTTTTGATAGCATTTGAGACGTTACTGATCAAAAAATACCTTTCTGAACGCCTTGAACTCACTGTGCAGTCATTTTAAGCCTATTTCGCAAGCAATAAGCAAAAAAAAATTGTCCTGAACGGCTTGAACAAGTTGTGAACTATTGAAAGAAATCATAGGTACCTCCCGAAAAACGCAGGTCTTCTGTCACGCTTCCTTTAACCCCATCCTCTCCAGATTCTGGCCGTCAACGGGACCGACGTCGCAAATCTGATGCAAGAAGAAGTTGCGGCAATGCTAAAGGTATTCAAAGAACCTTAAACCCTTGAAAACATCATCGTATTTAGGCGTGTGTCGGAAAAGTAACGCTGAAGGTCGGACGTTGGAAGGTGACGGAAGCAACCGACAAAGTCCACGCCGCCGCTGAAGCCGCAAGAGCAACAACCGCCAGTTCTCCTAGGTATCCACCGGGGTACGGTATCAAGCCCAAATTTTAGGGAAGAGCCGCCCGCTGCAGCTGCAAATCGTCCCCTCGAGGTGAAGAAGGCGGATCGGGACGGAGCGCTGAGTCCGTTGGCCGAGGAGCCGATCGTTGCAAAAGATGTGGTAGGTTTTTCGACAACTTCGACAACTTCAGGCCGTTCAGCAACACCCTTTCATACGTTCCAATACCGTACCCATTTCAGCAGCCAACCGCTTCCGCCAAACCCTCGACGAGTAGTTTAATGCCGAAAGAACCGAGCCCTCAACCCTCCTCATCCACCCCCTCTAACGTGGAGCTGCTCAAGGACCTGAAGGAGGAGGGATCGGAAACGATACTCGTCGAATTGAGAAAGGTATCGTAGAAATTACGGTTTTTTCACAGGCTACGCTACTTTCCAAATTCCGCCATTTCCGAGGCTACAATATGCGACAAATTACGGAACCATCCTCCTTTTTCAGCAGTCCGATCAACAACTCGGGATGGGGATCGGGAAGCGGAGTCGAGGGATCCTTGTCACCTCACTGCAACCGGGTAGTGCCGCCGCCGAGAAGCTGAAGGTTGGCGACCGGATCTTGGCCGTCAACGCGTTGCCCGTCACCGATCAGGTACGGTAGTTTGGTCAGGTTATAGAATTCACAAGTGTTCACCACTAGTTTTTTTTCAGATTTTTGCCGAACTAGTTTTTTCGTTTTAAACATAACACAAATAAAATTGGCTTAGGAATCATTTTAAGCTGTTTTCATGTATTTTTATCTATTAAAAAGCTTTTATTTCAACCCTAATTCCAATAAATTATTCAGCTAAAAATTGTTTTAATTTGTCTAATAGCTTAAAAAAAGTTAAAAGCTCAGCTTAAAAATTGGACAAAGTTCTTTTAATGTATTTTCCTCTATGAAAAGAATTTTATTGTATTCTACCGATTCAACTGCTTAAATAATTTTAACTTCTTAAAAATTTTATTTAACTAATTTAATAAAACCATTTTAAATAGCTTTAACCATAATTTTAATCTATTAAAGTTATTCGAACTAAATTTAAACTAAATTTTATTATGGATTTTTTAACGTAATGACCTAGTAAGTTTGTCAAATTTTGGAGCACCCTTTCTATCCCCAAAAATTGCAGCTTTCCGCGGTGACCTTCGTGAAAAGCTCGGGCGATCGGCTGTTCCTCCAAATCGCACGGCCACGCCAGAACCCCCATTCCTAACCGTTGCCCCCATTACAGTAAGCCCCCGGTGACCTATTTGTCATTTTTTGCTAGGGATATATCAATTCCAAAGTTTTACGTAATATGCCATTTTTATTTGTTTGTTTTTTCGAGCCATTGCCCTGCCCGCACAGCCCAACAGTTCCCTTCCCCAGATACCCGTCAATTGAGCGCTCAATTGTATTCGCATTTTGTGGCCCATTAAAGCGGTAAGGGGGGTACGGTAGAGGGGGTGTTTTCTAAAAAGCACCCGAGCTACCGTGTCCCCACAGCCGATCCAAAAACACGCACACACCCAGCACACTCCTGTCACAGAAATATCCGGGTACTCGCCAGTCTCTCTCCCTCTCTTGCTCTCTCTATCTAAATTGTCTATCTGTTTTGTGTTTTTCGTTTTTCCACATTTTTCGGTACTGTTCTGTTAGCGAGGGGCTAACTTTTAGGATTTTTTTACGCTTTTCTACCTCAAAGACTAGTTAAGATGCTGTAAAATGAAATGGAAAATTGTTGAAACCCCCGCTACCAGCCCTGTACCTATTCTCTAGAGAGTTTTTTGGTACTGGTCTGTTAGCGGGGGGGGGCTAATTTTCATGTGCTTTTTATATCTAAAAGGTTTTAAATGAGCTGGAAGAATTGTTCCCCCCCCCGCTAACAGTCCAGTACCTCCATTCTAGGAGTCTTTTCCATCGGTTTTTGCATTTTTTCCTCGATGAAAATCAATTTTCAAAATGCCCCATGACTCAAACGACACATTCTTTCAAAATCGCCCCTCCCGCCGCCCCCCCCCCATTTTTATCAAATTCTAGTCGAATTTTTTCTATGATTTTCCTGGAAACAGTTTATGAATGTTTTCTTCTTTTTTTGTCTTTGGAAACTGTATTTACAGAGTTCTAGTAAAGATTTTTGAAAGTTTATAGTTTCAAAAACAACGCACAAATTCCATGTGTCCAAAGAATTGTGATGGAATATAGTGGCGTAATGGGAAAACCTATAATCTTTAATCAACTATAATAAAAAAGTTAAGACGTCCGTCCGTCCGTGTGTCTGAAGCCGAATTCAACTCGAAGGGGAAAGGAGCTAGAGCTTAGCTCTCTTCGGATTCGGATAGAGCGCCCTCAGAAACCCCTAAACTGATAAAAAAATTATGAAAAAGTTTTAGTTTAACTTATTAAAATTAACTTTGAAAGTTTTCTCCTTAGTAAAAGGGGTGGGGGACGGAGGTTGGAGTGATTTTGGGCATAGTGAGCCAGGTCGCGCGCGTTTCGTGGTTGAAAATTTTCACGGGGGATTTCATTTCTTTTTTTCTCTCATTCCATCCGGTCGGTCGTTATTTTCGTTTTTTAAACGGGATTTTGGCTAGGGGAGGTATCTAAAGCCATCAGGAAGGTATTTAGGTAGTTTTTGAAGGGGATTTCAGCCATGGGGGGTATCTGAAGCCATCAGGAAGGTATCTAGGTAGTTTTTGAAGGGGATTTCAGCCATGGGGGGTATCTGAAGCCATCAGGAAGGTATCTAGGTAGTTTTTGAAGGGGATTTCAGCCATCGTGGGTATCTGAAGCCATCAGGAAGGTATCTAGGTAGTTTTTGAAGGGGATTTCAGCCATGGGGGGTATCTGAAGCCATCAGGAAGGTATCTAGGTAGTTTTTGAAGGGGATTTCAGCCATGGGGGGTATCTGAAGCCATCAGGAAGGTATCTAGGTAGTTTTTGAAGGGGATTTCAGCCATGGGGGGTATCTGAAGCCATCAGGAAGGTATCTAGGTAGTTTTTGAACGGGATTTCGGCTATGGGGGGTATTGATGGAGGTGGGAAAGGATGTGGTAGAGTGGGACATGTAGGGTAGCCCGAAGCCCAGATGGTTGCAGTCGCGAAGCGACTGTAACCATCTGGTGTTTTAAATAGATTGAAAAGTCTTTTGAAGAGAGAAATCATATAAAATTGTAAAATAATTTATTGCCGTTGACATGTACATGGCGGTAACCGTAGACAGTGATAGCAGCGTGTACTCCTTGAACTTCATGATCGTCGCCTAGCTCAACGCGGCGCCCCGCTTCATGTAGGCGCAGAATTCTGAAAATGCATCGGGTTTTTGGTGCTTTGGGTTATGGGGGGGACAATTTGCTATCTGAAGGGTGGAATTCAGAAACTGTTATTGCTCCTCAACGCAAAAAAAAACTTGAAATGGTTTGATTAAAAATACAAAAAATATCGTGTTTCCGGCAATTTTCAAATTTTTCGTGGTTTATTAGATCGTTTTTCCTATTTAAATATTGTTAAATTTTACTAAAAACAATATTAAAACAGTTTCAATTCAGCTCCTAGCATTTCTGGACATAGAAATAATCTTCCCCCCCCCGATAATGCAAAAGAACCGCATTTTCCGGCGAATTTTGGAAGGCTTTTGTAGCCCTGGACAACAGATGCACCCGTCCGGTCGTCCGGCGGATGGCCCCGCAAATTTATGGGTAAATCCCGGCGATTTATGCGGTACCTTGGAAATCGACCTGGCCGTCCTGGTCGATGTCGGCCAATATCAACATGTCGAAGGCTTCTTGCTCGTGTATAGGCCGGCCGAGGCTGAGGAACAGCTGGAAATGTCGTTTTTAGCTCTTCTCCTCGATCCAAAAAACTCGTAACTTTGAAAAACGATTTTCTACCTGATTGAGATCACTTTCCGAGATTAACCCATCACCATCGACGTCAAAAACCTGAAAAGTTGCTTTCAAGGCTTTTCAAAGCTTTCTGAATTTCTGTTTAGCTATTTCCTTTAGTTTCGGGTTTTTTCATGCCATTTAAAAACAGATTTAAAATTTAAATTTCGTGTTTTTAGGCCTGTAGGGCCAAAATCGAAGAAATCGCCGTAAACCTACGCTAAAGACCTCGGCCAGCTCGCGCTGTTCGTTCGGCTCGGCCATCTGACGTCGCCACACCGACAGGAATTCATCGATATCGATCACGCCGTTTCCTGCAAAAATAGCGATCGTTTTTACGGTTCTTTTGCATTATCGGGGGGGCAAAACAACTTTTTGTCCGTATCCAATTTTCCACTACCAATACTGATAGATCTCGAAAAGCGTTTTGCTATTACCAACCCAAAAAAATTAATAAGTTTTATTAAAATAGGAATTGAAATCTACCAAAAATTTCGAATTTACGATTTTAAAACATTTATCGCCAGTTTCTGGATTTGAAAGATAGCTGAATTCTATTAAAAAACGCATACTATATTACTAGGAGTTTCTGGATACTCCCCCCCCCCCGATAATTCAAAAGCTCCTTTACCTTTGATACCTTTAAAAATCCACTTACCGTCAGTATCAGCCTGCTGAATAAGCTGGCCGATTTTTGTATTAGATGGGCGTTCCCCTAGTCGCAATAATGCCATCTCCAGCTCTTCACACGTAATCCTAGAAAACTGGTAAAAACCCCTGAAATCCTGCACCTTCCATCGCCATTCTTATCAAAATCTTTGAAAATCTCTCGCAGCTCGCCCTCCTTGATCGAGTCGATGGCGGTGGCCATCCCCCTGAAAACCGAGAATGAAGAATCCGGTGGTGGAATAATATGTGGCATCACGAAAACAAGAGCAGCAGGAACAATATGGGGAAAATGGGAAGATACGCGGCGTCTAGCCTTCCGGAATTAATTTCGGGCGCAGCAATTCACGCGCGCCAAAAAAGGCGTGGGACGCCGCGAGGGGGGAGCGGCCAGAAAATGACATGATGCGATAAACAGCTTAACCCATGGAATGTGATCGGAAACAAATGGAAAAAGGAGAAGGAGAACGCCAAATGGCTTCGGAAAAATTCATAAGCGTGAGAAAACCAAACCAGAATGGAGCTCTGGGTAGCAAGAAAGGATAAGTTCC
>CATQJA010000971.1:0-13967 GCA_958295435.1 Mesorhabditis spiculigera
CTTTAGATGAAGCGCGGAAAATTGAAATCATTTTGCATCGACGTAGGGCTATTTTTCGATGCGCCTGAGCGTCGAGCCAATCATTGTACTTGTGTATTTTGGATATGTTTTGGGAACACGGTGCAATCACCTCAAATTTATCGAAGGTAAGGACATCGTTTCTGCGCTACAAACATTTTAACATTTCAGGATCTGCCAAATTTACTATGGTGATGACCCAGCGGTTGATTGTTGGGATTTGGAGCATGTTTTTTTAAATAAGGCTATATATCTTGGCAGTTTTAAAAATTTAAAAAATTATTTTTAAAATTTGCTGTCTGAATCTAGAAAATATTTAGTAATCACACGATCGAAGACAACGTCCAGCAACATTCCGCCGAATGGAGTTTGTATAACTCGTTGTCCTATTTAGTTCCGGCCATTTTTGCGGATACTTTATTAGGTAAGTGGAAAACACAGATTTTTCGTGCGTGCAGTATCCCTTTAAAATGGTTTATTTATATCTTAAATCTTTAAAAAAAAGTTGATTTATCAAATTCATAAAATAATTGGGATCGGCATGGCCGTCAGATCAACATTTTGTTGGGTATCTCAGGTCTTTTCGTCACCGAATATGGCTATATGCTTACGCTATCGAATTCGGCGGCAACAATCTCTACTGGACAACCACGTTGATCGGAATCTTTGCCGGATTTACGGGGATATGTAGCAATGGTAGGGACACGATATTTTAAATGATCGTTCGTGCATGGCAAAACTTTCAACTTAAAAGCTGAAAAACCTGTTTTGAATATTTTTCTCGTAACATTCAAAGAACTTGGGAATTCATGACTGTCTACGGCCTTTAAAGGGAGTCAGACGGTCAGCTTTTTTACCGTTCGAAAATTTTTCTTTTTTAGATCCCAGTATCCTGCTACTCCTACCTGGCCGACATCTCCTAAGACCCAACCGAACTAACCATCCGCTCTGGTTTATTCTCTGTACTCCGTGACTACAGCCCCAGTGATGGGAGGTTTACTGGCAGGGTTGATACATGATCAGGTAAGTAGAGTTCTCACAAACACTTAAAATACAATACTCATGGTATGTCCTTTCACTAGTAGTGCATGTTATGTTTGGCTACTTTTACGGAACTTTGCAGAGGCTTCAAAACACAGTGATACCAAGAAAACACATTTTCTAGATCGGAATCTCCACAGCGATCGATATCGAACTGGCATTTATCGCTTTGGGATTTTTCTCTACGCTATTTCGGATTCCGCAAAATCCAGGGTTGCAGGAGTTGGAGCGCAGGAATCGAGGTACGTTATGGGATTCTCAGTAGCTTTACGTAGCTAACGCTGTCTCACGTTCTCTCTCTCTCTCTCTCTTTTTTCCTCTGTTGTTTTCTATCTGCCACCCTGGCGTGTGCTAAATTTTCTGAACCCCACGAAAACTAGAAAACACTCGTAATTCTAACTGCGCTAGCAAAACTCGCAAAAACTATACTTTGATTTTTCGTGCCTTCCGTGCTAAGATTCCGCTCTTGAAAACCTCCTGCAGAAAAAGTTTCATTAACCCGGTCTTCTGGCGCCGGGGCCCACCACTGATGCCCTTAATTGTTTCCCCCGGCAAAATGGAAGCGGATGATCGAAATGAGCTCGCCAGCCAAAATGACGAAAAAACCAGGAACCAACCGGATCCACGTCTGAACGTTTTAGTGACCACCATCACGTCACAATCCAGCGTGAAGAAGGTGAAAGGATTTGTGGGGGATGTCGTCATGTTGTACAAGGTGAGAGGGAGAGAGAGAGAGAGGGAGAGAGAGGGCCAAGAGAGAGAGGGCGAGAGATCTAGAGAAAGAGCGAGAGAGAAAAAGAGCGAGAGAAAGAGAGAGCTAGAGATTGAGCGAGACAGCGAGAGCGTGAGAGAGAGAGATAAAAAGAGAGATAGACCATTTAACGAAAACAAAGAAACTTTATGATTTGGAAGGGGCAGGCTAGCAAAAACCATTTTTCCTTTCCAGGATTGTCTACACACGTACAGACGAAAACGAGTTGGCCATCGCCGAGCCTTCATGTTCATCACCGTCATCGTGCTGATGCTCACCTATACCACCCAAGTCGAGACAAGAACCAGTCAGTTTTCGGCATTTTCTTGGTTTTCTCAAACTTTTGTGCTTCCGGAACCAGACACATTTAAAAAATTCAATTACCGTTTTTTCAGCCGGCATCGGCTCCGTCATCAACAATTACGTATTCCGACGCACCGAAACAACAGCGTTGGGCTGGAATACCGAAGATTTGGGCTATTGGAACGGGACCGGGTATTTGATGTGTAAGTTGATTAAGTTTGGAGTTTGCAAAACATTGGATTTCTTGAAAAAAGCGCTTTTCATATATTTTTTAGTGATTTTGGAACGCTGTTCGGACTGGTGGTCTTTAAAAAAGTGGATGAACTTCCGGGAGACAACTTTGATACTGATTGGAATTGCTTCGTCGACGCTGAGGACGATTATAATTGGTAAAAATCAAATAACTAATTTTGTGTTGCTAAATAAAATCGAAGGAGGTTCGAACTCAAAATATTCTCCATGACCTAAGTAGTTGGGATCAACGAAGCCTTGGGTCGGGTCGTTGTTGCGGGATCATTTTTTTTAAAGGAGTGCAACCTTGGTGTCATAATTTATGGGATTTGGGTGCTATTTTGTTTGAAAGCCTTGACAATTTCTGCAATTTTCAACATTTACAAGGTGTGAAACGCAGGAAATCATGATCTGACATTTTTTAGCAAAAATCCAATTTACGCCGAAATAATGCAAAGTCCAAGCCATGATTCATTTCTTTCCATTCCTCGACACTTCTAGATTTATACGTTTTAAACTTAAGAAAAAAAACCTTAGCAAAAGCTAGATCTGATCCAAAGCTGAGAAAGGTTGACAGAGCTTGATTTAGCGCGACCTCCATTTTCCGATATTCCCAGACTTCTTGTAAACCCTGATTTATCAAATTCAGATTATTCCACATTTCACGGCGTCCATCCTGGCATGTTGCTATTTCAGGAGTAGCCGTAAATGACTGGATGATGTATGCGGCGAACGGGGGGTTGGCTGTTTCGCCGGATTGGTCCAGCCGGCCGTCGTCTCGTTTATGACTCAGGTCCGGAATTTGGGGAGTGAAGGAGCACGAGGCAAAACAAAATACTATCCTCAAATTTGAGATCGAGGAATCAAATGTTCAGTCGACCTGATCATTGCCAAGGAGCAGTTCAGAAATTTGAAGAGCTCATACTTGTGCTCAGTATTTGACTGTTTGGTGCCTGATCTTCCAAGTCTTTTAATTCCAGGTCGTCGCCGGCTCAGAAATTGGTCGCACTTTTGCCCTGTTTGGCATCGGCGCCGATGCGGCGTTTATTTTGACGGCAGCACTTTACACAAATGTGTATCGCTGGACGGTGGGTTGAGCCGGAAAGGAGCGGAGAAAGGCAGAGAGAGAGCGAGAGAGAGAGGGAGAGAGAGAAAGATTCGAGGCGAGCTATAAAAATCACGCAAGTTTGATCTTTTTATCAACTGGTTCTTTAAACTTGTTTTTATGTTTAGCGCTCGGCGAAGTATCAACCGTAGCATTACAAAGTCGTAAAATGCCTTAAAATCACCTTTAGGTTTCCTGGTTGCCCGGCTTCACCTTCCTCCTCATCGCTGCTTTGCAGAGTTTAGCGTTCATGGCCATGTTGTGGGTCCACCTCAAGGCAAAAGCAGAGGGTGTTGGTGCTCAGGAGCAGGGGATGAGCATACAACAGGTTTGGATTAGCCTTCCTGGCATTTTAAGGGGTAAGGTCAGAGATGGTGAGACTGGTGAGACCCAGGGTGAGGAAGATCGGGAGAGAGAAAGAAAAAACGAGAGAGAGAGCGCGAGAACGAGAGAGGGAGAGGGAGAGGGAGAGGGAGAGAGAGAGAGAGAGAGAGAGAGAGAGAGAGAGAGAGAGATAGGGAGAGAGAGAGAAAGTTATCGCAAAAAGTTTACCGGCTTTTCCTAGCTCTGGCTTGCTCAATCTAATATATTACCCTATCCAGACCACCGACCCCAGATTTTCGGCCGGTATTCGCCAATCTCCGAATTACCATCGGTAGAAAATGTCAAATTACCCTCCCCGAACCAATGACGAGCCGCCAATTTTGGCATCCCCGAATTCCATCGTTTCTCCTCATGCTCGCCTACGCTGAAATTCGATGCCCCGACCAAAATTATTTCCGCCAATTTTTCGGGTTTTTCCGTTGTGGTGCGTTTCTTTCCGCTCTCTTCTCTCGCATCGAAAGAATTTGATCCCCGTTCAGAAATTGTGGGGTTTGGTGGAGGGGGGGGGCTAGACGACGATTTGTCACCCCGGGTCCTTTAGCGGAAAATTTGTGGAATTTGGAAGGAAACGGCATGAAATTTTGCATTGCAGACAATCGCGAGGATCGGGTCAACCGATGAAGAGGATGCGCCAAAGCGTGCAAAGATATCAAAGACCAGCACGAGCGGGATCGCATTTCCGTTTGCAAAGAAGAAGGTTAATAAACAGGTAAGTTAGCCGATCCAGATTTTTAAAGGAAGTGTGACACGTAGAAATGGGTATGCTGTCAAGCTGCCTTTATATATGACCAGGTTTTTCAGAGCTAGTAGTATATGTTTAGGTCGGACTAGCAGCTATGCAACCGGTACTTTCCAAGCTGTTTGAGTCCCTTTAAGGCTGAGCTATTCTCGCAGATTTGAGTCAGACTCCTGGCAGGCTAGCAAAGATCATTAGCAGCCAGCGTCAGATTTTATGATCAATTGATTTGTGCTATTTCTAGGTCTCCATCCTGGAACACGCCGAGCAACTAGCCCGGGAGCGTGAACTCCGGAATCAGTCAGCCCTGTGGAGCAGTCATGAAGACGTTCGGGGGCAACCACGAAGGTATTCGGAACGGTTTTATTGATGTTCTTTTTTTCCAAATTTCTGAGTTCTTGCTCAAGTCGTTGCTTACGTTCGATTTTAATTTTTTTCTTTCCTCGAGTTCACTTGTTGAAAATATTTTTTCACTTCTTTATCAGGTTTTGGACGTTGTACATATTCAAATTGCTCAAATTCCTGCTGCGCGTGTTCTCTGTCTCATTCTTCTCATTGCACGGGTCGCATACTGAATTTAATGTATATTTTGGTTAATAAAGCTATTATAAACTTGTGAAGCTACTCGCCAACATACTCTTGTCCACTACGAATCGAAAAATCTCCTCCGGCCTCCAAACGCCCGGTTCGACTTTTTGACGGCCCATTGGGTATTTGGTTGCTTGCGGCGAGCTACACAGAAAGTCCTTTGACGTCCCGGCTCTAAGCCAAAGGGGATTTTTGTTTGCCAATTTTGCCATTTCCCCCGCGGCCAGGGCATTATTGCCGATGTGGGGTGAAAGAGAGGAGGAGAAGGAAGATGATGGTCGGCACGGAAGGAGCACGTTCTAGCTGGTGGCGAACGGGACGAGAATCTCGGCTTTCATAATTGCAATTTTTTGATCGTGGCTCAAAAAATAACAAAAACCCTCAGGGAAAGCGGAAGTATAGTTTAGTGCCCTTGGCTTCGCGTAGGAATTAGGAAAAAAGAAAAACAACGAAAAATTCACATTAAAGGAACGCTAAAGGCAAAATCCGTAGGATGCTTGATACCGTAACCACGTTCAAGAGGACTCGCTCCGAATCTTGCCCTCACTAGTACGAAAGATCATCTTGGATTTTGTACCCTCTCCCTCCAGGTTTCTCACTCCCTCTCCCGCGCTCTCTTTCTCTCTCTCTCTCTCTCTCTCTCTCTCTCTCTCTCTTTCTCTCTTTGGATTCGTTGTATCTTTGCTTCCCTGTCCCGTTAAAATCCCAATTAACATTGGCCAACACTTTATTACCGGCACACACAAAAAGCAAAGCGCAAAATGTTTCTTGTTCATTAAAGGGGGAGGCTGACTTTGGCTGAAGTGGATGGAACGACACACAACGCATACACACATTAATGGGAGGCTGCTGCACTGCAGAATGATGGAATGGGAGGGAGACAGGATATGATGGAATTCGGTCGCGACTTTGGTGCTTTGAAGTTTGGTTGAGATCTGTGGGTGGAGAGAAGAGAAGAGGAAAATGAAGCGGGCTTGGGTGATTTCGGTGAACGTTTAATAGCCTCCGGAGCGCTGAAAAATCAAGTTTAGAAAATTCTAAGTCAAGCTTTATAGTATTTTAACGAAATTTACTTTATTTTATCAAACATCATACTTTTCTCACGATTTTTCGTGCTAATTAATTTGTTTTTGCAAGCTTCTAGACTTCCGAAGGTCCATGTGACGCTAAAAACATGTTTTTTGAACGTAACTGTTGTGTTTCGTACTCCTGACACTGGTTTCTCACATTAATGGAAACAATATCGCAACGTTCCTAGGCACCGCTAGACTCAGACGTTCCGTGTTCTCGAGGGTTTTGACGAGATTTTTCATTTTGCTTACTCATCGGGAGGGCTCGCACAACCAATTAATATTTCACACGTCGCAGCGTCTGCACCCGAATTTTGAAAAATTATTGGCGCATGGGAGATTTGGTGAATTTCTCCGCGGGAGGTCAGACTTATCAAAAAAAAGCAAAGATGATACATAGATCTATACGGTAGCCAGAGATTTTCAGGAACAAATTTGACCTCGCTAAAAAATTATTAGCCGGCAAAACGGCTACAGTAACCGCTAATTAGCTATACCTAATACATTTTTCCAATTTCCCGCCAAATCTATGATTTTCCAAAATAAGAAAATTCAATGGGATACAGTGTCGGTAAGACTTTACTTTACCTGCCCCCCACTCTTTTTGCTTATTTTGTCGGGGATTTTTGCAACGCCATTCGATAGAGCGTGGAAAATATTCCAAGAGCTTTAATTTTAGTCTACAATAATGTAAAAAAGTTATAGCGGGAACATCCTGGCTGGGGGGAGTAAAGTGTAGCCACAGTGTCATAGCTACCATGTCCCAAAAAATCCGATTTACAACCTTTTTTACTATACGACCTTTGCGATCCAAAACAAATTCTTATTACTTGAATTGGCACGGAAACCCAATTCTCGTGCTACACTTTACTATCTATATGCTAAAAATGTCACAACATAATGCCATTTTCGCGTTGGTCAGTGCCCCGCCCACCCCACCCCGTAAAGTGGATTCCCGCGTACAATTTGCTTTCGATAGCTCAGTGTTATTAAGTTCACGTCTACCTAGGTCAGCTGCCTACGCAATTGCAAAATCTATTGTTGAAGCCAAATTACTTCCCATAAAAACACCTGCTCTACGGCCTAAAACGTCAGGGAAAAACGATGCGTTCTGGAGGATGTACGCTAACACCATAATTCTCGATCCTAACAATCAGGAATCGCTAGAAAATTCTGCCCCCTCAGAAGCCAGGTGAAGCCGGTTTCCGCCCACTAACAAGAACGTTATTTTCCCGGAAAAATGCTAAATTTCAGCTGCAAATACTAAAAAATAAATTGAAATCTAAGAGTTCAGAAAATTCCAGCTGTGTCGCTGAACTGCCGGAAAACAGGTGCCTAGAAGAGTTAAAGGTACGAATCAATTATGAAATGGCGAAATGTGAGGTTTGGGGTGATTTCCGAAGGAAACTTTGCTAGCTTGCCTTTAAAGTTCTCAACTTATTATGAGAAAAACTTGAATAATACTTTAAATCAAATTTTTATGCGCATTTTCGAAATTCCAATCAACACCTCCTTACGGTTACTGTATCCACTTAGTCGAGCTCGTATTTAATTTGCATGTTCCAAGTATGAAACCCTCAAAATGATACCTTGAAGAAGCGGATGCTCGGCTCGAGTCGGCTCCACTTCTTCCTCAGCTGGAAGGGCTCGGGCGCGTAGTCGGCCCACGATCGCACGTACGCGTCGACATTCTCGGCTGGGGCCGCCGAGGAGACGCTCAAGACTGAAAAGGTACACACATTAATGACTAGTCTACCTCGCTGACCTGACGGACCCGATGGCCGCCGGGCCAGGTCAACCCGCGTTTTCGACCCCAGACCCGGATAACCCCACCACACGTCGCCCCGATCGGGTGAACCGCTGGAATCCGGAGCGTCGGATTGTATTTTAACACCATAAACTATTTTATAAATATAATTTATAAATTGAAATGGCTGGCAACGTAATGCATAGAGTTATGCAAAACCTTCATCCCAAAAACTACAAATTTCCTTCCACGCTCTCGCTCACGCTCGCGTTTTCTCACGCTCTCTCTCACTCTCTCACGCTCTTTTTCTCGCGCTCTCTCTCTCCCCCGCTCTGTCTCATAGGAATTTTCGGAATACTGAAACCCTATCCTCGTTACTTTCACAGTTTCTTTAAAGTGTTTGAAAGGCGTGAAGGGGTCGACGTCAAGTGGAGCGCCGCGTTGTCCAAGTTGGACGACGCGTCGCTCCTCTGGACACCCGTATCCTGTGCGTGTTGCAGATCTCTTTCCGATTTTCTAGTCTGGTTTATCGTGTCCATGTCCCATTAAAATTATTTCCCGCGACCTTACAAGTTTTTACAAGACTTCATTCGTTGCGCAACCTCGAAGACGCCGCGCTGCGGTTTTTCGGAAGTAAATATCGCTATTTTGCCCTAGAGGGCCTAGTTTTGTTAGCGAGCCGCGAGGGCCGCGGAAACGTCAGTTTTCAAATATTTGTTACATTTTTTGCAAGCAGCGAAAAATTTCCCGGACACTCCTAGTAACCAGCAAGCTCTGCTGCTACAAACAGACACAAAAAAATGCGAAAGGTCCGCTAAAAGCTTCTCTTTTCCAAGATCCTTCTGTGCTAACCAGTTTTGAAATTTGTGTTTTGATGCCCTAATATTTCACTTTTTCAAGCCGTTTCGGTAGTATACAGGTGTCCCAAAAAAATCGACCCCCTCTAGCGGGCCGCAGTCATGTCCGATTTGACGATTTACGTATCTATCGAAAGCACTCGAAAAGGCGAGAAAACAAGCACTTTTCGTTTTTCAATATGGGAATTTTAATTCATTAAATTTAGGGCCAAAATCGATGAAAACTGCAGATTTTATGCAAAATCGGCATGTTAATTGCTTGCTAAAGCAAACAGGACGATGCTGGTTTTACGCTTTTTACAGAAATCATTGAATATCGAGCGAAGGCTAAAATTTTTTGGAAAACCAAAGGCGCTTGTTTTCTCACCGTTTGAAGGGCTTTCGAATGGTGTGAAAATCATTCCGATCCGAGCTTTCTGCGGTCCGCCAGAGGGGGTCGATTTTTTTGGGACACCCTGTAGTAACCATTTTTTGGGCATTTCCGTCGCTTTGCGAAAGTTAAAAATTGAATGAACACCATCCTTGCCAAACCCCAAAAACGTGGACGACATTCGGGCACGAATTTCTTAATCCACCCCCTCCCCAGGCCTCCAGGGGCTGAAGGACACATACCTCATCCCAAAAAAGAAGGGTAATTCCCTTAATATTGTCTGTTTGTCGTGGTGGTGTGGTCATTGCAGAGCGCCCGGGGAATACAAGGGCAATGTCCTTATCGAAATCGCATTCGAGGACGGTTTTTATTACTTGTAGCTTATTGTAGTTCTGATTATACCCCTAAATCCATTTTTATGCCCTTAGAAATATGAATTCGGACAAGAATGAACTCACAGGAAATAAGAGCCACGAGAAATGTGACGAGGAGCAGTGACCGCATCTGTGTTTCGAGGAGAGGGGCTCTGTTTTTACCTGCAAACTCGGGGAATTTGTTCCGTAATTTGGTTGGTGATCAAGTAATGTGAAGACAAAAACAGAAAAAGCAATAGAATCAGCTACACGGAAAGTTAGGGAATTTAAAGGGGCAGACAAGGCAAACATCCATGGATTCTTACAGGCAGGGACGTAGAATACAGGCCCCGGGGCCCGGCCCCGAAATCGGCCGGGGCCCGAAAATTTCATAAGGGGGACCCTTATGTTTTTATTTTCTCAAAATTTTGCTGCCCGGCGCTATTTTTGCACGTTTTTACGGCTATTTTGTAGAGCTATGTAACCTTTTTTTCAAAATTTTGCCTGCGGCGCTGTTTTTTGGGCACTGTTTTGAGTTTTTGGAAAAATTTTTCCAGGCCCCCGAAATTTTTTTCTACGTCCCTGCTTACAGGTCCCAAAAATCGTCTTTCGCGTACGAAGTATTCTGTTAACCGACTAGGCTGTTTTCGTTACTTAAAATTATGTTAATTGCTGGGAAGATTAAAAAATTTCAAATGACATTCTAAAACAACGAAAACTATAAAAATGGCATAAAAACGCGCAAAATGTTCAAATCGTTTTAGATGAGAGCAGAAAAAGATTGTTTTTGTAATTTTTCTGAGTATTACGGTATTACGGCAGTTAGAAAATCGTTAAACCCTTAATAAAAATACAAAGCAAAATCCTACCCCAGACAAGAGTCCAAAATCCACAATAATTCAGCAACATCGCGCCTTTTGAATAAATCCCAACCCGTCGGGGGTGGGCGGGGGCCACGCTCACCCAAATGTGGGCGTGGCTTTGGGTGGGCCCCTGGCCCTACCCAAAGCCCAAGAGGGCCCAAATTCGAGATTCTAAGCAGAATACACACCCATGTACTTTTGGGCCTTGGTAATTAAGAGATGAAAAATTCTAGTGTTTGGGCGGGATGGGCCTCTAAACAAGGAGGAGACCTCTGGATTAAGGGTGCAACGGGTCTTCATGATTTAATTTGAAATTAAGTGCGTTTTAAATCGCTAAAAACACGAGAAAATTAAAATTGCGACCGTATCTATCGTAATTTGGATCAAGTGCAATGAAAAATTTTTAGTGGAATGTCACGAATTTTCGCTGGTTTCCAATTTCCGAATTTTAATATGCTAAAAATTAGGGGAATTACCGTAACCTACTGAAATGAGGATTAAACCCTGACCCAACCTCTAAAAAATCTGCAAAATAAGATACCTCCGGAGAACAAAAAGTGACGCTAGCAAAAACACCCTCTTTGCGCAAGAGTGGGCACCACTAATCTCAATTAGATCTGCGGGTGTGACGCCTATAGCGTTCTGCGGCAAGGGTCAGAAAAAGGTGGCAAGATGGACAAATATTTGCTTTGTTCGGATTAGGTCAAAAACGGAAATTAATGCTATTTAAGATATCATAATTCGCGTTCAAAGACGTACAGGATTCTAAATTTTTAATTTGATATTGTGAATTTTGAATTGAACTAGGAGCGTTTCTTAGGGAATTTGGGTTTTTCCCATTTTTTTGCATGATAGGGTCGGTTGATATCCAGCAAAGAACTTTATGGAATTTTCAAAGGATCCGCTTCATAGATTTGCTACGTCAAAGCCTAATGCTAAGCCCAAGCCCAAGCCCTGCCCACGGCTATGCGAAGCATGGGCCTAACAAGCCGAAAGCCAAACCCAGGCTTAAACCTAAGCCTAAGCCTAAGGCTAAGCCTAAGCCAAACCTAAGCATAAAAACCTATCAAGCCAATCACTTTTTACTAGCAATCCAGCAGAGTTTCTTTAGGATCTTTGGTCAAGGCCTGAAATTCATTGGCTTGAGGGTAAAGGTAACGCTAGCGGCAACACCCCCCCCCCCCTAATTCAATCCAATAAACCTAAAACCCTGAAACCAACCCCAAAATTGGCAATAACCCAGAGCACGGGTTGAAAAATGAGCGTCCGCAAATAAGCGGGGAAGGTTGACGTCGAGTCGAAATGTGCACGTTTCCGGGCGAGCCGTCCCTTATTAGACTCGGCCCAAATTTATGGGCCGAGGGGAGAGGAGGGAGGCGGGTGGAGGCGGGTCGCCACGTTTTTGGGCGTACGGCGGACTCGGTACGGGATCGTCAGTACGTTGTGTACTGTAGTCGGGTAAAAATAGGACACGACAGGTGTGAAGACGGTGTGTTTCATTACACAGTCAGTACCCGGAAATGTGCTGAAAGAAAGGAGAGAGAGAGAGAGAGAGAGAGAGAGAGAGAGAACGACTAATAGACTGACAGAGCAAGATAGAAAAGAGAGAGAGCGAGAGAGTGAAAGACAGAGAGTTTGATACAGACGCAAGAGAGACACAGAAAGAGAGACAGAGACCCAGAGAGAGAGAGAGAGAGAGAGAGAGAGAGGGCGATAAATACTCCGCGCACCATTGAACAAATCCAGTACCAGGTAATTTATTGGTCGAACACAAGTGCAAATGGTCAATGAAGTTCATGGCAACATTATAGGGATAGTAAAACAGTAAATATTTTAAGGAACCTGGACTAAAGTACGAATTTTGGGGTGTTGAGAAACGAAACTATGACTTTTTATAGTTTGGCCACGTGATTCACGCATTAATGAACATATCGGGATTTGCGAAATTGGCTAAAAACTTTTCGATTTTCCGGAACATTATGTAACGAAAATTATTGTAAGCGTTTTCTCGCATTATTTATTATCCCACTTTACGAAATCGGGTAAAAAGGCGTTTAATTCAGCTAAAAATGAAACATTCAGTAGAATTGAACTTCTTTCAATGTGTGGTTCCATGTGAAATGGAAAAACATAATTTTAACCGTGTTTTCGCTAAAAACGCCGATTATAAAATTTCATAAATGCAACTTGCTACGCTTTTTAGATAGTTTTCCGCTATTTGAAAGTTCAAGCCAGCGCCTCAAAAATTCCACTCGCCGCTGAAAATTTGATTGCGTTGACCCCACAACACACAACCCACAAACATATCGTCAAAAATAGCCCCTATAGGGGGAAGGTTTTCCCTAGTGACTCGTCATCGACTCTCCCGAATATCCGGATATTCAGAGTCATGGACCCCAAATAAATTTGATTTTCCGGGAGGCGACTTATGGACGACGCTATGTCTCTTCTAGGTAGCCAAAAATTGACCGAGAATGTTCTAGGAAAACTGAGATCAGAAAGTTAATTTGCATGCCAGTTGTGTTCTAAACCCTGCTATGTAGTTTTATATGATGAAATCTGCTACTGGCATTTAAAGGGACCAGCTAGACAAATGTACCGCTAATGATTTTGTTGACTGTGGATTTTCTATGGATATTTACGGCTACTTGTTACACGCTTCCCCTAGAGGAACGCAGGGAAATTGTGGAAATGCCGACAAACCAGCTAATGACAAGGTAAGATGCCGACAAATAAAAAGGCCGATGCGAGAAATGCCGAAACGCAAAATGCCGACAATAGAAAACTTCCTGACCGAGATGCTGACAACAGAAATACCGACACTGCCGCCCCACCTGTCAGCGTTTCGGCCTGTCGATACTGTCTTGCCAAATTTTTATCGTCGGTATTTTCCTTTTCGACATTTCAGTTGGGGGAATGTTGGCTAGGGAAATGCGTGGAAACCCCGGCCAATCCCGACATGAAATTAAACTCCTATAATCAATCAACCCGCCCATATCAAATGCAAAACGAATATTATCAAAAATCTGGCATCCTTAACAGGCCGAAATTTGTTAATTAAAAACAGGTTGAATTTCAGAATATTAAGCTTAGGCAATATATTTACTGAAATTGACATTTAGAATTGGCAATCATCCAAACATGCCCTCAACCCATTGTCTGGACTCTCGATCTCGTCGGGCCCTAAAACCATTTTAGGAGCCCCCCCACCCCCTCCATTAAGCCCATTTCACTCGGTTCGAAGTTGGGGACCGGGGGGTGGTCCTTGGGCTGCCACCAAGAATTGGCAGCCCGCGAAGTTGAATTGGAATTAATGTAAAGCCACAGACGGGATCTGGGCTTGCCCGGTAAATAGAGGAATCAACTATAATAATTTTGCTGTGGTGTCTGTCCGTCTGTCTGTCTGGCTGCGTCAGCATGTCCCAGATTCAACTCGAAGGGGAAAGGAGCTAGAGCTTAGCTCTCTTCGGATTCGGATGAGCTTTGGTCAGAAACCCCCAAATGATAAAAATTATGAAAAGTTTTAATTTAAATTATTAAAATTAACTTT
>CATQJA010000975.1:0-124974 GCA_958295435.1 Mesorhabditis spiculigera
GTCGAAAAGATTGAGCCTCCGAGCCCTCCCAGAGTGTAAATACACCAAGGAGAATAAATCCCCAAGGGAGGACCCGGATTGCCACCTCATTCTTCCGGCCCTGTCTGCACTCATTATCAGTTATGCGCGTTCGGTGTTCAGTGGTAGTAATAAAGTGCATTTGCTAAAGACCTGCAAAGGATTAGGAGAACAGGTTTATTAGAACAGTGACAGAATATAATCGGGGCATGATAAAAGGTGTCTGAGGGAAATACAGATGTCGAAGGCCAGGCGAGCCAAGTTTGGCATGGGTGTCGAAAGGTTGCATTCGCCAGAGGTTTACTGTGCTCCGGATAGTGGTAAAACCACGTCCCCGGCTCACAGCACTCTCACCAAGCCGTGCCGAAGCAACGACTGGCCGCAACACCCTTTCGGGATAGCGGGGGGAATATACAAGCATAATCTCAGAGAGCGCCGGGAGAGCGCTCGCACAGCCCGCTACCGTATAGGTCATCGCGGCGGGACCCTTGGCAGGTTGCCAACCCCTATTATCCCAGGTAATTCATCCTCGAAACTCCTAGGAGATGAAATCTCGTAGGAAAGTTTCGACACTCCCGGCCCGCGCAAGAGCCAGAAAGTGCCGCCCCGGTGAGGGAGCAAGGAACCTTACGAGGGGAGGTTGAGTGGGAGCCTCGCGGCGGCCCAAGAATTTACAAACAAGTCCGCCCGGCTCGGGGGGAAAGGTTGGGGTACAGAGGGACCAATAACATGGTAGAATATGTTCTGCACTGTGGGGGCGGGAGGACGAAAATTGGTTAGATAAACGCTAGGGGAGGGGGAACTGACAATAAAATAGTTGGTCGGCGCTAAGGAGCCCGTACTCCTGCCGAACCAACTGGGGAGAGGGGAGGGGATGACTTATCGGATTTTCGGCAGCGGCTGGCGTGTAGTGGACTTGAGGCAGGCTTGTGGCACTTCGCGTCGATGTTGTCTTGCGAAGTGTTGTCGACCTTGTACTCTTGCATCTTGCGCAGCCAGTCACGTGAAGAAGTTGGCGGGCATGGCGAAGGTTCCGAAGAACCTTGAGAGGGTGTCGAGTGGTGGTGGGGAGGAATCCTCTCACGAAACCTCCTTGTCACCATATAATGTCGTAATGCAGTAAGGCGGTGACGCGAACTTAAGTGACGTCTCGGCGGTGACGAGTGTCATCAGTCGGCTTGTCGCGGTGCGGAGGAAAGTCGGCGCGTCGTGCGATGGCCTTCTTGAAATCGAAGTCGAAGTTGGCGAAGTCACGTCAGGGCGGCAGCATGGTGTTGTCGCTGGCAGCTTGACGGCGCGGTGGATTTGAAATTGTCGCAAGTAGTCGGACGAAGTGGTGGACTTGTCGACCGAACGGCTCGCGGCGGCCCAAGTAGTACTGGAAAATGGCGTGTAGGCGCTTGGTAGATGGCGCATGAAGTCGTGCAGGAGTGTCGGCTTCATCAAGTAGCGACTCATCTCGCAGCAGTCGAGAAGCCAAAGAAACAACGAATGCGAACGGCACGGCTACCGCACCCCATCCACAAGTCGTTGTTCTGGAGCTCGGAAGTTTGAAACGGCATCGTTTGATTGAAGAGGCTTGATGGAGCTTCTTGTCGAGTGAAGTCGTGCTTGATCGCTTGCGTGTTGAAGCCTTGCATCCGGCTGTTGGTGGCGCAACGGAACTGCACTGTAGTCAGGGCAGCAGCATGAAGTTGTCGCTGTCGCTGTGTTCAGGACAAAAGCAGCAGCAGAAGCGATGAAACTTGGCAGTTGAAGTAGACCGCGGCCCATGTAGTATTCCATCAGCTTGGTGGAAGAAAAAAAGCATTGCGGCGACTATCGATGTCGACAGAGTTGTCGCGCTTGGCGCGGACAGCTTGAAGGATTCCTGATATGCAGACTTGTCGATCCAAATGCTCGCGGCGGCCCAAGTTCTGTGAGTGGATACGCCGGAAGTCGATGAAGTGGAAAAAGTAGTAGTGACCGCAGCGAATGTCGTCGCCGTTGTCGGGCATGATGAGGAGGCGGCAAGAATCATCCTGAACTTGAGCTTGACTCGTCCTTCCAGTAGACGAGGCGAAGTTGTGGATGCAAGTCGGGCTTGTAGACGGAGTGAAGAGACGAGTTGCGCAAAGGCGATACCAGCGCCGTGTTGCAACGCGGGCCAGCTGTCTCGAAACCACCGTCTCACAAGCCGCTTGATTGTAGAAGTTGTTGTAGGCGGCACCTCGAGGATGGGAAAATTCTGAAGCCAAAGCAGAAGAATTGCGAAGCGTGAAGCCATGTTGTTTCAGTGACGTCGCTCAGATGACTTGGTACGGCGGCGCATGTGTCGCGACCGCAGTCGAATGGTGCAGTGGCAACGCTCGGATGAGATGTTGTCGGCAATGCATGGAGCGCGGCAGCAGAATGTCGTAGTCGCGCTGCTCGTATGAGTTGTTGTCGGCGGAGCATGAAGGGCTGCAGCATGAATGTCACAGTGGCGCCGCTCGGATGAGATGCAGCCGGTGTAGCTTGTAGACGGCAGCAACGGAGGTATTCTTGTAAAGCGTCATCGCGCAGCTTGATGTAGTGCACGTTGAAGCGATCAGCTTGAACGTTGTAGCGTGAAGCATCTTGTCGCGATCATGTTGTAGAACAAACACAGCGAGTTGACTGTCGTAAATGACGCGGGAGGCTTGTGAAGTCGCAATAACTGGCAGGCTTGCCAGGTGTCGCACGCTTCCCACGAGTGTCTCTTTCTTCAGCACGATGTCCCGCAGCAACAAAACTGAGCATATTTTTAGGTAAAGAAAACCTGAGTAATCGAGCAGCAATCAGTGGCATAAGACTCGACTCGATGATGTTGAGGAGTCGACCGAGCCGCTGAAGCTGTTGGTGAAACTTGGATTGTTGTCGGGAAACCGGTGGCTGTAGAGACAGTCGGCGCAGCAGGTGCTGACTTTGTCATCATCCTGAAGCGAAGTCGACCATAGCGGCATTGTCTGGCGGCCGCAGGTGTAGAAGAAAGCGGTGTTGTGTCCGCATTGTTGCACAGCGCGTCGCAGCTTTTTCCAGAAAGTATCTGAAAAAAATATCCCGGCGGCTTCGCAAATGCTGGACTGGCAGGTGTTAGAGTCGCAGGCAAATTGGCGATTGGCAGCAGGGCGGCTGTGTGGACAGCTTGATGATGAGCGCGTCCTTCTTGTTGCATGTCGCCCATGATCCATTCCTTGTGCACGAACGTCTGGCGAAATGTAGAAGGCACTTTCGTGTCGTGACAATCCGATGAACTGATAGGCGCGCTCGTTGTCAGGTGGCGTTCGAAAGCAGCAATAGACGAAGCATTGGCAGATTCTTGCTGACGATCGTCGTGGTACGGGTGTCATCAGTCAATTGGTAGGCGTGGAGTTGACAATGACGCGGCGCAGCAGTATTGGTGGCGAACTTGCTGTCGAGCTCGATGTCGTATCGCAGCCTGAGGCGTGGATGTTGTCGAAGCATTTCAGCAGTAGTCGGCGAGCGAGCAAGTAGTCAGGCGGCGGCGAAGTTGATCAGGCACAAGTTGATCATGTGTCGGTCGCATTTCCGTGAAATGTGTGTCAACCAGCTACCGATGTCTCGTCCCGCCGAAGAAAAAGTAGTCGCCTCCGATAGCGTCAGCAAAGGCTTGAAGTGTCGCTACGCTCTGGCTTGCCCATCGCCTTCGGCTTATCTGAGAAGGGAATTACCAAATAAAACCTCTTGAAATGAGCGGTGTTGTCTGGCCAAAGCGCAGCTGGAACACATCCTTGCGATTGCTTGTAGATCGAAAGCTTGATCGAGGACTCGTCGCGTGGCTGATCATAGCTTGAAGTCCAATCATCATATCGGCTTGACGACGGTGGCGCTTGTAAGTCCCATCCAAACAGAAAGTGTCGCGAGATTGTTGGCTTGCGCCAACAGCCCTTGACAGCAGTCTAATCGAGCCACAAAGCGATGTCGCTGGCGTTGAACTGCATGCAGAATTGTAGAGCAATGAAGCATCTCGTACGGCAGGAGGAACATGTTGTAAGTGGTCGCAGGCATCAGACGGTCCTTGTAGTGGCCAATGTACTCGCAGAGAAGATCAAAAGTTGGCCTTGGTGTCGCAAATCTTCGAATGGCGCGACGAATGCTCCAATACAGCTGTGAAGCTGCAATAGGGCATCAACACGTCTAAAGTAGAGTTGTTATAACTCAAACAAAACAAGGCCTCAAACAATCTTGTTTGAACAACGTTGTTTGATAGGATTTTTGGAGATTCAAATCAAACATGTTTTGTTTGAGATGACCGTTGATCGCTCAAACAAAACAAGATTGTTTGAACTATTTGAGCAGTTTGAGTTTTGTTTGACCTTGTTTGAAATGTATGCTAATTTTGGATTTAAAGCATGATTTTTCAGCATTTTCGCAATTTGCATAAATTTTTTCCGGTAGAATTTGTTTTTGAACGTTTGAATTCACTTCCGATCCATCAAAAATCCCCAAAAATCTCACCGTTTAGGGCGCTCAAACAAGTTCAAACAAGTCAAACAATCTTGTTTGATTTGATCCCCTGGAACTCAAATCAAACAAGGTTGTTTTGTTTGAAACTTTTCGAGCTCAAACAAAGCAAACTTGTTTGAGTTGTTTGAATAATTTGTTGTTTGTTGTTTGAGTTATAACAACTCTAGTCTAAAGGAAAGCTTGCGCAAGACGGTTGTTCGGAGTAGGATGTATCGCAGCCTTCGAAGATCGTTGTCGCCTTGTCCGTGTCTTGATGACTTGAAAGGTGATCATGTAGATGGCGGCCGCTAGAAGAAAATTGACTTGTGCAGCGTTGACCTTGAGTTGCCGGTGTCGGTGCCAGCGTTTGCGGGCATTCGCATGGCTCATCGACGGGCAGGAGAAGAGATCCGCTTGACGTTGTTCCCGAAGAGGCTTGATGTCGCGAAGGTTGGTTGAGCATCAGCAGTGTGAGGTGCCAAGCGATGCGTGTAGCGGCCACCAGGAATGCTGTCATCCGGTAGAGGAGGCTTTGGCACGATGGTGTCGAAGAAGCCCATCCTTGTCCGGAAACAGTGGCGCAGCGCGGCAAGAGACGAGTTCTTCCGTGTGAACGTGTTGTTGTTCCGCATGTATGTCGCACATCTCAAGTCAGCGCGATGGAGGTGAGGGCGATTGTCGCTGCTGAAGTTCGGCTGGTTGCGTGGCGTAGACGCTTGTACATGTGCTCGTTGACGTATTCGAAACGATTGTGCAGCAGATGTTGTACTGAGAGGTAGTAGATGTCGCGCCGATACGTAGTAGACATCCGCATGTACCGCAAAAAATAGGCGGCGAAGTCGAGAAAGGTCGGAATGCCGATGATGCTGCAGCGCCATAGTCAGTTGTCGTCTTCCGCTTGAGTCCCAGCAACTCGGGTGGATAGTCGGAGTCAGCGTGTGGTTCCATGAAAAGTACAGGGGTTGTCCCTCTTCTTCGTGTTCAGGAGTCGGAGTATGCAGCGCGTAAGTCTCGCTGCCATACGGCAGGATGACCTCCTTGCCCTCGTACTTCGGCTCGTAGAGGTCCTGAATAAGAGATCGTAAAGTTGGGTCTCTCATCTTCGGCTCGGTGTCGGAGTATGCAGCTCGTAAGTCTGGCTGCCAAACGGCAGGGTGACCTCCGTGCCCTCGTACTCCGGGTCGATGAGCTCTTGAAGGAGAGATCGTCTGCCCTGGTTGGATCCGCTGATGACTGTTCCGAACTTGTAAAAGTCGAAGATTCGTCCCGAAAGGCAAGCGGAATAACGGAGAGGTGACGTCGCGAAGCTCTGTAGAAGTAAGCAACGTTGGCGGCGGTGTCGATTGACAGGTGAACGTCGTGGAAAGTGACGACCATGTGGATGATGGATGACGTTGTCGAACAGCAAATTGTGGCCTAGAGTGCAACTGATGATCCGGTGTCGCCAAAAGGTAGAGGCGAGAAGCAGCGAAGTTGCTCGGCATGCAGCTGTCCTTGCGCCAGCTTGAGTGTCGCCTCACGAATCTCCATTGCCATGTGTCAGTTGTCGCAAACGGCAACCTTGGAGTACCGTGGTGAGCAGCAGTAGCAACCACGGCATTGTCGAACATGGCAGAGAAGGCTTGCAGTTGGCGCAGCGAGACGGAAGTTGTCTGCGTAGCTGGGCGAGTAGGCGAGCAGCTTGGACGCGTGGTGAGCGAAGAACGGCGTGAAGCAAACTCGTTGTCCGGCATTGTGAAGGCGAACGACGAACATCATCCGCGAGTGGTAGATAGTTGGCGAACAGGGGCCACGGGGCGGCAAATGAAGAACTTCTGCTTGCTGCCTAGTTGTGCCATTTGAAGAGCGCAGAGAGCTGGATACACCACATCCGCAAAGCGCAGTAGATAGATGACGAGTAGACGGCCATTCGGCAGCAAGTGTCTCCCGGAAACAGATGTCACATCACCACCATGTGTCTAAAAAAATGTTATACAAAGTAGAGATAAACTCTAAGTTGTACAACAGGCGAAGCGGGAAAAACAAAAGTGAAAAAGCCAAATCAAAACCTTGAGAAAACAATAAGAAACATTTGAAAAAACGAATGACAATACCCGAAAATTAGTCGAAGTTCGCGAACGTAGAAGTTTTTCGGGCAAGCAAACGAAATTTCAAAAATTTCGAATCGTCTTGGCCAACCTTAGCGACGAATCGTAGGTGGCGCTCTCAAAATTTCAAAAATAACTTTACTTTTGCACATCCGTTTCGATTCATCGAAGTAGAATGTGCGGTAGTAGATGCTTGGCATGTCCATCGAGCATTGGGCGAAGGGCAACATCTTTGAGCAGCAACTTTCTTCCATAGAGCAGCTTCTTGAACCATCAGTGGTTGTGGAACACGCGGCAGGCTGCTTGATGTCGAGCGGAAGTCGACCAGACGTTGCACGATGTGAAGCCGAATGTCGGGCGGCATCAAGCCAGGTGTCGAGCGGCCAAAAGCCAAGTGTCGCTTGGCGTAAAGCCGGGTGTCGGGTTTGAAAAACTAAGGAAGATAAACTTCCAAAGTGATTCAAGGTGTCGCACAAAAAGAAAAGTAAATAAATGTCAACGCGTGTGCAAAAAGTATTTGTACAGCAAGAGGAAGACGCGGATAGAAATGTGAAGCAATTCGGCGAAGGGTAGAAAGAAAAGTGGCTTTGTTCGCTTCAGGCGGTCCATGCTTCGTTTCTTGCCCATCGTTTGTAGTCGTGTAGTCGCAATCTTGATCAGCTTCTTGTGCAGCACGGGTTGTCGTTGAGCGCGCGTCGCCATCGATGAGACCTTGTCGAAGCGCAGGAAGAGCTTGCGATAAAGTGTCGAGCACCGAGGCAACGAGTGTCGATTTCTTCTGTGTAAACGCCCGATGTCGTGAGAGAAAGTCAGCGCCTAACTGCAAATTGATTGGCCAGTAAAAATTGCAACACCAACAGCTTTCTCAAGGCTGTGGGGCAATATCACCTCGAAAAAAATTGTCGTAGTTGATGAGAAGTTGGTGCACATCACTCGGCTGAAGTGTTGAAGCATCGGCAAAAGTGTAGAGTGAGCGCATATGTAGATCGGCCAGTGTTTCGAGCACGAAAACAGCTTTCTCAAGGCTGTTGGTGTCGAAAACACCTCGTAGAGGGGTGTCGAGTGTCGAAAAAAACTTGTGTCGAACGGCAAAAAGGCTTGGGCAGCGCTTGGTGTCGACTTGAAGCTTGTAGGCTTGTAGTCGAACGAAGTTGCATTGATGGAAGCGCCCATATTGTCGTCGACCATTTCGCACACTGATCACGCCATGTCGCCCGCATCCTTCTTGGGTAGATCGGGGCCAAAACGTTGTCGATGCTTGGTGAAGAGCGCCTCACAGCACGTGGAGCGAGGCCTTCCCATTCTCTAGAGCACCGCAACCGCCAGCGATGACCATTGGACACGATTAAAACTCTTTTCGCCCTGGAAAAGACAAAAGTAAAACCAAATAAACCTTTTAAAATGCATCCGATTGCTCCACTCGCTTTTTCTTCTAGTTTCGCAACGGCTGGACGACATTAACTTCCATCATTCCTTGGAGAAACTTCAGCTATTGCGTCTCACCCCTCCCGATTTCTTCGGGCAGCATCGCATCCATAGCTTCCATTAGTCCCTCTCCTGATTTCCTCTGAAAAACTGGCTCAAAGAGCCGAGAAATTCACTAACACGGCAGGCAACCAAACGAATGTTAGGTTGTTGCCCAAAGCTTACCACAAACTTACTAAACTTCATCAAAGCGACCAGATTCCATAAAGCTTGAATGCTCAGCAGAGGGCCCCAACGAGAAGGAAGGTGTCCGCGTACGTCAGACCAAATGTCGGTGTCCATCCATCGCAAAACACTGCTGGCCGGCAGTGGTGTCGAAGAAAAAACGAGTGTCGCGGGGTATATATCCGTATGTCGAGGTTGAGCAGGTCAACGGCAAAAGGCAAATGACGAGTGGCCCGGTGATCACTACGGCTCGACTGCACCATGTCGAAAAGATTGAGCCTCCGAGCCCTCCCAGAGTGTAAATACACCAAGGAGAATAAATCCCCAAGGGAGGACCCGGATTGCCACCTCATTCTTCCGGCCCTGTCTGCACTCATTATCAGTTATGCGCGTTCGGTGTTCAGTGGTAGTAATAAAGTGCATTTGCTAAAGACCTGCAAAGGATTAGGAGAACAGGTTTATTAGAACAGTGACGGAATATAATCGGGCACATGAGAAAAGGTGTCTGAGGGAAATACAGATGTCGAAGGCCAGGCGGGCCAAGTTTGGGAAAGGGTGTCGAAAGGTTGCATTCGCCAGAGGTTTACTGTGCTCCGGATAGTGGTAAAACCACGTCCCCGGCTCACAGCACTCTCACCAAGCCGTGCCGAAGCAACGACTGGCCGCAACACCCTTTCGGGATAGCGGGGGAATATACAAGCATAATCTCAGAGAGCGCCGGGAGGGCGCTCACACAGCCCGCTACCGTATAGGTCATCGCGGCGGGACCCTTGGCAGGTTGCCAACCCCTATTATCCCAGGTAATTCATCCTCGAAACTCCTAGGAGATGAAATCTCGTAGGAAAGTTTCGACAAGTAATAACGATATCAACCTCATTGCAGGGTGTTTCGGGAAGAAGCGGAATCCAGCTTTCCCCACAATTAAAGCCGGCCTCCAAATTTTTCGCGAATATCGCTAGAAAAAAGCATACGAAGCCGGCGAGCATTTTGTATGATCGCAATAGCTGAGAAATACCAAAAAATGTATTTTTTTTCGCGTGAAAGCGAGGATAAATCAAGTTTTGGATTTTTACGAATATTTTACGACTTTCTTTTGACGATTTTATCGCGTTACGGCGTTGGCTGAATTTCATCGGAATTTGTTTATTTTTCTTTTTCTTATTCATTCTTGTCATTAAATGTTATTGATTATTGATGGTTTATATTTTTGAAAGGAAATTTGACGACCAGCTATAAACAATTTCTTTATTTCATATTACTGTAAAAGACAATCAAAATCAGGCAAATTAAAGGCGGAAGTTGGCGCCTGGCATTAAGAAAAGCATAGAACAAAAACTTTAAAGTTCGAGGTCGACATTCGGAGTGTCGCCAAAGCTGCAAACTTCCCAGACGCAGCACGACTCGCACAACTTCGTGCCCGACGTCTTTTTGTCGCCGCCGGTCAGCTGGAAGTCGAAGCGGCAGAACGGATGCTCGGGAAACACGTGAAGGCTGCCGGACTACTACTAGTATCGCTCATTTTAAAACAAATTTTTTCCCAAGGACCCCCCACCGCTTCGCATTTTCCACACACCATGTCTCTCCACCACACATATGGAACCGCGCTTTGCTTACGGTTCTTTGTCTGGGATAGTCTTTACAAGTTTTTCTCGACCCCTAGTCGACATAAATAGGATACAGTATCGTCGTTGTTACCCATAATATGGAGACAAAACCATTCAAGTTTCAGCATCCCTGTTCGATTTTTGTTTTCTGTCAATCCCTGGGCGGGAAAACGACATGGACATTCAAATTTATAAAATACATGCCCGAAATTCTCGAAGGATACACAGATATTCACGAGATTTATTATTTTACGGGCTCAAAGACTGAAATTGAAGAGAAATTTACAGAATTACCACCCAATTTCCACATTTTCGATGGACCCCCAACCGATGAGCAAATAGCAAACATGAAAAATTCTCTTGTCATCCTGGACGACCTAATGCTTGCTATGAAAGAAACAACAATGTCGATGCTTACTTCCCGAATAACACATCACCAAAAATGTACCCTGATTTTCTTGAGTCAAGACGCTTTTCGAACAAAAAGAACTTCCCGTGTCAATGCAAATTATCTGGTACTATTGAGATCGGTCTCTGACCTTTTGCAAGCGCGTCAAATTGGGCTACAATGCTTCCCCAACCAATTTAAATATTTTTGGGACAGCTATATGGACGCGACAGCAAAACCGTACCAATACTTAGTAATCGATTGTCACCCAAAACTAGAAAGTAGAGACGCACGTCTTATCACCGACATTTTTCCGGATAAAAGGCAAATTTTTTACCTACCCCAATAGTCTTAACAATGAAGAGCGACACACAACCGTCGCAATGGCAAATTTTTCACAAACTTTACAAAAACCCCAGAATGACTCTTCAAAAAGCGTCAAACCAAGAAATACGCAACCTGATAGAGTTTATTTACAACCTCACCGAAGGTAATGTTGCTCTGTATAAATACGAGAAAAAGCAACTCGAACCGCATTTGAAAACTTTGGTCGTCTTGGGCAAACTTCGGAACTTTGCACAGGCACGACAACGCCTTTTGAAAAACAGTACACTTTTGCAACTCCTAGTCGGCCCGGCTCTTGCATTAGAAAATGAGCGTACCGGCGAAAAACTTTCGGAAAATGATGTTGGTTCCATACAATGATCAACCCCAACAAGGAGACGGTTTTTTCCACAACGCGCGAGAGCAAATTGTAGAACAAGCTAAAGAAACGGAACAACAAATGAACGATATACTCCAAAGCACACTTCCCAATGACCTCAAAATGCAATTATACGGCAAATTTCTAAACTTTTTGACAAATCTCATAGCGGAAATACGAAAATTTGATCCTTTGCCAACACACACGTTAAAAACACAACCGATACCACAAACAAACTCTACTGAAAACCAACCTAAAGTTACGCAAAAAACACGCGGTCCATCAAAAAGAGCACCTCGAAACCCTTATCAAAAAGCTTACGAAATTATTTCAAAAAATGTAAAAACTGACGATAAAAATCAAGTTTTGGACGATGATGGTCAACCAATCCCAAATAGCAACCTTTTTGAAATTGCGAGGGCCGCCGCCAGTGATACTGTACAACCTCATCCCTTGGGGTACGACACGGTCTACAAACAGGTTCAAGCAAAAACACCCCGGCTTGTCAAACAACTTAACGCACCTCCCCAAAATTTTACCCCAGAATATCGTCAAATCAAAAATATTTCCGAAAACATTTTAACACCAGAGACCCCACCTGCGCTGCCCAAACGTAGCGGCGCCGAATTGTTAGCTGCAATTCGTGATTTACAACAATCTATTAAACAGCGCAAATTACAGAAGTCTCATAGACGCCAGGAACTTTGGGAAGGTGACGATGAAAACCAAACAGGTAGTGGTGCCCAAAAGAAATTTAAGGTCCGACGATATTACTAAATTACTTGACCGGCTTTACACTAACCTTGACTCAAACATTGCCTTTACATCCAGGAATAATTTGGTGGCTGAGGGTAAAAAATATGGCGTAAGCAAAAGTCAAGTAGACAAATATTTACAAAAGAAGAATTCGTATGTCCTCCATCGTAAAGTTTTGCACAAATTTCCAAGAAAAAAATTTAATGGAACAAGCATGAACAGTCACCATGTGGCTGATCTCGCCGATTTTCAAAAAATCAAGCAATACAACGGCGGTCATCGTTACGTTTTGGTTGTAGTCGATCTCTTTTCACGCAAAACCTATGCTAAACCACTCCTTAATAAGAAGCCGCAGAGCGTGAAACGAAAATTTGAGCAAATTTACCGACAGATTGGCGATCCACCACATTTTTTGACCACCGACCAAGGACTTGAATTCACTGGTGCACCCATGAAACAATACCTAAAAGCCAATCAGATTACACATATCCTCACCAAAGGAGTGGCCAAGGCTGCACCAGCCGAACGTAAAATTCGAGATCTGAAATCACGAATCTACCGATATTTCACGGAAAATAACACATATAATTGGGTAGAACCGCTGCCAAAAATTGTACAAGCCCTAAACGATACCCCGACTCAACCGCTAAAAGGTCTAACTCCCAACGAAATGCGAAAAGACACTGTCATACCCCTGGATAAGCCGTCTACCATTAGAAAACCGGAACCACCGTTGGTCCTGCACGATTATGTCATTTTGAAGAAGCCCCCAGTTACCTTTAGCAAAGCCTACAAAGGAACATTTTCAGGCGAAGTTTACCAAATTGCACGTGTAGTTGTACCAAGTAATTTTTCGGCCCCAGTATTTTATCTGAGTACATTACAGGGTGTACCACTTAAAAAGATATTTTACAAAGAAGAACTGCAAAAAGTTCAACGCCCAAAAATGTACCGTGTAGAAAGGGTTTTGGATAAAAAGGTTGTGGCCAGAAAACCACATAGCCTGATCAAATACCATCAACAACCCGCGACATTTAATACATGGGTACCGGACAAAACAATCATTTACGCGAAGAAACCATGATAACAGAAGAATTTATTTCCAGTCATTCGACAACCTCATCGCAAACCCGAAATAACCGTGACCTAGCGTGGGCCCGCATAGTTATCATTTTTCTCATTGTTCTCACATGTCTCGTCAATATGACAATCGCCCATATAAAAGGAGGAGACCTGACGGTGTGGCTTAGTGCTACAATTTCTGTTGCTTGTCTCCTCGTACCCTCACCCCTGAAAGGTAAAACGTTGGGAAAATGAGCGAAGACATTTACGTTACACTTGTTGGTCCTGGGCGGCGGGAAAGCAACGGTTCAAGTTTTGTCAACCGTTTGGCCCAAGAAATCAATCTCTATCAAGCTACAGGGAACCAAGGTTACTGGACATGCGCCTTGGTTGATTTTGCAGCTTCGCTATCGTGGGAACAAATCCCAGAACCACAAAAACTTAGACTAGTGCCAAAAAATGGCAAGGAACTCGTCTTTTGGCTTTCGCAAGGCACATATACAACACCAGAACGTTTGGTTAATGCTATCAATTCCGTATTTGCAAAAACACAAAAAAGGAAACGGGAGGCAACATCAATGCCGGAGAACGTGACACAAGGTCAAGTTTTCCCAAAGTTGATACCCCCAGGGATGGCAGGCGCCAGTGCAACAAAAACCCCTCAAGACACGGCAACTATACCCAACCCTGAACCCCAAGCGCCAGCAACAAACGCTTCACAAGGCACACTTGCCAAACCTGAAACAACACAACAGGTCAACCACGAGCCTCCACCCCAAAGTCCCACCGCTAAAGAATCCAACGTTGCTAAAGATCCAAAACCAGTAGCGCAAGCTGCTGGTTCCGAAAAAACCTCAAACAACGACAACTCCAAAACGTCTGCACCCTCGCAACAAAGTGTTGCCTTAGCGAAAACTGTGACAGAACCCAAGGTATCTACTCAAACGTCCACTCCCGAAACATTGTCAACAAATGTATCAACTGGCAGTGTTTTTCCCCAGCGTGTACCGCCCGGTGCACCGCAACAACACGCATCCGCGCAACCTTTACCCCTACAACCAAACCCCATAGTAATTGCAAAAAGCCCAAAACCTGCTGCTGCAACCACAGTACAAAGCTTTAAAACACCACCCGAGGAGGTTGAAAACGCGTTTTCGGTCCATCTCTTTGAAAAAGCGTTTGAAAATCATGGAGCCGCCTTCAAATACGACACAAATAGACGGCGTGTTTGGGTGGAAATAAATTCGACAAAGGTCGACAAACTGTTGCTCCCAAAGCTGTTGTGGCAAATACTGGGTTTCGAGTATAGCACACTTAAGGATAGTCGCAGTGCAAAGTACACATTGGATCTAAAAGCGAATTGCCACAACCTTTCCATCTGCTGCAACGTTGTGCAACCACAGCTGGTGGGAGGCGACTTTCGCGAATTGTTACGTACCATACCGGTTGACATGGAGTGGGGTCAAACATTTAGCAAGTCTTTCAACCCACCGGTCTACCGTCCGGTTCGCCAAGGTTACTTCAAAGAGATTTCCTTGCGCGTCACCGACGACAATGACCGCGAAATTACTTTCAATTACGGGACGTGCTTGGCCACACTTCATTTTAAAAGGGTATATTAACCAAATAAACACCTCATTTGGCCACTTGCACCCGTCGGGTACGGTGGTATGGAGTATTTTCGTCTACCTGTCAACATTTCCTGGTCACCCAACACCAGCAAACAATTGGGTTTTGGACGCGTCGCGTCCAAAAGGTACCTTCCCCTAAAAGGCCCGCAAACATTTGTAGGACCCCAAAAAGTAGGGACCCCCAAAGTAGGACCCCAAGGAGGGCTACTTCCACCCGTCGTAGGGTTCCCCTACGTCGAGGGGGAAGTAGGGTTTCCCCTACCCTACGTAGGACCCCAAAAGGGGACCCCTTCTAAAGGGGTCGGGGTGGAAAAGGGGGGTAGGGCCGGGCCCTTAACAAAACGGGCCCGGGAGACGGGGAGGGTTAGGGGTCGTCAAAACGACCCTGCTTACTCTGCTTCTCTTCCCCCTCTTCGTCTCTTGGGCGAAGGTGCTAGTACAAAAAGCAACCGAAAGCGAAACCATTTCATTTTGACAACCGTACCCCCCAGGCGCAATGGAAGACCCGAAAACGCTTGAGGCAGACCCAGAATTTCATTTTTCCGACGAACTATCCTTGTTTGAACCACTTCACCATGTCGTGGGCGTACAATCGATGAGATATCGCAGCGTTGCACCCGAAAATAGTACAATTTCCCAAACGGGCCCCATCTCTTTCCGTATAATGAAGGAACCTCATTTCATTTCTCTTGCCCGAAGCTACATCACCATGACGTTGAGCTTGGTGGATGGTGAGGGTAAGGGTTATGAGCATCACGTCAAAGGCGGCACCGCTGCTGCCCCGACTCTTACACAAAAAGACAAGTGTGCCCCTATTCAACTGGCTTCAAAAGCTTTTTGGAAGCAGATTACTGTCAATATTAACGGAACCCAGGTGGAGAATACTGGAGATTTGTACCCGTACAGGGCCTTCCTCAACACTGAATTTATGACAGAAGCTGGAGTCAAAAATTTTAACCTAGGCCACGCACAGTGCTATAGCGCTTTGGAGAGTGGCAAAGAACACAAGAGCAACGATGGTTTCGAAGATCTTTCTGCTTTGTTTATGAAAGGGCGAAAGGTGCGGGTGAACAGTCCATTGGATCTAAACCTTGCGACGTCAAACAAGTTGATATTGAACAACACCGACATTCAAATCACGCTCCATCGTCAAAATGACAGTTTCCTAATCCGTGCCTATGAGAGTGAAAGACCGATTGGCGACTACAAATTCATGACATTCGCCTTGTTGTGGCCGAGTATCAATTGTACCCGTCCACGAGTGCAGCCATTGAGAGGGCCTTGCTCAGCGGTCATAAAGCCAGCTATCCGATGCGCAGCTATCAAACAAAGGCTTTCTATTTGGCCGAAAATCAACTAAAAATGCCGGAAATGCAGTTGTTTAACTCTAATCAGATTCCCCGACGTATTTTTGTCGGTTTGGTGAAAAACGATGCATTCACGGGTTCCCTGAAAACAGACCCGTGGAGGTTCAACAACTATGACCTAAAAAATATTCAAATTCGGTTTGCCGGTAATACAGTCCCAACCAAAGCTTGGAACTTGGACTGGAACCCAGACAACGGTACCGGTTACACCGAGAGCTATACGGCGATGGTGGAGGGCACCGGCATGGCTAGCGGGAATAGAACAAATGGCATTTCAATGCCTGACTTTGCCGACAGTAGATGCGTACACGTTTTTGAATTATTGCCAGAGGCAAATGGCGGTGTCGAAAATTTCGACATGGCCATCTCTGGGCAATGTACTCTAGACCTCGAGTTTGGGACACCCACACCCGTCGGGGGCCTAATGTGCATCGTCCACGCCGAGTTTATGAATAAAATGACCCTAGACCACGCCCGACAAGCTCAAACTTTGACCATTTGAACAAATGGACAGTCTACAACTCGCCCACCTTCTCTCAAACAACTCGCATACGCGCGAAAAGTACATTGGCGTTTTTGCAGCCGATACGTTACCAATATGGCGCAAGGGTTGCGGTGGACTCGTAGTAAACTTGGACGAATCCACCGAACCAGGTAGCCATTGGGTAGCAATTTTTGGAGAAAACGGGGTTGGTCACTACTTTGACCCCTTGGGAAATCCCCCCTGTGGTAAGATAAAGCGGTGGTTGCACAACACCTTTTATCGAGTGGTCCACAACAGGGATCAACATCAAAAATTTGGAAGCAAGACATGCGGTGCCTTCGTTTTGGTGTTTATACATCAAATGTGTCTGGGCTGCAAATTCTACGATTTTAATAAATTTTTCCAACGAATATCCAACGATGATACCTTTGTGCTAACCTACGTAGCCAAACATTTTGGTCAGAATTTACCTGTTGATTGGGCAATCTAACAATAGATTCGTCATTTTTCTCAAAACCTCTATGGTCTAAAATCTTTCCTCCCTGCTGTTGCTGCGATTCCGGTTCATTCTACCCTTTGTCTTCATCTCGTGCGGCGGTTTTCTCCGGGATGAACACCAACCAAGACCACCTCAACAAACTTCTTGAGACGTTCAAATCCAAACAAAACTTCTACGCGGATCCGGCACATCAGACCTCTCGACATCGCTGTCAGAGTTGTCTAAAGACGTTCTCGACGGGTTCAAACCTGTCACGCCACCAAAAACGTGCCTGCGGAAAAACCCCGACCACATTTACCTCTCAACTACCCGCCAATGACGTCTCAGGAGTGGTCGCTAACCTCAAAACAACGAACCCACCACGATCCAACAACAACACAACAGCAAACACTGGAAGCGAGGCCAATCAGAAGGAAGAAGCGCCGACCTCAACGCCGACCGCAAAGACCCGAAAACCATGTGAAATTTTGTTTTTTCTTGATCCTACCACTAATTTTATCACTGCTGTTTCTAAAAATTGCCATTGATTTTTGTGGAAAAACATTTTGAAATGTTTCGAATTGTGATTGTCGTAATTCAGTGTAGATAAATAAATCTTCAATAAATTTTCGTTACAAAATACATGAAAACGCAGATGAATCTACAGAGGAACAGGGTTTGGAATAACATAAGAGTTCACGTTTGGGATAATGTGGTAGCTATTTTGTAGCGATTTGCGGCATGTTTGGCAGAAGATATTAACCGGGATCTGACCGATGCCATTGGGCCTTATCGAAGATTATCGGGGAGAAATTAGTAGCTTTGCAAAGATATCCGATCAGAGTACAGAATCCGGATATAAAATTCTTTTATGATAAAGTTTGGGAGCTTGAGTTGATTTTAAGGCTTGGTCCGTGTGAAGCGGACACAACAGAGAATCCGAGCATGGGAAAATGTTGGGAGGTGGAGGCCTGAGATTTTGGTGGCGCTTAAATAAGATTCCCGGCTACCGTAACCTTCCCCGGAGGTCTTGTATGGGTAATCTAAAAACTACTCCCTGGCATCTTCCCTCTTCATTTTTTCCGGCATTCTGGGGGCTCTGTGTTGTGCGCGCTGCCTGGGGGCCTTGTATGGGTAATCTAAAAACTACTCCCTGGCATCTTCCCTCTTCATTTTTTCCGGCATTCTGGGGGCTCTGTGTTGTGCGCGCTGCCTGGGGGCCTTGTATGGGTAATCTAAAAACTACTCCTGGCATCTTCCCTCTTCATTTTTCCGGCATTCTGGGGCTCTGTGTTGTGCGCGCTGCCTGGGGGCCTTGTATGGGTAATCTAAAAACTACTCCCTGGCATCTTCCCTCTTCATTTTTTCCGGCATTCTGGGGCTCTGTGGTGTGCGCGCTGCCTGGGGGCCTTGTATGGGTAATCCTAAAAACTACTCCTGGCATCTTCCCTCTTCATTTTTCCGGCATTCTGGGGCTCTGTGTTGTACGCGCTGCCTGGGGGCCTTGTATGGGTAATCTAAAAACTACTCCCTGGCATCTTCCCTCTTCATTTTTTCCGGCGTTCTGGGGGCTCTGTGCTCTGCGCACTGCCTGGGGGCCTTGTATGGGTATCTTCCCACTCCATTTTTCCGCCTTCTTTTGGGGCTCTTCTCTCTGCTGACTGCGCCGTTGCCTGGCTCTTTTGCCTTTGTGTCGCTACCATAATCCGCCTGGACTGCTGCTCTATAAAAGACCCTTGCGGGGGCACTTTCTATTCGAAAGTCGGAGCAGATGCCCGAATCTCCGTTTTTGATTTCACAAAGGATGCCACGTCTTCATTCTTACGTTCAAACCGGTCCCAACACCTCGGTCAATTCCGGTATCGAAGTTTGCGTGAAAACCAATCCTTCATTTTCTCAAGCGTTGTCTAAATATATTTTTTATTTTCTTATCCGTTTTGCTAAGCAATTAATATTTTTTTTATTAAATGAACTGTGTAACTGTCTTTCTCTGTCTCTTATTTAACCGGTTTTACCTTTTACTTTGGGTACTGCCACTTTTTCATCGGCTTGTAATATTATTGGTTACGTTTCCATACGCAGAACGATAATCGAAGCGCGTTTCCATATGTGTGGTGGAGAGACATGGTGTGTGGAAAATGCGAAGCGGTGGGGGGTCCTTGGGGAAAAAATTTGTTTTAAAATGAGCGATACTAGTAGTAGTTGCCGGTAATGTCTGAAAATCCGAAAACGTGCTAAAGATTCTGATGATACCGGGATAAATCAGTTTTTTGGGGCCTAGCCTAAGCCTAACAAGGAGTGCTTTTATTGAGTCATCGGCAAAACCTTACGAGACCTAGCTCCGTTGTCTTTTTTGCGGAATGGCTATCCCTGATTTTTTAAAATCAAAATACTAGTGAACATCTCTTACCATGAGTGCCTTTTGAGCAAAAAGAGAGGCTTTTGGGTGCAGTTTTAAGATTTTATAAAATCCAGATAGGGATAGCCATTCCGCAAAAAGAACAACGGAGTCTTGATCTGAATTGAATTCTCTATCGAATGAGCAAGTTCTCGTAAGGCTTTGCCGATGACTCAAAAAAAGCACTCCTTGTAAACCTAAGCGGCAGCTTAATAAGCCTAAACCTAACCCGAAGCTAAGCCTAAGCCTATGCCTAAACCAAGCCTAAGCCTAGGGTAAGCCTAATCCTAAGCTAAGCCTAAACCCAAGCCTAAGCCTAAGCCGAAGCCCAAGCCCAAGCCTAAGCCTAGGCTAGGCCGAAGCTAACCGTAAGCCTAAGCTAAACCTAAGCCTGAGCCTAAGCCTTAGCCCAAGCCTGAGCCCAAGCGCAAAATAGAAAGGGGAAGGCAATTTTTTGAGATTTTAGATATTTTGGAAACGTCAATCGAACAAGCGAGGTCTTTTCTGTACGAAAAAGTATGACATAAAAAGTTTTCTAGCATAAAAATACGGTTGAAACTATGGTCAAAATCCCGCGAAATTCCGGAAGAACTGTTAACACGGCCTTAAAAATCCGTGCCCTTCCCCCCCCTCTAAAAATATTACAAAATTCAAAGCGTTCGACCACGCACTTGCCCTCCGATCAGCGCCAAAATGAATCGGGTCATGGAAGTGCACGCAGCGGAATTCGTTAGCCTGAAACGATCGGTATTCGAACGAGCACAGCACAGCACCCCCTGAGTATATTTGGCTCTTAGATAGAATTTCAGGTAGAACTGATCGTCGGCGGGGTCGTGGGCGTCGGTGCCGTGCACTATACAGGGGGCAGTCCCTAAAATCAAGGGCTCCTGGGGAAGCGGGATTTTGGTCAAAGCGCTGCTTTTCTTGAGGCGAGTTCTATAGGCCAATCGACCCTCCGAGTCGAAAATTATCAAAAACAGAACTAAAAAATGACATTTAAGGGGAAAGAGTCGATTTTTGTAATACGGCTTAATTATACAGTTGGGGCGGGGGCATAGTGAGCCAGGTGGCGCGCGGGTGGGAGGCGCAGGTACTAGTCAAGCTATCCTTTACTGTACCCCCCAGCCGGAATGTTTTGGCTATAACTTTTTTATTTTACATTATTGTAGGCTCAAATTAAGACTTTTAGTATGTTTTTCGATGCTCTATCGATTGGTTTTGCAAAACTCCGGACAAAATAAGCGAAAACACCGAAAACTTTGAGACTCTTCGGCTGTGGGGCGGGGGCGGAGGGAGGGGGTAAAATAAATTCTTACCGTTAGTCATACCGTACGCCTGCTTTGTACTCACCGTACATCCTGGCCGTGCAGCTCTCGTAGTGCCTATTCTCCAACCAATGACGTTTGTTGACCTGCACCTTATAATAGGCGTCACCCTGAAGAAAAATTGTTACTTGAGTGGTAACAGCGGGGCGGGGTGTTTCTGCAAGAAAAAGCGAACTAATTTTTGTTTTTTTTTTCATGATGTCCCGTTAATAATAAATTCTGTATTCTTATGTTTTTATTAGTTTTTGATTCCTGGAAAGTTACAAATATATTTACAAAAATTTTGAAAATCCGAAAACGTTGATCTTCTTGGTAATTTTTTCGGTTGATTTCAGCCAAAAAAAATCAAAAAAATTTAAAAACTATTTAATTTTTGTAAACGTTTGTACATAAAAACAGCGTAAATGCTATGAAAACGAGTGATTTAGCTATAAAAAGCGGATTTCCAGTACCGTATTTATTATAGGTTATTAGGTTAGGTTATTTATTGAAACAGTATAATCCGCATCGACGATTTTATGTTTTTGACAACGAAACGTTTTTTTCTGGTACTCTTCGGCAGTATTTACTGGTTTTTTTACTTTTCGATCCGATCTCAAGCATGCTAATTTTGATTTGCACTCCCGTTGACCACCTACCGCGTACGGCTCATGGTCATCTGGGTACGAAGCGTTCAGCACGACGTCCACATGCCAGCACGGAACGGAACCCCCGATAACCCCGCAATATTTCTTCTCCGCAGCGACTGTATTAACGGTGGCCAGCGTGAAGAATAGAATTTGAACGAGCATCACCATAATCCGTGGATGATGCGTCCAAAACATTTGCGCCTTTAAATATTTTTTACCTTACGAAAAGGGCCGCATTTGCATAAAAACCCGCCCCCGGAAACGAACATTCCCGAAGTTTATGCTTGCGTAAATCCTGGCCGGTGGCGCCGAAAACCATAAATTGTAAAAATCGTACACGTTGTCCGCCTCAAAATTTTGGAATCGTCACTTTCTTTAGTAAAAACGTTTTCTCGAATGCGCGAAAATTCATGAACATCCTGCTCGCCGTGTGCATGTCAGATTTTCACAGACCATTTTTCGAATAATTTGTCTCGACTGATTGTGTAGAAACACATTTTATTACATAGAATTTCTTCTGAATAAGGATCAATCAGTCTTCGGAATTCCATCGCTGCCACAATGCTCGTAGAGGCAACACGAATCACATTCCATGGAATGGCCCGTGGTTGATTTCCCATCTTCAACCAACGAAAAATCAAGGCGGCAAAATGGGGAATTTGGGAAAACATGGAATTGGCCAGTGATCTCTAAAAAAATACCAAATCCGTTGTATCATTTGTATCTTTAATTTTAACAATTCGCGCCGAGTTTGAAGTATAGCCGATCGATCCGAGGCTACTTAAAAATTTTCTTTTTTTTTGTAACTCTTTATAACTTTCAATACTACCTACCTTTCTTAGCTGGACCATAAGCCCACTGGCGCCCAAACTTTAGGCATCGCATCTTGTTTTCCTAAAAAACACATTTTTCAAGAGAAAACGCAATGACACTACTTACGCCAATGGTATAATTTGCATTCAAATAGAACTTAAAGTAGAAATCGTTATATAGCGATTCATAGACATCACTCGAGGCTATCAGAAGAGAAGAGCCGTCTATAAAAATGGCTCTATATAAACGATCTGCCGATTACCGTACATATTCCCCCCTTCCGAGCCGATACCATCGTTGTGGAATGTGTCTTTTTCTTTGAGGTGGACTAGGTATTTCTCGTCCCCCTAAATTTATTAAAATAATCGGTTGAAACTATGATACTGTGGATTCTGATTTCCTAAGGGTTCCCTGAAGCCAATTTAACTGTTTTAAAGGAAAAGCGATAGCAAAATGAAATATTCAAGATTTCCTACTTACGGTAACACTTTAAATACAAAATTTTGAGAGAGAAAACGATGGTAAAATTTAAGGAATTCTTGCATTTCGTATTCTGATTTTGCTGATGGTTTTTCAATTAGTACTTAAGGTATTAAAGGGATATCGACAGCTAAATTGCTCGCTAAAAGGTGGCACACAGAAACGTCGATAAAAACAAAAAGAACAGAAACAAGAAAAAGCTAAGCCTACCGTAACCCTCTCATGTTCAGCTTCATAACTCGCATTCGTAATGTGTAGCGATATGTACAGACACTTGCTGAATGGCAACCACCCGCACTCGGCGCTCGATAATGAAAGTAGGAAGGGTAAGGAGAAAATCAAGGAGGCCAGATACCGCATCAACGATTTTTTGATAGATTTTACGCCTGAATTTTGGAAAAGAAATTTGGTCCGGGAAATGACGAGCAGCCTGAAACGGCTGACTCAGCCCCGTGTGGTCCCAGAAAAGCAATCAAACAAAACAGCGGAGATGACACAGGTGGGACCGGTTCGTGACTCTTCAAAAAGTCGGGCGGGTTCAGGTCGAAAAATGCGCGAAAGTGGCCAAGATTTTGGTAGATGATCGCTTTTCGGGCTTGTAATCTCGAGGAGAACACGAACTATTCCATTTTATACCTTTCAACGCTTTTCAGAGTTGGTTTTTTTGCACAAATTTAGGGTACTACAAACTTCGATGTTTGTCTGACTATCGCTCTAAATATGGCTAAAATTTGTCGAAAAATAATGTAAAAACACTCTATACAATTAATTAAGAAGAAATTAGCAAGCAAGCCGATTCTGCTTCCTTTTTGTTTATTTTTTAACTGCATCGCGCTTCAGAAATCCTCCTTGACATCACCCATTTATTCATATCACCTCACGCGATTCGGTTCAAAACAAGACAGTTAACGCGAACATGAGATTCCGAACAAAGAGGAAATTCACAGACAAATCGGGATGTGATAATGTAAGTGGCAGTTGGCGAGGGCGGCGGTGATTGTTGTGTTGAAATTTTGCTCGAAGGTAGATCCTCAGTGCTGCTTCGGCGGCTGCTCGGGGTTTGACTGAAATTAAGGAATTTTGGAAGGTAATTTGCGCGATAGCAGTTGCAATCTCGTTTTCAGTGAAGTCTATCAAAACATTTTAGGCCTATGATACATCCGGAACTCACATTTCCATCCCGGCCCCTTCCACTATCCGACGGCACGACCGGCGAGTACTTCGACTCCTGCTGGGTGACCTGCTTGGGGCTGAGATGCTGGCGGTTGGCCCGTGAAGCGGCCGGCGATTTTGTTTTCTGAAATGAAAGTTTGATGTCCCTCACCTATAGTGCGAGTCAAAAAATCTGGGAAGACCTGGAATCCACCCACCTTTCCCGTCTGCTCCTTGCTCACACGGCCGCTAGATCGTACGCGTCGCGCCGTAGGCTGCGTCACGGCAACGCCAGCGGTAGATGGGAGACGAGGGAGAGGCGGAAGTTGGCGCGGGGATTGAGGTCGAGAAGGTTGAAGCGGAGCCGGAGCGGCTGGCTGAGGAAGCAGGGCCTGGGTGACTTGCGGTGAGCGGCGGCCGGGCCTTTGCGTCGTGTCGAGGTGGGAGGACTGAAAATAGACGAATAAAGGTTGAACCTTGAACAAGTTCAGCGAAAATAACTGTACCAACCAGCGGCGTATCGTCCAGAATACTATCCCTCGCCGCCGAGGGCGCCGAGTCGCCTCGTCCCTTCTTCGACGGCTCCGGGGTGGCGGTTGGAGGGACGGCCGAGGGCGTGGAAAAGGCTGGAGGCGCGGGTTGCTGCTGGGAGACTACGGTAAGCGAGGTGGCGGCCAGGGAGACGGCTTCTTGGGACATCTTCTTCGTTCTCCTCTTCATGTTTTTTGTCAGCTTGCCCTTGGTCGGCTCCTTGGACTTGTTTTTTCGACGATGTTTGGGTCCGGGGCGCCTCTTCTTGGGTAGGGGCGACGGCGGCCGAGAGTTGGGTCGAGCTGGCGGCTAAAAGAGAAGGGTTAGCGGGGCAGAGAGAGAGAGAGGGGAGAGAGAGGGAGAGAGAGCGGAAGAGAAAAAGCCAACCTGATCTCAAGTCAAACGACGGCTGCCTCCTGGCCACGTTTCGGGTAGCTTTTCCTCTTGGACGTCGCTAAAACCACGAAAATCGAGCCCATTTCCGTAAACCTACAATTTTGCGTATAATCACACGCCGCTTGGTCGCCATTGGGTTGCGCGTCGCCGTCACTTCAGCAGCTAGAAATTACCGAACGTAGCTGTTTACGGCAATAATCCCTACGAAATTTATCAGCAATTGATGAGCTCTTCATGCTCGACGCGCTGCTGAGGTTCTCGCGGGATCGTGCACGTCTTCGGGCCAGAAAACGGGCTTTGGTCGTTTGGGCGGTTTGGGCGCGGATTTGGCTAAAGATCGAGATTGCAGAAACGTAAATTTTGACGAACTGCTCCTTGTTCCACGGGATCAGCTCGGCGTTGTCCGGGCCGGAGAAGAGTAGGGCGGCTGGAAATGTGCGCATTAATGGCAGGTCGTGACAAGCTAGCAGAGACCGTTTGTAAATGGTGCCGAGGTATCTGGTACTGCACTTTTAGCGCGTGGGGGGGGCTTAGGGGTATTTCTAGTTTGAAACGACCCAGAAAATCATCAGTGTGTATCATCTTCAGTGTTGCATAGTTTTTGCGGCCTTTGACCCCCAAAGCGTGATTGAACGTAGAGGGTGCTAGCAGAAACCATTTGAGGAAGTGAGCCGCCAAGTCCTACCTATGCTCGACAAAAATTGAAGTGCCACGTAGAGGAGCAAGTGGCCCAGCATCGTGATGTCGGCCTTGTTCTTCGAAATGCCGCTGTAGCGCTGGGTGAATGTCAATTTCTGAATAAAAACCGTGGTAAAAATCATACTGTATTTACCATAAGTTTCGAAGGAATTTGCGGGGGTCTGAAGTGGCAGAAGAACTCGTTGCGTCGGAGTTCGACGGGTTGTAAGCCCGGTGGACATCGCGAAACGCAGCGCTGGAAACGGGGGAACAGAGACAGAGCGAGAGCAAGCAAGAGTGAGAGAGAGAGGAGAGGGAAACATTTACTGATTTTCCTACCTTCCAGGTATCCATAAAATTTCGGCACTTCATGCACTGGCTCGCACTCGGTCCGTAGCACCCTTCACATTCCGGATGGCAGAGGTGGCAGTTTCCGCCGGCGTCCATGTATTGGATTCTGAATTCATGCATTGAGTTTCAGCGAGAGAGAGAGAGAGAGAGAGAGAGAGAGAGAGGAGAGAGAGAGAGAGGGAAGCAGTAAATACCAACCCTTCCATACAAATCACAGCCTTCGATTGGTTGGCCTTCTCCGTGCACACCATCCGCATCAGCGATGGGTCTGAAAATGGTGTAAATTCGGCACTTTTCGGAATTTGTGGACCTTCCAATTCCTCGGCTCGGCTGTGTGTATACGGTGCTTCCGGAGAAACTGCGTCCTCGTTTTCGGAGAGCTAAAAATTCTGATGAGGCTTGCAGCAAAAGAGAGAGAGTGGAGCAAGAAAGAGCGAGAGAGAGAGAGGAGAGAGAGAGAGAATGAGAGAGAGAGTGAGCGTGTGTGAGGGGGGGGGGAGCGACCTACCCGCGCACATTGTGAGCATAGATGTGGATGTAGGCAGGGTAGACACGATGGGCGCCGAGTCTCAGTTGACGCATAGGTTCCACTAGAGTGTCAAAAAAAATGTTAAACTAGACCCGCAGCCTACTTTGGGCAAGTCTTGACACAATAGCCGTTGACGTTCCTGTAGGTATTAGGTAGGCACCTTGGGCAGGGCTGGAATTTCGAGTCTAGATGCCGGAGGAGGAGCTTGATTTTCCGTTTTCCTTTGAATTCAATTTTCGATAGTTAACTAGAAAACGTGTTGCTCAAGTGATTTTTACCATGCTTAAACACGAAAAAAAATACATAAACTATCGATTTCGGCCAAATTTGGCTTCTCTATGAGGATGTCAAAACTTGGACAGCCTTTGGACCTCAAGCATTGTCCAAAAAGTATCATCTAAAAAACCATTACGTTGCCTTAACTATCTACGGAAAAATTAAGGTATTTTTGATTTTGAATTTTTGGAAAATCTGGTGTTTGGTAGTGTAAGATTCTATTCAAATGTATATATCTGAAAACGGTGTTTCCAAAATACCCCCATCTAGCCAACCAGCACCCACATGCACAAGATACATTCTGTAGTCGGTCTCCGGTAGACAATTATCCAGGCAGTCGGGGCTATGGCAGAAGGGCTGGTAGGCTTCTTCTAGCGTCGTCCGTCCTTCTTCCATCTCACTGACAAAAACAATTGTTTTTGCACCTTAAAGCCGCTACATTTCCCAGTAGGCTTTCCACTGTCGGATCTCGCTGAAAAACCTCGAATAGTAGGGCCCTTCCGGTAGTAGCAGGAAGCGCATGTCGTCGATCTGGAGATGCTCGTCGCCATAAGGGGCGGGGGTTGATCCCTAAATTAACGAATATAATTTTTCAATTGGCAGACAACCGTCCGTTCGTGTTGTGGTGTGCCGGGCTTTGGGATCGGAAATCGATAGTTCAGCTCGCAACGGACCTGAGAATGTGGTTATTCGGTCGTCGAAAAGCACAGACCTGTCTTGCGGCCAGCTCCAGCCAGCCGTAGTGGGCGCATTGGTAGCAGTGCCGATCGGTGGGGCCCCCTGATAATGTTGAGGTCATTTTCATTCTCTCTCGGTCGCTGTCCTTTTTTCCCCTCCCCCCCCCCCCCCCCCCCCCCCTCACTCTCTCACTCTCTCTCTCTCTCTCTCTCTCTCTCTCTCTCTCTCTCTCTCTCTCTCTGGCTCTCTCGCTCTCCCTTTCGCGCAACCGCCGTTTCTCGCTCGCTCTGTCATTCTTTCTCTCGATGCCAAGCTCTCTCTCTCTCTTGGTCTTTCGGTCTCGCGTCTCTCTCTCTCTCTCTCTCTCTCTCTCTCTCTCTTTCGCTCTATCACTCGCCCGCTGGCTCTCTCACGTTCTTCCTGTGACATCTGAAACTTACAGCACGTTATACATTCCGGGGCGCACGCCAGGCACGTCATCGCGCCCATCGTCTCCGCGTAGTAGCCGGGACTAAAAAACCTTTGATGGCTTCGAGATTCGAGTCACGCACGGGCAAACGGACACGCACACCCCGCCGCCACCCTTCAGCTCATGCCAAAATAGGCCGGCCACGCATCGCTCGCAGTCGTTGGGGCTGTAATTTGAAAGTATCCTGCCGAATTAAACTCCTAACCCGTTACAGGCCACACAGTAGCTTGGGCACTCAACGCATCGGTCCTGCTTCGCGTCGTAGTAGGTGCTCCTGGAAACAAAACATGTTTCCTAGTCCTAAACGCAAAAACTTTACAAATTTCGCTTCCAGAATCCAAAAATCTCGACTTGCCGAGGAAAAATTGAATATTTTTGACCAAAATTTCGCATTCTCTAGGGAAGAGGGATTTCTGCAGTGAAAAATCTACCTTTGACAAAGCTGCATACAAACCACCCGAAAGCGCCGTCTCACCAGGAGATGACCGGTTTCGCACTCCAGGCAGAGACCGTGCTAAAAGACGGAAATACGAGGGGTTTTTTTTGATAGTTTGGACCGGGGAAAAGGTGTTTTAGTAGCGCGTTTGGTAACATGTCGTAAAAAGGGTAAATGGTAAATTCCGCAAAAATGAAGTAACCAAATATGGATCGTCTTCTAAAGCGCTTCCGGATCCCACCTCATCACATCGAGTACACGCACGCGTCATCTCCTTGCAGTCCCAGCACCGATTCTGCATCAGGAAGTAGCCGCTGAATGTTAGGGATTTTTGGAAGTTAATTCCTAGATTTACGGTGAACAAATCTGCTCGCTGAGGTCACGACAGCGACGTTGGTCGGTGGACGGGGAGAAGCCCTTCTCGCATTGGTCGCATTTCTGCAGGGAAAATCTTTGCTATTAAAAAACTTGGTAATAACGCTTCTTAAGTGGTGCCACCTAGTCGATGCTTTCAAAATATGAAAAGTTACTTGTCGGAAACGCGCCTCAAAAATTAAGCAACTTGCTATCCCCCGCTAAGAGTCCAGTACCATACGTGCCTCGCCTTTAAGGAGTTCACAAAGCCTCACCTCCCGGTCACGACACCGTCTACAATTTGCCGGGCAAGCCGCCAGACACCCGTGCCATCCGCCAAAACGCCAGAGGCCACTAAAAGTTGACTCTCGGGTCCACGTAATAAGGACCCTTACGCCTGACAGTAGCGATCTTCCGGTCGCGCCAACGCCAGTGCCGACGCCTCCCTGTACCTTCTCGCCACGAGCGGAATGTGGGCCGCCACCAGCTCGTCGGTCCAGGGCAAGCATCCTTTGTCGAGAGTCCGCCTAAATGGCCCTTGACGTTTCGTGATGTGCTTCACTCACAGGAGGTTGAAGCCGAGCGGACACTCCAGACATCCATACTGCGCGTCGAAGACGACGCAGTTCCGCTTGCCAAAGTTGAAGGCCACCTGGAAGGTTCCGGAATAATAGAGAGATAGCAGGAGATATCAGGAGAGAGAGAGCGACAGGGAGAGCGAAAGAGAGCGAGAGAGAGCCAGAGCGAGAGACAACGTAACGCTCCTATCGCCGCTGTGGCGTCATGACAGGGAAAAACGATGTTGGTTACTTAGCGTTTTCCGAAAAGAAAGGGGCAATTTTTCCGATACAAATAGAAGATATCTCTAAGCTGTTTTTTTTAAATTTTTACCCGTTTTACTTCAAAAAATTTTTGTTCTTTAATGGTTTTCTCCGCAAAAATAATGAATTTTACCCAAAAAAAGAATTGTGAAACCACTTATATCTATTTTACCAAGCATTTCTGCACTCGCGTACAGAATTCTGCCCCGCCCGTTATTGGAAAAGGACCAGAAGCCCAATTCAGATGCAACACATACCGGTCGGTAGCTTATGCCCTTGAACGAGTTGTGACACTCCTGGTAGTCGTACCGGAGGGACGGCGCATCTTCCCCGTGGCGCCGATGGAATTCGGTGCTGTGCAGCGGAAAGGGGAAGCCGCTAAATGACGTCAAGCTTACGGTAAGTTACATCTTGACTCTAGAGCTAAATCTAGCCGAACCGCGCTCTCTTGTCCTCATTTTCGATTTACACCCATTTCCAATTTCCCTTTTCAAGACCCACAAAAATTTGTAGTTGTCCGTCACGTTCAGCTGACACGAAAAATCGGTGACGCGAGTTTGGAACCTAGAGGCGGTTCTTATGGCGTTTTTTTGCAACGCACTCAGCATCGGCGCGGCGCCGCACCAGAAAACTGTCGGCGTCATCCTAAATTTACAATTCCAACTGAAAATTACAAAAATCCCAGAAAAAAACAAAAAAACGCTAAACTACTCCTTACCGCGTAATTTGCATAAATTGCCGGCATTAGGAGTAGGAAGAAAAAGATGGAGTGTGCCATTGAATTAGACGAGCCGAGAGCTGGCGAGCATAGAAAAAGAGTGGGAAATCACTCGTTTTTCTAGACTCTGGCCTGATTTATGCAAATTTCGACGAAAGTGCTTGGAATTCAGATGAACAACTTCAAGTTGATGATCAACGTGTGCAGCCCTCCGTTCAAAACCAAGCATTAATCGCCCTTTATTCACACACGTTCATTCGATCCCAAACAATACCATTAAACCGAACATGAGATTCCAAACATAAAGATACAGACAGGTGGAAATGGGCGTATTATAAAAAGCATCATATCCGAGTGCCGTCAGTATTTCTTCAAGAGTTGCGTCGCGGCTGTACAGCGTTTTTCGGGTCTTCGGGAGCGGGCTAAAAATACCGTTTTTACAAAGCTAATAATTCCTGCTGCGTAAAAGCCTAGCGAGCACGTCGCGTCAAGTCCTCCGAGTTTGACTCAACGCGTCAGCTACGCGTTTACTCTGTCCTGCTCGAAGTTGAGGGCAACCTACACTCAATGCCTTGCCATCCGTGCTGACGGTGGGATGTATTGATGTGTACTTCGATTCCTGCTGGGTGACCTGCTTGGGGCTGAGGTGTTGGCGGGGTGCGCGCGAGACGAGTGGAGATTTTTGCTTCTAAAAAGGTGCTTGAGCTGCTTACTGTCGGTTTGTCTCTCGCTCTCTCTCCCTTTCTCTCTCTCCTTCTTTCTCGCTCTATCTCTCTCTCTCTGTCTCTCTCTCTCTCTCGCTCTTTCTCTCCAACCGCACACACCTTCTGTTCCGTAGACATGCGACCTGTCGAGCGTCGCCGCCCAGTAGGAGGCGTGGCGGTGGCCGATCGAAGTCGAACAATCGGTTGGACGGGGTTTGAGGGTTGTGCTTGAAGTGGCAGCGGAGCGGGAGCTTGAGGAGGCAGAGCTTGGGTGGCTTGCGGTGAGCGTTGGGCCGGCCGTTGCGTTACATCGAGATGGGAGGACTGAAAATTGAATTTTGAAATCGCTACGAATTTGAAACCTAAGCTCTTTTCTTGAAAATTTATTTCCTACCATGGGCGTATCATCCAAAACACTATCCGCAGCCACCGACGACAAGCTGCCCTGCTTTGACGGTTCCATGCTGACAGACGTCGGCACGGATGAGGTGGCCGCCGGGACGGGCGGTGTGGGTTTTTGTTGTGGGATTACGGTAGTGGCCGAGGTGGCGGTCAGGGAGATGGCGGCTTGGGATACTGTCTTTCTCGGCTTCTTCTTCTTGTTGTTCTTTGACAGCTTCCCCTTGGTGGTGGTCAACTCCTTAGACTTGTTCTTGCGTCGCGGCTTCGTGCCGGGTGGAGCTTCATCTTGTGTCACGGCCACGGTGGTGGCGGAGTTGGTTGTGGTACTGATGGCTAAAAGAGGAGTAGAGAGCGACAAAAAAAGAGAGCGAGGGAGTGAGAGATACCTATGCTGGAAAATTTCTACCTGACGTTAGGCCAAGCGACGGCATCCTGGGCAGCCTCGGAAGGGCGGGCTTAGCTTTTGGACGTCGCTAGAAGTGAAGCGGAATACTTTGGATACGGTAGGTGACCGACAATTTTGCGTATGATCAAGCGACGCCTGACGAAAATCGGGTTCCGGCCAGCCGTGACTTCGTCGGCTGAAACATCATACAAATTTCCTGGAGTTTTGAGTTTTGTAGTACGAGAGAGAGAGAGAGAGAGAGAGAGAGAGAGAAACAGAGAGACAGAGAGAGAGAGAGAAACAGAGAGAGAGAGAGTTTGTTTTCGAAACTCCTACGATAGGAATCAGCCGGTGAGCTCGCGGTACCCGAATTCTTGATATTATCGTTTGAGCGTGAACGTCTTCTAGCGCGGAAGCGTGCTTTTGCTTCTCTCACGGCTCGGGCACGTGCATCGCTAAAAAATCCGGACACTTGAAATCGTGGTGGTAGACCAACTGCTCCTTATTCCACGGGATCAGCGCGGCATTGTCGGGGCCGGAAAAGAGCAACGCGGCTGAAGTGTTATTGCATTGATGACACGACAAGGCTTTTCCCACCAATGCTCGCCAAAAATTGGAGCGCCAGGTAGAGGAGCAAATGGCAGAGGAGCAGGATGTCGGCCTTGTTTTTCTGGTATCCGCTGTAGTGCTGGTTGAAGGTGACTTTCTGGGTATTAAAAAGTAATAATCAGGAAAAAGGAAGCGTACCACAAGTTCAACGTGAGCATGTGGGGGCCTAAAGTTGCAGAAGAACTCGTTGCGTCGCAGCTCTACAGGACGGAAGCCGTCGGGACATCGGGGGACGCAGCGCTGAAAATCGAGAAATCGAGAGAGAGAGAGAGAGAGAGAGAGAGAGAGAGAGAGAGAGAGATAGAGAGAGGGGATAGAGAGATAGAGGGTGATAGATAGAGCGAGAGAGAGAGAGAGAGAGAGAGAGAGAGAGAGAGAGCGATAGAGGGAGAGCGATCGAGCGAGAGAGAGATATACTGATTTTGCTACCTTCCAGGTATCCATAAAATGTCGACACTTCTTGCACTGGTCGGGGCTCGGCCCGTAGCACCCATTACATTCGGGATGGCAGAGGCGGCAGTCCCCGCCAGAGTCGGTGTATTGGATCCTAAAATACAAATAACGTCTGTGAAATTATCTGTAAGTTCCGTACCCCTCAATGCATTCCGGATGTGAGCTGGGCGTGTGGAGAGCCGTGCAAAACATTCGTTTTAGGGTCGGGTCTGAAACGAGTTGAAAAATCAGCATCAGCGAGAGAGAGACAGAGAGACATAGAGACAGTGGGACAGAGAGAGACAAAGAGACACAGAGACAGAGAGAGAGAGAGAGAGAGAGAGAGAGAGAGAGAGAGAGAGAGAGAGGATGGAGATAGAATAAACAATTTTAAGGTCGAGCCTACGAACCTTCAACTTCATCAGCTCTACTATGCGTATATGGAGCCGTCGATCGGACAGCCGCGTCGGCTCCAAAGACTCGATCACATTGAGAGCAAAGATGCGGATGTAGACACGGGACACACGATGGTGGCTTGGTTTCCGTAGTCGCGTAGGTGCCACTGAAATTTTGTTTAGTCGAGTACGAGATTCACTGGGGAAGCGACATTAGGATGGGATGATGATGAGCGATAAATAACCATGAATTCCCTGTTTTTTTCGTCATTAACGTCCAAAAATCCTAATAAAACATACTTTGGACAGCTTTTGACGCAGTAGCCGTTGACGTTCTTGTATGCGCCGGGTTTGCAGGTGGGGCAAGGCTAAAAACGGCGGTTCTGTCCTATTTCGCGGGGGAAAACTGTGCGGGGGGAATTTTCTCCGTTTTGTTATAACTCTTTTACATGATGCTATTTGAGTTGTAATGAAAACTCTTAGTATATTTTTTGACGTTCTATCGAATGGCATTAAAGAAATTTTTGAAAATTATCGAAAATGTCGAAAACTAGCTTTCGACTCCACGATCCCATGTGGAAACACCGAATAAACCTTGTTTTTGCTATAACTATTTTATAAAACAATATTTTTAGATGAAATTAAAACTCTTAGTATATTTTTTGATGCTCTATCGAATGACAGGTTCAAAATATCGAAAAATGGCGAAAATGCCGAAAACTAGCATTCCGGAACCAGTTTCAATAGTTTTTTTGTTTTTGCTATAACTTTTATATTATAATATTTTTAGCTAAAACAAAAACTCTGAGTATATTTTTGGATGCTCTATCGAATGGCGTTGCAAAAATTCCGAGAAAATAGCGAAAAACTAAGATTCCGCGAAGCATATTTTCCCCGCACAGTTTTGTCCCCCCCCGAAATAGAACAGAACCAAAACGGCGCTTACCAAATGCTTTTCTGAGCCTGAACTCCTCAGAATCGTCACTCACATGCAGCAGAAAAACCTCGAAATCCGTTTCGGCCTCACAATTTTCCATACAATCTTCGCTCACGCAGAATGGTCCGAAGATGTTCGTCTTCTTCCTGCCATCTTCCTCTTTACTGAAAAAAAGGATTTGAGAAGTCTATAGCTCTAAATTTTTGTTTGGCTTATCTCTAATACTTTAAGGTAAACACCCACTCGGTCCAGTAGACTTTCCATTCGTCGAGACTTCTGAAAAACTTAGAGTAGAAGAAGCCTGGCGCGTGGAAATAATTCTCATCGTTGACGATGCGGTTGACCTCGCCGTGCGGATGCGGAACATCCTCCCATTCGCGCTGAACAAGTCAAAGTTTGACCTTTATGTTTTGACCAACGTCGTCAACTTCGATGTACGGTTTGTCGTCGACGGGTGGCGCGACGACGTCATCTTCATCATCATCGGAGTCGTCGTCATCATCGCCAAATTGGCGCTTTCGGCGTGTTCGGTCCTGCACCCGCGGGCGCCAGAGATTCATGTTCAGCTCGCAGCGGGCCTAAAGACGAGGCTGTGCGGAAATCGAACAAATTTTTTCGCTATTAAACTGCTATTAAACTAAAAAACTAGCAAGTAAATGTAAAGTGCTATTTGAATTTTCTAGAATTTTATCAAGTTTTAACTACACCTACTATTAGAACAGAAAAATTTATAAAAAAAGTAGGGAGTTGTTTGAAAAGCAAACATTTCGATATTTTGGGTCCCAACAATCCTCAAAGACTAAACTTAAATCACAAAATTTGTAAACTTTTTATACTAAAAAAAAAATCAAAAAAATGGGTTACGTCGAAAAAAGTATGTCGAAAGGAAACGTAAAAATAAATCGGAATTCGAGGCCAACAGGCGCCTTTAAAAGCAAACCAAAAATAAGCGACCTGTCGCCACCGAAGGTCCAGCCATCCGTAGTGGGTGCACGAGTAGCAGTGTCGATCCGTGGGGCCGTCTAGAAAATTGAATTAAAGATGGGACGAATTAAACCGTTTGTATCTTCTTTCCTCATTAAGCTTCAAAGTTCTCAGGTAAACCAAAATTTTGGTCCTGGTTAGGAGAGTATTTTGGCATACATTACAAAGTATTTGTCAAAGGAAAGGCATGAGAATCAAGAGCCGATACAACCAAATGCACCCACAGCACGTTCTGCAAGTCTTGTCGCAAGGCAGACACGACATTGCGCCCATTGTCTCCGCGTAGTAGCCAGGGCTACAAAGGAATTGATTTTTTAATTTAATAGTTGTAATATTCCTTGAAAAGCGAAGATGAGAAGAAAAATGATGCTCACGGGCAAACGGAGCCGCACCCGGATCCTCCACCTCTTAGCCGCTGCCAGAAAAGCCCGGGCGCGCAGCGTGTGCATTTTTTCGGGCTGAAAAAAGGTGTATTTTATTAAACAGGATAAATCGAGCATAGAAATTCGGCTAGAAACATCTTTAAACTTCAGAATTTTGGAAAAATTATTCTCCCACCCATCGCACTCCAGGCAGTAACTCGGGCACTCCACGCAACGATCCGTTTTTGCGTCGTAGTAGGTGCCCCTGAAGCGATATTTTTCCCTGGAGAATCCAAGGAGCACAAGCATTCCTCAAAAGAAATACGTGAGGTTTACCATGAAGAACTTCTACAAAAATGTGAAAATCACCTATGACAAATCTGCAGACAAATGACCCGAGAACGCCTGCGAACCGGGATGTGCCCAGCGGTGCACTCCAAGCAGGCACCACTCTAAAATACGGCCCTATACCTTTGCTTCCGTTTTAAAATCGTGCCCTTTTTCGGCTTAATTTGTGAAAAAGCACCTCATCGCACCGTACACAAAGCCGCGTCATCGCCCCGCACTCCCAGCATCGATTCTGCAGCATGAAGTAGCCGCTAAAATGAGGTAAGGGTGTTCAGAAGCTACGCAATCCTACTCTGAACATATCTGCTCGCTGAAGTCACGACAAAAACGGTGGTTAGTGGATGGGAAGTGGGCGAGCTCGCATTGGTCGCATTGCTGCAAAAGACTATGACAAGCTTCTGGAAAATTCTTACAAAAGAGTCGCGGCAAAGTCGGCAGTCCTGCGTGCACGCTTCGCGGCACCCTTCGTCGGACCGCCGGAGCCCACTGGAAATAAAACGAATACGGAAGGCGAAGACGGTCGACCACTCCCCCTGGCCTGGTATTAGACTCTTAGCGGGGGGGGTGCTGCGGAGTTTTCGCAGGGGAAGAAAGACCTATTTTTTCCAAGTAATCCCTTACGGTCATTTTTATAGTATGCTATACAGTTTGTCGCTATGAAACCCGATAAAATAAATCTGAGAAATCCTGACTTTTTCGTCAAAAATGTATTAGAAATGGCCAAACGATGAAAATTTGTCGCTTTTCTAAAACAGTTTTGTAGATAGTTTTCTAGTTTAAATATCGTGAGTAGTTATATATTACTAAAAACACTATTAAAAACTTGAAGGTTCATGCCAAAGACTAGCCGAGGGTAGCGGCCGATTCCGCGATTTTTAGTTCAAGACAGACACTTTTTTTTCAAAACCCACTCTTCACAATAACGATCCTCCGGTGACGGCAACGCGATCACGGTAGCATCATCGTAGTCCTTCGCGACCAGCTCCATGTTGACCGCCAACGTCTCGTTCCATGGGTTACATACTGGGTAGACCTGACTAAATTTCTCTTTGAAAAGCCTTGTTTTTCAAAAGTTAAATGGACTGCCAAATACCCACTCAATCTCAAAGCCAACCGGACACTCGATGCATCCGTATTCCACGTCCTTCACCAGACACGATTTAGCCGCAAATGTTGTCTGAAGCTGGTTGTAAATTGGCGTGGATCGGAGCTTTTGGTAAAATATAGAGCATTTTTATGTTTTTTTTCTGGTAATTCTTAACTGCTATGAAATGATATCAAAATTTAAAAATTATAAATTCAAAAATTTTCCCTTTTATTCACCATTTTTTCACATATTTTTGACCAAAAAGTCAATTTTGAAATTTGCCTTGATTTTGAATGGGGTTTCTATATCTAAAAAACCGTCTGAAATTAGATAAACATGATTTATATTTCGCTGTGGGCCGTAAAGTTGCTGATAATGGATTCCTTCCCCCCGCTAACAGCCCAGTACCGAAAACCCTACCGGCATGGCCCTCGATCTAAACGGGTCGATGCACCCCTGCTGGTCGGTGCGTGCGATTCGCCCATCGACCACGCGGTGGAAAACGGTGCTGCGATGCGGGAACTTGTAGCCACTGAGAATAAATGTCGGAGCTGGAAAAATACTCACGAAAATTTATAGTGGTCCGTTTCGTTGGGGTGGCAAGACAGGCCGATGACGCGTCCATCGTATCTAATAAAAAGCTAGGAAAAGTTTCCTTGAACCGACTCTGCATCGATTTCGCGCCGAGAGTACATGAAGCCGTCGTCGTCGTACTAAACACAATTTAGGTAAAAAGTTCTCAAAAACCAAGGGCCAAAATTTGAAGGTACTTACCGCATCGCGCGAATGGACGATCGGCATGAGAAATAGGACGATGAAGGTGAAAAGCAGCATTAGGACGACCGAGTATTGGTTCGCATGGGTGCGACTGTGGCGTAGGATATTTCAATTGGTATGTAGGACTTTAAAAACGTATGCAAATTATTTAAATTGTCCGCCAAAAAGCCAAGATCCTAATTTTTCCGGCGGGCATCATCCTTTACCGACTATAGGTTGCGGCTTGAAATGTATGTGGTTTCACGTCTATCTTCACTTACAAGTAAACGTTTCAAACTATTTCAAGGCGTTTTTAGCTCGAAAAACATCCAAAACGGCATACTTTGTCAACGCATATAAAATCTGCGAAAAAACATTCAGATAAAATCAAGTAGCAGCCGGTTCTAAAAATGCGTACTTTTGAGTGGCCTTTTAGGCGCCACGATTTTCGAAATTTCCACAAGTCGGTACTGGCTTAGAGGCTGGACAAACTCGTTTCAAAAAATCTTTCTCAATAGCCCCTCCCGCTAACACACCAGTACCAACCAGCGATCTATTTTCGGGACAGGCTGGTTACGTCCTAAGCCTAAGCCACTTCATCACATTGATTCCGTTTCAAGCGTACAGTGTTAAGCGCCATTTATTCACATTGCCTGCACAATTCGATTCAAACGGAGACAATTCGGTAACTGGACATGAGCTCTCAAAAACAAGCCATAAAAAGCGAAGACAGTGCAAATACCAATACAAATACAGAAATGGGCGTGGGGTGATGTTTGTAAAGCGGCGTAATCGGTCAGTAGTGTCGTGGCCTCGTTCAAGTAGTCGGGCGACGATCAAGTGATGGCTGAAAGATCCGGACGTTATAGGAATTTCGGAGTATCATCGTTTTTAAAAGGAAAGTGACTTGCAAAAACTGACCCTCGAATCCTTGACGCGACTGCTCGCGGCCTGGGTGGCGGCTGGCAGTTTGGAGTCGTGCGTGCGCTGCTTCGCGCTTTTCGGGCTGCGCTTGGCCAGCGAGTCGGCCGGGGATTTGTTATTCTAAAACAGGGTTTTTTTTAGTTAGGTTCGGCTCCCAAAGCCTCAAATTTTGACGGTACCTCCGTTACTTTCGAATGAATTCGCGGGGAAAGTATTCCCGGGGGGGCCAAAATTTTTTCGGCACAGCCTAGATTTTTTTATATAAATAGTGGATGTGTTTATAAATTGTTCATCGCTATCCCTAAGCATACAAACTTTACAAAATTTAATTTTAAGTCCAAAAATCAATTTTTTGAAACAAAATGATAAAATTTGCGAGTTTTTCAAGCGTTCTTCTAACTTTTTAAAAAGATGTTTTTATTCAAATAGGCTTAAATTTTGCTAAAGACAACGTCAAAACACTGATATTTGGTTACTAGGTCACCCGGGACCGCCAGGAAAAAAATTGGTCCCCCCCCCGCGAATCCTAAAGTACCAAAAACGCAGATCCGAAACCCCACCCGTTGCTTCATATCGCGTCCACTGTTCGTTGGGCCTCGCCTCGGGGCCGTTTGCTGCGTCTCGGCCGCCGCGTCATCCGATTTGACCCTGACGATCGGTTGGAGCAGCTGCAGGGGTTGTGGTTGGATAGGTAGAACTGGTAGGTGGGTGGCCGGAATTGACGGAGGGGCCTGGGTGCCCGGAAGGAGTGACGGAAGTGCTTGGGTGGCTTGAGGTGAGTGCTTCTCCTTCAACGGACGCTGCGTGTCGTCGATTCGGTGCGAGGACTGGAAGGAAAAGTTATACTCCAGTACCAAACCCAACACCTACCGGTGGCGTATCATCAAAAGTATGTTCCTTCAGCGAGATAACGGTCTGCCGGATGCTCTTCTTTGACGGCTCGGGCGTGGAGGTGACGATCGGGTTCTGCTGCGAGAGTACGGTATCCGAGGTAGCCGCCTGGGAGTTGAGGACTTCTTTCGAGAGCCTTTCGCGCGACATCTTTTCCCTCGACTTTGGCTTCGTCTTCTTCCGTCGGCGTATCTTCAGCCCGACGGCGTGCTGGTCTTTTGAGGTGGACGCAGAGTCGTTGGTGGTGCTCACGGCTAAAAATGGGGATAAAAAGTGAATGGATTCCTTAGAATTTTAGAATCCGGGAAAAGGTCCATGTAGAATCATAACCTGTCTGGTCCAAGGAATTGTGTCTCGGGACGGTTGGGACCGGAACACGCGCCTTCAGACGTAGCTGGAATCGTGAGATTACGTTCAGTGTCACTATCTCTCTCTCCTTTTCTCTCTCTCTCTCTCTCTCTCTCTCTCTCTCTCTCTACCTTTCTGCGCACAATCACCCGGCGCGTCATCAATGGATTGCGGTGTTCGCTAGTCCGCTCGGCAGCTAAAGAGTGATCGTCTGAAAAAAACCGCAAAAAGCTACAAAATCTCTGTGCAACCGCCATCACGCCGTCATGAGACTTGGTGAGGCTGTCCTGTGACTGCTGTCGCAGTTTGGCGGCGTAGAGCGCGGCGGTTTGAGCGCGAATCTCGGCGCGGATTTTGCTAAAAAGCGGTAGTTGCGAAATTTACTTCAGTGGACTTACTCCTCCTTGTTCCACGGGATCAGCGCGGCGTTGTCGGGGCCGGAGAAGAGCAGGGCCACTGGAAAATGGGGAAACGTGACTGATTGGGAAAAAATTGCCCTTCCCCCCGCTAACAGACCATTACCTCGAAGTACAAGCTAGTTCGAAAAGCTCGGTCAGGAACCGGCCCTACCTATGCTCGAGGCGAACTGCACCGTGACGTAAAAGATCAGGTGGCATAGCAGCATGATTTCGGATTTCTTCGTCGGGAGGCCGTAGTACCGTCGGTTGAACGTCACTACCTGGGAGGATGGCCTTTAAAGGCGCGCTCTCAGCGCCTCCGCTTTTCCACGAATCGTGGAAAACTTTGCATGCGAGATGTCTGCGTCTCTCAATAGGGCGTGCTCTCTAACCCGAAATGCATGCAAATTTTTCCACGATTCATGGAAAAACGGCGCTGCTGAAAGAGCCCCTTCAAATTGCAGCCGAGATTTAGTTAAGAAAAATCGGTGCCGGATGCGTGCCTCTCGGTCCACTGGAGGCGGAGGCGGCATGTAGTTGCAGAACAGCTCGTTGCGTCGAAGTTCCAGGGGCAGAAAACCGACCGGACAATGCGACACGCAACGCTAAAAACAGGCTTATATTTATGATGTTTACTGCAATTTTCAAAAATGTTTCGACGAAAGCGGCCGGTTTTCGACAAAAAATGTCAAATTTTTGCGAATTTTTCCAACTTTTCAGATAGTGTTTTCACTGCAGACATGGTCAATTTCACTAAAATACGTTGTCTTGCTTTGCAAGGCGCTCCGAACGAATAGAAAAATCCCCTCCCCCGATAATGGAAAAGCGCCAAGAAACAGACAAACATGTCGGCCTACCCCCCAGGTATCCTTGAAATGCCGGCACTTCATGCACTGGCCCGAGCTCGGCCCGTAACACCCATCACATTCCGGGTGGCAGAGACGGCAGTAGCCGGCCGCGTCGATGAACTGGAATCTGAAGGAAGTAACTTGCAGGGATTCCTTGGGAAATTGCGCCAATCGATCGAGGGTACCGTACCCTTAATACACTGCGAGCGGATCTCCGGGCGGTACTTCTCCTTGCACACCAAGTGCGTGAGTGTTGGGTCTGAAGAGTAGCAATTAATAATGGGGAACCAGAGTACCGTTAAGCTCATCCTGTCGGCTGTGCGTGTAGAGGTCGATCGTTCTTCTACCGGAGGAGAAGGTGTCGGCCTAAATTTTGGTGTGAGGAGAGAACGAGAGAGCTAGGAGAGAGAGAGAGACAAAGAGAGAGAGAGAGAGAGTGCGAGCGAGAGAGACACGGAGAGAGAGGGAGCAAGCTCACCTGTTCACACTGTGCGCAAAGATGCGGATGTAAGCACGGTATGCACGACGGCACGCGAGTCTCGACGGTCGCGAAGGTACCACTGAACTCAAAATTGCAGAAAAAGTTGGAACACACTTGGGGCAGTCGGAGACGCAGTACCCGTTCACATCTTTGTACTTGCCTCTTTGGCATCTTGGACAGGGCTGAAAAGACCGTCGAGGTCTCTCTCTCCTTATCTGTCACACACTCTCTCTTGCTCGCTCTCTCCCTTTCTCTCTCTCTCTCTCTCTCTCTCTCTCTCTCTCTCTCTCTTCTTTTCAAACTAGAACCACCGACATGCCATATCAGCAGCTCGTCCTCATGGGCCGGCCGGCACCCTTTCAAGCAGTCCGGGCTTGCGCAAAACGGCTTGTAGATGTCGACGATGGACAACTGGCCGCTGCTCTCCTTCCTGAAATTGGCCTTGACCTTGTGCATCTTCAGCAACGCGTTCCGAAGCACTAATAATTTGAAGCCTCCCCACTCGTCCCAATACTCTTTCCACTGGGTGATGTTGCGGAAGAACAACGAGTAGAAGACGTCGGGTGTTCCCCTGTATTTCCCCATATCGACCTTGCGCATCCACTGGTCACGTGGGGTGATGGTGTCCCGGTCACTGGCCTGGAGATACCAAAGTTTTAAAGGTAAAAGCTATTGATTACCTTATGGGGTCTTCGGCCGTCCTCGTCCCGCCCTGGGAGCCAAAATGCCATGTTCAGCTCGCAGCGCGCCTGAAAGAACTTGAGGCTGGTGTGGTGCGTAGCTTGCTCGTCAGATACTGCGGAGCTTGGGTGTTAGCGGGGGGGGGGAGTCCCGCGGGAGGAAATGATTTTACGCCGTTGATACAACGCAACGTTTTTATGGCGTTTTTAGAAGTTTTTTCTTACAATCGATTTCAAAAATCTCAAAAAAATTTACCAATTCAAAAAACTAGGAATTTTTTCGACGATTCTTTGAATTTTTGAGCAAGAAGCTTTTAGAATTTTTGGGAGTTTTTTACATCACAGACTGCGTAAAATGCCAGGTTTGCAAAGGAAAAATTTGACTCCCCGCTAACCCCCACCCCCGCTAACAGCGCAGTACCGATACTTCAGAGCCCGGCCTTATCTATTCCGGGAATATTCCGGGAACGCCTCTTATCATTCCCGGAATCTCCCTGAATCTCGGAATTAATTCCAGGAATGATTCGGAATCGATTCCCGGAATGCGTTTCATCTATTCGGGAATCCCGGAATAGATTCCCAGAATGCTATTCCGGTAACCCATTCCGGGAATCAATTCCCGGAATGATTTTCATCTATTCCGGGAATTTCAGGTAAATTCCCGGAATGTAATTCCGGGAATAATTTTGTTAAGGCTGGGCCTACCCGACCAAAAGGTCGGGTAACCATTCCGGGAATCTAGGTGAAACACCACCAAAATTCCTGAAATTTTCACAGTAGCTTAAAGGGGCTTCATTAGCTAATATACCAAGTTTCAAATTAATCGGGTAGTTCCCAGCGAAGTTACGGAGAATTTTCGAAGTTAAAAAATTGAAAACTTTATTTACCGGCAGGAATGCTATTGGCTACCTCTTCATACAAATACTGGATTTTTTTTGCTTTTAACAACTACATTTTTTAAATTTGAGGAATTTTCAAGTGTGTGAATTCCGGGAATGTGCTGAGATTCCCGGAATAGATGAAAACTATTCCGGGAATGCATTGCGGGAATCGGTAAAAATATTCCCGGAATCGTTTTCATCTAATTCCCGGAATCTATTGCGGTAACCGTTCCCGGAATAGGTTCCTGGAATAGAGATGAAAATGATTCCGGGAATGTTTTTCCCGATTCCCGGAATGATTCCCGGAATTATTCCCGGAATAGGTTCCCGGAATGATTCCCGCAATAGATAAGGCCGGGCTCAGGCTTCTCACCTGCTTCGCCTTCAGATCCAGCCACCCATAGTGCCGACACTCGTAGCAGTGACGATCCGTTGGACCCCCTAAAATTGATTGCAGGAGTTTCTCGCAAGTTATGGAAGTTTATATAAGCTACCCGATGCTACTACCAGCACAACTTTTCACATCATATACCACCCACAGCACGACGTGCAGGCCTTGTCGCAACGCAGACACGTCGACCCGCCCATCGACTCGACGTAGTAGCCGCGCCTAAAGGAGGGTTAAAATGGATGTAGTTTAAAAAACGTACCCGCAAACGGACGTGCATGCAAAGGAGTTCTTCCCAAGCTGCTGCAAGAACAGTCCCGGGACGCATTTTTCGCATTGTTTTGGACTGAAAACGCAAAACCGTAAGCTAAGAAATGGTAAAAATTAAGTCGTGACTTCTGAATTTGTGCGAATTTCGTCGATATGCGCTATGTAATCCCTGGGTTGAGTCGCGGCTGCATTGTGGCCGTGCTGCAGTTCAGTCTTGTTTGCTCGGCGGTTGCATTGCGGAAGCGTTCATCTTTCATTGCGCTGGCCTCGCGTTCGAGTTTGTCTTACCGGGTGTGTTGCGGTCACGCCTTGGCCGCGTAGCGCCCGTACTGAGACACACCCGCTTCGATGCATTAATGCCTACCCTTTGCAAGCCAGGCAATAACTCGGGCACTCCACGCAGCGGTCCTCCTTTTGGTCGTAGTACGTGCCCCTGAATGGAGAAATTCCAATTAGCTACTCTCGACACTACCTTTGGCAAATCTTCATGCAGACGTGTCGCCACCGCCTTTTGACGAGCATGTAGCCGATGTTGCACTTCTGGCAGACGCCTTTCTGAACCAAGAAAGTGGTGTCATCGTTTTTAACTCTGACCTCGTTACAGAATACACATTTCGGCGTTATCTCGCCGCACCACCAGCATCGATTGTTGAGGAGGAATTGACCGCTAGAAATCAAAGCTCGTCTACACCTTGACCACCCCTACTATACGCAGGTCTGGTTGCTGATCTGGACGCAAGTCTGGTGATTCGTCGACGGGGAGTAGCCCGGCGCGCAGCGGTCGCATTTCTAAAGGTAATCTTAATCCAAAGCATCTACTGAATTTAACCCCTCCTCGCTAACAGTCCAGCACAAAACTGCCCCTACCACCGTACTACGGCAAAGGAGACAGTTCTTTCTGCAGGAATGGTGGCATTCTGGCCGACCGTTTTTGCGGTGACGACCGCTAAATCATGATTTCTCTTTTTTCTCTTTGTCTCACACTCCCTCTCATTCCCTCGCTCACTCCCTAGCGCTCGCTCTCTGATAGTCAATTTCGCTCTCTCTCTCTCTCTCTCTCTCTCTCTCTCTCTCTCTCTCTCTCTCTCTCGCTGGCTCGCTCACTCTCACTCTCTCTTTCTCGCGCTCAGCCTCACTCTCTAGCGCTCATTCTCTCTCATGCTCACTCCCTCTCACAAGTCCTTTTTTCTGATTCTGTGGCCCTTGATCTCTCTCTTGCCGACTCTCGCCCTCCCTGACATGCTCTTTCTCGCGGTCTCTCTCATTCTTGCCCACGCTCGTTCACGCTCGTGCTCACCCTCTCGATGTCTCTCTCTCGTTTTTTCTCATTCTCTAGCGCTCGATCTCTCGGCCCGAATTTCGCTCTTGCTCTCTCACACCCACGTTCTCTCTCTCATTCTGCCTCTCTCTCTATCTCCTTCTTACAATGGACAATAACGGTCTGCCGGCTTGGGGAGCGCGAGTTGTGCTGCCTCCTCGTAATTCTCGGGCACCAGCTCGATGTCGCCGACTAGAAGTCCCCCAGCTGGAGTGCACGTATCCTCGAGCGTCGCCCTAAAGTGCGAATCTTAAATCTATTTTCTCTTTCTCCATTTTTTTTTACTTGGAAATAATGAAGCACGATAAAACCGTATAATATCGTACTTTGGGTGAGAGAGGACCGGGCACTCCAGACAGCCGTACACCTCGTCGAGCACCAGACAGTTTTGGCCATCCACATCGTAATAGTGCTAAATACGATGTCGTCGACGGCGCATCTAAAGATACCGACCGGTAAACGGGCTGTATCTTGAAATGAATCAAAGCATTGCTGGTAGTCGCGGCGATGCAAGCGGAAAGCGCCAAAGAAGTGCGTGATGTGCACCGGGAATTTGTAGCCGCTGAAGGGTATAAAAATAATTGTTAAGAGGCCAGAAATAAACCCGATGAATTTGGCGTTTAGCTTAAACTCCTTCGAATAACCGAAAACTCATGGAAAAGTTGTGAAATGCCTTAAAAAAGGCTGGAAATTTGTCACAAGTTTCTAATATAGTAATTATATATTAATTTGTAATTTCCTTGAAATCAAAAACTACTAGAAACACCATAAATGCATGTTGTATATTATTTACACGTATGAGGGATAGATTAAAAAATCTAAATGAGCTTTCCCTGGCTCAAAAGCCCCCCCACAAACAGTCCATTACCGAAAAATCGTAATCCCGCCCCTGCTATGGAGCCAGATTTTAGCCGTCCCTACCATCCAAACGACGAAAAGCCAAACTCACGAAAATTTGTAGTGGTTTGTCTCGTTCGTCTTGCACGAGATATCCGTTTCGCGCTCTTCGAATCTAAACAGCAGTTATTAGGATTTTTTCATCCAACAAACTCAGGATCGACGTCTGTACGCTGGTCCATGAATCCGTTGTCGTCATGCTATAAGAAAATTCATGATGATGAGATTAGAATCGCGTACCGCGCCCATCAACACCCCTGACGGCATCAGCAGTAAAAAAAGGAAGCTGGACGGTTGCATCAGGTCGGCCGAGTGGTGCAGCACATAGGGTCGAGTGTAACTTTTTAGTCTTTTCGGGAGTCGCAAAAATTTATGCTAATTTTAGAACTAAAGCCCGTTTTAAGCTAATTTTTTCTGGGCCTTCTGTATCCCGTTAAAGGGATAAGGAGGTCCCACGTAGATCAGCCCGAAACCGGTGACGCGGGGGAAAGGGGGTCTTTGCGCTCTCTCCCTCCCCTGGGCGCCCTCTCTCGCCCTCTCCAACCCAGTTGGCTAGCTGCCAATTCTAGATGAGCCCTCATCTACCTGGGCCTTCCTTATCCCTTTAACGGGGGTTGTTGACATATAGTCAATCCAGACTTTCGCCTTAAAAAGCAAATTTTTCCGGTTCGAAGATGTCAAATTTCGAATCAACGTGTAATTTTATATTTGGTGAATTGTGTTTTACATCAGTGACTAGATTACCCGATTTTTTATTGCTCAAGAATTGGAGCCATTTAAACAGAAACCTCCAATTCATTATGGAATAGACACAAACACCACATATTGATTTTTTTTTAACTAGTACGATTGATGCGCAGTTTGCAGATGAGCCCCGACAGATGCCCGACGGTAGCAGATGTCCTATGTTTGGCTCGCGCTCTGCATTGCTTGATATTTTCGTTTAAGGTCAAAGATCTACGCTTAATTTTTGACGTCCACTTCCATTTCTTCGCGATAACTTTTTTTCAATCCCCCACACAGAACCCTTTTGAACCCGTATTCCCGAATCTAAAATTTTTGGACTTCGCAATTTTTTGTTGGTTTTGCCAGGCCTCCATTTTTCTTTATCGTTAGCTCTCTTGTTTTTTCGGGCGTCCTGATTTTTACTGAGACTGAGACTGACTGAGATCATCTCTTTTACTTCGGATTTTCCTATGAAAATTTCCATTTCAGGTGATGGACAAATTTTGCCAGTACCCAACCGTCGTCCAGCACAACATCCTCCGCCAGATGGATCTTCAGAGCTTCTTCAAAACGGCCAGAACGAGCAAGGCGATGATGGAGCTAGCCAAAGGTTGCAGGGACAAATGTTGGGACGTGGAGCTGCACGAGGACCCGGAAGCCAACAACTGGTCGGTGTCTGAAGATGGCGTTCAGGCTCTTAGAATCCACAATCTCGACACTCTCGAGCTTCTTTTCCATAGTTCGACCGTCATGTGTCTGAAGCTCGACCGGCCGATCCCTAAGGAGCTGGATATCCGGTGTAGGTACCTGCAATTGGAGCGCAACGCCAGCCTGACAGTCGAGGGCATAATCGCTAAGCTCAAGCCTCACAAATCGGCTAAAAAGTATTATGTTGAAATGAACGCGGTATCGCCAAACGAGGTATTGCTGGAATTGCTCAACGAAAATGTCGACGGTCTAGACGCAGAGCTTGTCGCGCCAGCTCCGGCATACATTCGCTTGAAGGTGCCGCGGATGACTCTGAGGAACTTTCAAATTACCGACCCGTGCTATGCAACATGGGCACGTATGTTGGTCGAGGAATGGCTGGACGGGATACGTGAAATCCGTTATGTTCATCTACACGACTTTTCATTCCGCGATCGCCTCGCTGACTTTTGCGACCACGCCTTCCACCGGCCCTACCCAAAACTGTGGCTGATGGATGAACAAAGTGCCTACTATTATATCAAGCGTGAAGACGGCAACGCATTGATCATGTGTACAGACTACAAGTATCATGCACTCATCTTCACACACCGCGACGTGATTTCCAAACATGTTTGGTTTAATTTGTGCCAAGTTAAGGAATTCCTGGATGCCGTTGCTGAATAAACGTAAATTTTTGTTCTTGAATAATCTTGGAAATGCATTCAGTTTTGTAGGTTGTACTCCTCGATTCCATTCATTAAAACGACTTTATCAATCAGGTCAAATCACGTCCAAATCACCAGCAAGCACAAGCAAAACATTCGTTAACCGGAAATAGCACAGGGGAAGGCCGACGCTTTCGCATCCCAACACTACCAAGGGGGGTACACAAAGATACGAGGGGTAGTAGATGTACAACAGTGCGAGGATAACGAGCTTAAAAAGGCGACGGATCCGGGGTCGGCCAGTGCTTGCGAGGGCCTGAATGTCCGCGGCCGGAGCGTTGCGACTGAAATTTTTGATATGAACTCGCTGCCCCCCCCCGATAATACAAAAGTACCAAAAAAATACACTTTTCGATACCTTTCGAGATACGCTGGAAGCTTGACTGCCCCTCGAAAGCGAAGACGCCTTCTCCTTTGAGCGTCTACCCTTCGAATCGCACGTCTTCAGGTCGTCAGCCCGTTTTGCCTAGACGATACTTATCAAATTTCTGAGATCCTCTCACCGGCTCCATCCGCGCACTCCTCCCCGTCGACACAGGCTTGTTGGTGCTCGGCTGCTTATCCCGACCGAACAGCTTCGTGACGGCGTCAATGGCGCGACCGGATTGCCCTGGTTTCGCCTCCCTTGGGCCCGATTTCTGGGAAGATTGAAGGTGATAGTGGTGGTTAAAACACAAAAACCTTGAACTTATGAAGGTTTCCGACCGACGACAGTTTTCGGACGGCTGGAGTTGGGCCGGCCGAGGAGAGCTTGCGAGCCAGAGGCAGTGGTCCTTCCTGTTCCTAAAAAAATTTTTTTGGATTTCATACTTTCTCCAAAGGTCACTGCTAGCATGTCCTATCAAAAATCAGACCCTACCTTATCCTTAATCCTCTTCACACTGTTCGCGCTCGTCCTCTTCCTACCGGACGCTCCGGAGAGCTGCGGGGCACTCGGCTTGCGCTCGGCGTTCGGGACGGCGCGCTTCTGCGGGGTGACCGGGGCTTTCGCCGCGCTGGAGGCGCGTTGAGCGGCCGGAAGTGGGGACTAAAACGCTGTTTACACACCGACACATCAATTTCTGACCGCCATCGTGTCGTCAATGCAGAGGTCGTCCTCATCGGCGTACTGTGGAGGTGAGAAGAGGACTTCTTTGAAGGAAGGGATCTGGGTGGGGGCCGGGCTGGGTTCGGATTGTTCTGAAACATGACGATGATTCTCTTTGGCTCACTGTCTGTAATCCGGCGCGTGCTGTAGCTCTCCCTCCATCTCCCTCTCTCTACCTCTCTCTCTCTGTCTTGTAATTGACTGGCCGAGGTGAGAGATAGAGAAATCGAGAGAGAGAGCGAGAGAGCGATATAGGCCGAGAAAGAGCGAAAGAAATAATTTCTCCCTACCTTTTTTAGAAACATTCGGCGGCTTGGACGTCATCAGCGTCGGGGTCGGATCTGGACATTCTTGCGTCGGGGATATCGGCAGTTTTTCCTCTGCAAAAACATTCGAAAATATTCTTGAACATTCACCAGAATGGTGTGTGTGGTCGATGACCGTCTTCAAGTCGGGCGCTCTCATGGCTTTGGGGCGGGGCTAAATTCGATTAAAATTGTGATCAAACCATTTTCACATCTACCACTCGGTGTCGTATAATCACCCTCCTCGGCTTTAGCGGCATCGGCATGTACTCGTCGGCTAAAAACAACTCGATTCTGGCGGATTCCGGAAACATCTACAAGCACTGGTGCGCTGGTGGCTGCCCAGATCACGAGGTTCTCTTGAAATCCTTGCATGCATCCGCTTCAGGAGCGCCTTCTCCAGCCGCAGTCGACGAGCTTCTTGGCGAATCTCGCTAGAAGTCATTGCTTCCAAAACTGTAAGCGATTTTGTACTTTTCGCGGCCCCAAGGTAACAGCTCGGCGTCGTCGGCGTCGACCCCGTGGTAGGCAACTAGAAATTCAGACTTACGGAAGGAGAGAGAGAGAGAGAGAGAGAGAGAGAGAGAGAAACTACAAAACCTCAAACCGTACCATATAACCCGGATCCCTGCAGCGACATGTATAAAAACAGCATCAGCGGGGCGATGAAGAAGATGGAGTAGTTCCTCACGTATGTTTTGCGGAATGCCATGTGGTCGAATTGCTAAAGATGATGAGATGCACCACGCCATTTTCTTGCGCGGTTTCAAATGTTTCACAAAAGATTTTACCACCTGCAGCATGAGGCCATCGTACCACTCTATCGTATGCCGTGGTCGCAGCGTCACGCAGTAGATCCTTCCGGGGATCCCTTTCAGTTCTGTTCTCGTCCGGCCGGGTGGACAGGCGGGGATGCAGTACTGAAAGTGGGGATTTGGCGACACGATGTCGGCGGTGCCGTCGCGCGGCGTCCGGCGCCGCAGCTCAACTATCGTCTTTGGTTTATTTCGTATTCCGAATTGATGGGAAGGCGAGGTAGTAACTAGTAACCTAATCTTACTAACCCCTCTTCCACGCTACGACTTTTTTTAGTGGCCTACGGGGCTTCGAAATGTGACCAGGCCTATTTTGTGCAGAATTTTTCGCCGTTCAAAACCTGCTTCTCAGAATCTACGAAACGACCGTATTTCAAAAGTTATGACGCGTTAAAGTTTGTAAAAGGCCCAAAAAGGCCAACTTTCGTTGTTTTTCTCCTTTAAATTGCCATGACTTCCTGATTTTGGTCGATTCGCAGATTTTCACCGATATTTTAATCAGCAAAAAATTCTGCGCTAAAGTGGCTTGGTCCCTTTTCGAAACTTCGTGGGCACTAAAAACATCTCATTGTGGGCAGTAAATACGCAAAAAATGACTAGCATAGCGGCTACGCCGGCTATCGCTAACGGCTAGCCGTACAATTCGCCCCTACCCCATCAGCGTCCATGACATTGCGGCACTTGGTGCACTGATTCGCGTTGAAGCCGCTGCAGCCGATGCACTCGGCGTGGCAGGGCAGGCAGTATCCGGCACCGTCGACGAATTGGAAGCTGAACATCAATTGTGGCGCTATCCCTTTGATGACAAACTCCGGGAAGCAAGTAGCGTTGTGGCGTGCGTCGCCGACTACTTCTAGGCATTGGATGCGACGCAGGCTCGGGTCTAAAATTCTTTTTTGATTCTGAATCCGTCTTCGACCTTTCAGCTCCTCTTCGACGCTATAAGTGTGCGCGTCGTTGAGGGATTCCCAGGGCGGTGGTCGCGGTTCGGTGTCGTTTGCAAGTGTTGGTGCGTTGCGGTACTGAAATGGGTGATGTGGAAGTGGCGGTTCTGGTGCATTAACGGGGGTATCTTTCTTGTAAAAACGCTTCCGTCGTAAGTTTGAAAAAATTTTGTGCTCTCGCAATTTTTCATTTTTTTTTTGGTTCTCCATTATCGGGGTAACACTTTTTTTTCTGAGGACTGCGTTTTTCCAAGATGACTCGAGGAATTTTTTTAAAACGTTCTTGGCTATCCCTAACGTAAAAGATTTCGAAATTTTTGCTAAAATAGGAAAACATTAAAAAATGACCAATTTCTGACCAAAACCTAGGCTAAAAATGCCGAGAAATGCTTTCCAATGTTTTTCAAGTGCTTTTTCGCTTCAAATCCAGCTCAATTATTTTAAAGAATTAAAATACAGGTTATTACGTTCCTGGGCATTTATCGATTAATAGGAAAATATCGTTTCCCCTGATTTTGAGAAGATTTTTACAATTTTTCGAAAAAGTGATTTTCGACATTTTCATTTTTGATGTTTGCAGTTTTTTAGAAGGGTAATTCTCGTGAGCACGATAAGTTGCAAGTGTTCCTCACCCAATCGCAGGTATGGCACTTTGTCGGATTCAGGCACATCACGCAAGACGGCTGTTCGCTGTCCATCAAATTGGCGAACGAGCCGCTAGAAGAAGGGTTTTTTTCAAACAACGTTCGCGTAGCCTACGGTGGGCATCTGGCGACGCAGTACCCGCGGAAGTCCTTGAAATAGTTCGGCTCACAGTACGGGCACGGCTAAGATTTTAGAATAAATTTACAAGATTCCCCCACGTGGACCAATGTCGCGTTGGCGCAGTGATCGAGGCAGTCTTCGCTCTGGCAAAACGGGGCGTACAGCTCGACCTTGGAGAGGTTCTTCTCTTCTTGACGTCTGAAAAGGTACTTTTGCGTCATAGGGGGGGGGGAAGAGGGATGTGGAAGGCTCTCTGTCTCGCTCTCTCTCTCGCTCTCTCTCGCTTTCTCGCACTCTCTCATTCTCTCTCGCCTCTTTCTCTCTCAATCTCGCCCTCCATCTCTTTCTCCCTCTCTCTCTCTGTCCCGCTCTCTCAATATTTATCTCGCTCTCGCTCATAAACTTACACCGCCCAATACTGCTGATAATCCTCGATGCTGTAGAAGAACGCCGAGTAGACGAGCCTCGCCCGGTCCGGCTCTTCCGATGCCTTCCTCCCGTAGACGGTCAGCCGGTCTCCCTCGTCGACCATGTCGATCAGCTACAACATTTTCGCGCCTTTTTTCAAGGTTCGAGTGGTTTCGAGGCGTACCGAGCTAATTACCAACCGTATCAAGTCCCGTTGCCCCTTCGCGCTTCCGCCTTCTCTTGGTCCCAAAATCCGAGTGATGGCAAAGGGCCTAAAATAAACACCAATAAAAATCGCGTTTCGACGAAAACTGACCAATTTCTGTGAGACAACCAGCTCGCCAAAGAAGCGGCACCGCATGCAGTGCGCCTCGCTGGGGCCCCCTGGAAGGTTTAGAAATCGGGCAGGAAAATAAATGTGTTACTCAAATTCTAAAGTTTTTACGCTCAAGGCTAGCCGAAAACAGCGTGCAAACAGCGTGAATCTTCGATCCTGGACCCTACAGCATTGATCGCACGCCATGTGGCACGGCATGCAGCGCATCGGGGCTATCGTTTCCGGGTAGTAGTTCTCGCTGAAAAGTGCAAAATAAATTTGTATTTTCGCTCTCTATCTGTCTCTAGCAGTCTCACTCTCTGTCGCCCTGGCTCTCTCTCTCTCTCTCTCTCTCTCTCGTTTTCTTTATTTGGAACTACCCACTCGCACGCGTTGACGCAAAAAACGTATGCACCCTTCTGCATCATGTACAGCCCGGGGATGCATGCGTTGCACGTACCGCTAAAAACACTGGTTTTCGTGGTATAGATGCGTCGCGGCACGCAACGCGACGCGTAACGCGGCGTGCGACGCGAAGCGGGAAAACGCAGTATTTCTCACTCATTGCATTGTTGGCACCAGCTCGGGCAGTCGCCACACACCCCAGTCGTCGCGTCCATGTAGGAGCCCCTGAAAAGATACAAGGTCTATTCTGTTAGCGGGGCGGCCTCGGTTGATAGGTCGGTGAGGGCAACCGCCCCCCCCTAATACCACAGATCCGACATTTTCGCAAAACATCGTCGCCAGTTTGTTCCTCACTTCTCACCTTGAACATTCGGAAACGCACGTCTCGCCATAGGGCTTCTTCAACACGTGCATCCCATGGGCGCACTCTAGGCACTCGCCTTCCTGCAAAAAGGTGAACTGAAAAAAATATTTGGAAGCACTCATACCTCCGTGCATTTGCTGCAGAACGGCGTCCGCGTGCTGCATGGCGCGCATCGTTGCCCGATTTTGAAGTAGCCGCTGAAACGGGTAGGGTTGAACGGCGAGAGAGAGAGTGCGAGTGAGAGTGAGAGAGCGAACGAGAGAGCGAGAGAGACCTACGTGGAAATCGGGCACTTCATCCGGGTCGGATCACCGCAAAATTTGCCATCGTAGCTGAGGACGTTGCCGCTGCTGCATTGGAGACATTCCTGAAAAAGGCAGAATTTGGATTTTTCGGAAAGTTGGAAAAGAACGATTTTTCGCAGGCTTAGGCTTAGGCCTCGGCTTAGGCTTAGGCGTAGCCTTAGGCTTGGGCTGAGACTTGTGAAGATGGTAAGCAGATTCCAACGCACCGTTCCCTTCCACCCGGGGCACAAACGACAATTGTCCCTTGGGCAACGCCGCACTTCGACGGAGGTTTCCTCGCCAAAGTCGCCGGCACGGAAGAAGCCTCTGAACAGTCAAGGGTTCCGTTTCCGCCTTTCCTGTAGCCCACTCGTCACAATAGATGTTGAATGGCAGATCGGCAGCCTCCAAGGCGGTTTCATAGGATGAGGGAATGTCAGCGGGGGCCAAGGACCCCAGAGCGCATGTTTCGAATCGAGCTCTGCTGGAAGTAGGTAGGCTCATTCGCGAACGAAGATGAGAAAACTCTATTTGTCTCCCTCTCTCCCTCTCTCTCGCTCGCTCCGCACTCTCCCGCTCTCTCGCTCGCTCCGCACTCTCCCGCTCCCCATGTCTCACTCTCTACTTACCCCCGTTTTCATAGAAAAACTCTACCCGGCCTGAACAACGGGCGCCATTCCAAACGGACACTCCACGCATCCCCATTCCTCGACGTACGTCTCGCAATTCCGGCCCATCCATTCGTGGTCTCTCTACGTGGATAATTAAAATCAATGCGTCATTTGACGTACAATCTCGTGCTCCTCCGGGTCCACGGGGTCATGGCAGACCATCAGGTCGGAGCGATATCGGCTACCGTTCACGTACGTTTTGTGCAGCGGGAAGCGATATCCACTGAAAAAGACAGTAACATTCTCTCTCTCTCTCTCTCTCTCTCTCTCTCTCTCTCTCTCGCTCTCTCCTACACGCTCCCTTTCACCCAGCTGCAACCTACGCGAAAGCAAAGTTGAAGTTTGTAGGGTCTTCCGGCGTCACGCATAGACGGTCCAGCACCGCCTCGACGTAGCTGGAGCACATGGATTATTCGATTACGACAGAAAACTACTGTGGCTGGAGCTTGCAAAGATCGAGGGTGCAGTGGCTTTCATGGAAGTGCTTAATCCGCTAGTAAATTGTCTCAATGTTTCTCTAACCTTATCGGCGGCGATGGCTGCCGGGATGAAGAGGAATAGCAGCAAGATGGAGGACATCAGAGTAGGGAGATGGCTAGCTGATAGAATTGGACGAAAAGGGGGAAGTAACAGATTTTAGGTAGGAAGGAAGCCGATTCCATTCAATATGCAAATGGCGGTAATGAAGTTCAAACTCAAATCCACGGCTACCCAACGCGCTATCCGAATTGTTCCGGCTGAAGCTGGCAAATCCAAGCGGCGCGGTCACGTTGCGGCGTCATATGGCTATTTGCCAGGAATCAACGGCAAAGGGCCTGGACCAGACTTCCTGGCCCATTTAGCCTGCGTCAAAGTCGCTTATTTTTTCCATGATCCTGTCTTTCCGATGCAAGTGTGACATGTGTTAGGATCCGAGCTTAAAATCACTTTATCCAGTCGCAGAAAGGATACGGTGATACAAGACGACGCGATGCATTTGTACAAAAGCAATGATTGACGAACACTTTTCAAATAATCAGAGGTCTTTGCGAGGTGGGAGATTTCAGCGGGATTGGCGGGGTCATCAGATGGGCGGGGGCTTCACTTCTGACGTCGACGGCCCGAGTTGCCAGACTTGCCGGAACGGCCGGGCGAGGTGGAGGGGCGAGACTGGAAATGTAGCGATATTGAGAGAGTAAGAGAGAGAGAGAGAGAGAAGGAAAGCGACAGAAAGAGAGAGAAAGAGAGAAAGAGAGGGAAAGCGACAGAAAGAGAGAGAGTGTGAGAGAAGGAGAAGAAAGGAAAATAAAATGTACCCTTTGGCGTCCGCTGGCTCCCAGTTTCTTCGGCTCGACCTCACGTTCGGTGAAGCGTTGCGTACGGGATGAAACTTTCTGAAAAAAGCAGAAATTTGGTAGTCAGCGTGCGAGGGAGAGTATACGACGAGAGAGCGACTGAGAGAAAGCAAAAGCAAGAGAGAGGGAGAGTGAGAGAACAAGAGTGAGAGTGAAGCGCGAGAAAACAAAAATTATCCTTACCCTCGTCTTGCCGCTCGCCCCCGGCGGCAATGCCAGCTCGCGGTCGGTGTTCAACGACGGGATCGTCGAGCCCTGCAAGCCGAAAATAATTGTTGGATTTTGCGTTTTTTACCTTATCCGCAAGACTCTGGCTGCCGGCTGATGGTCGACTCGAGGTCGAGCCCTTGGCCCTGATCTTTGCCGGCTTCTGTAGTGAGCGCGCCTTCCTCCCACTGCCGCCCGTCTTCCCGGAGCGTGCCTGGACACAAAAACGTTACACAACTGCATCATCAGCCTCACCTTGGCACTCTTCCCAGACATACTATTCGCCCGCGAGCCGCGACGCCTGTGCCCGCGTTGAGTCTTGTCGACGACGGGCCGGTTGCTGAGCTTCTGCTGCTTGTCCTGGGTGGCCACGCTTTGGGGCGACTGGCGAAAGGAAAAATTAGTAATTTTCCTGGCCTCTTACCATGGTCTTTTCGGTGACGTCAACGCCCAGGGAAAAGAGCATTTCGGGGAGGGTTGCCTCGGGATCCAACATGTCGTCGGGCCGCGGGGTTGTGGCTGGCGGGAGGATGAAGCTGGGCTGCGTCGCGCACACGGCAAGGGGGCTTTCTGAATTGCTCAAGGTTTTTGGTATGAATCGTAAGGTTTTTGGTATGAGGTCCAAGATCCGCTACGTAGGTTCAAAAAGCCTAGAAAAATCTTAGAACCAACTTGAAGACTGGGATTCATCGACCGGCAGCTCTTTCTTCGGGACGCGCTTCACCACTCGACGCCGGGGCTAAAAAAGTGGTCGAATTTTCCGCCTACGGTATCTGCCCCACGTTTCTGCGGATGAACATCTTGGTGTCTTGCAGTGGGTTGCGCTGCTTGGCCGCCCCGGAGTCGTTAGCTAAAATGATTGCGTTTTTCTGGATACTAGTCGCCCAAAGCCCGTGAAAAAGTCGGAAAAATTACTTGCTGTTGGGCTTTGCCGTCGACGGAGGCGCAGGACACTCGTACGTCGGGCTACCGTACCCTCCATGGCCAGGTTGGACTGCCAGCGGACAAAGCTAAAACATTGAACCGGTTTCACGAATTTGAAGCCGGACAACAAGAAAATCGTTCCGGAAAAAAGTACCTCTCCTCCCGCCACACGATCAGCTCGGTCTCGTCGCCGCTCGGACAGTGCCAGGTGACTGAAAAATAATGGTGCAAAAAGTTTGGTAAAATAATCCAACTGTATTAAAAGAAGTTAGAACGACGTCGCCAAGCAGTTCAGAACAGCGATTACGGACCAATCACGCCCATTAAATGCACGATGAGGTAGATGATGATCAGCAGGACGGAGAGCGCCCACATCAGCGACTGCTGTAGCAGCGACCCCTCGTCGTACAGCCGGTGGAACGAGTTCGACTAAATCAGTGATTTTCGAGCCTCGATCTGCCTCTTCTCACTCCCCCTCTCTCTCTCTCTCCCCCTCTCTCCTCATCTCTCTCTCTTACCCACCGAAAAGTTGTAGCGATCCTTCCGGAACTCATCGTAGGGCTGGGTGCAAAAGTGCCAGCCGACCACCAGCTCCTTGGTCACATAGCCGGGACGGCATTCCTTGACGCAGTACTGAAATGGAAGAAATTCCGTAGGGCTCCCCCACTTACGCCACTAATGTCCATCACATGACGGCACTTCTTGCACTGGTTCGCGCTGGAGCCGACGCATCCTAGGCATTCTGGGTGGCAAGAGCGGCAGTAGCCGGAGACATCGATGAATTGGAAACTGGAAAATCAGGGAATTCTGGGGAGACAGAGCACTAGAGAGAGAGAGAGAGAGAGAGAGAGAGAAGAGAGAGAGAGAGAGAGAGCGCCATTGAAGAAAACCTACTTGTCGATGCACTGGAACCCAAAATGACTCCGGTCCTTCGCGAGACACTGCACTCGCTTCAGCGTTGGATCTTCAACAAGAGCTTGCGGTGAATTTCGAGCAGTTTTTGAAAAACCTTTCATCTCCTCATCGTAGGTCGAGTTGTAGCTCATATTGGCCAGTAACGAGTAGTACATCGGATCGGGCGGTTCGCTGTACTGAAATAGGCAAGATTGGTACTGGATTCTTAGCAAGGGGGTCTAGTACAGGGTGTCCCAACCCCCTCGGACGTGTCGGCGCCCAGACGGGTCCGATTTTCGCCGTTTAGGTATCTATCGAAAGCTCTCGAAAAGGCGAAAAAACAAGAAAAGTTCAGTTTCTTTATTATGTATTTTTATTGGCGAATTTTACCTCCAAAATCCATGCAAACGGCAGATTTACGCGAGATCCGCATGCTAATTGCGAAATTCCTATTGAAAAGCTACCTGTTTTTTAGAAAAACGCTGAATATCGGACGAATGATAATAAATCTTAGAAAATGAAGCCCGCTTGTTTTCTCGCCTTTTCGCGGGCGTTCGAATGGTATAAAAATCATCCAGATCTGAGCTTCCCACGGACCGCTAGAGGGGGGGTTTGGGACACCCTGTATAGTCCCCGAAATTTTTAACTCGGATACTCCGGGCTTCGCAGTCCCCTTAACCCGAAACCAACCCAAGCACAGGTGTGACATCGTGACGGCTCGAGGCACATGATGCAGTCGGGCCCTCGCTGGGTGCTGTTCTCGTCTCGGAGGGCTGGCGTGTAGAAGGAGTTTCTAAAAAAAACGGCCTGTGCCAATTTTTGAGAAATTCGCTTACTCTACACACTGTTCCCGGCAGTAACCTTTGAAGTCCTTGACATAGCCAGGAACGCAGGTTAGGCACGGCTCAAAATGCAGTTTTTGGATATCCAAGAAACGGGACGCAATGGCAAGCTGGCAACGGTTCTTGAGGAATTCAAGGTCAGGCTATGAGATGCAACGTTGAAAATCGAAACCAAGCTAGGGTTCTTGAGGAAATTTCTGAGAAGAGAGGAAGGCTAGCAGAAATCATTAAGGATTCAAAAAGTACTTAGCAGAGCTCATTGAGGAGCTACAAGGTGGAACAAATTGTTTCTCATGATCCAATTTTTCACATATAAATAGTGGAAGTGTTTATAAATTGTTTTTTACTATTCCTAAACGTGAAAACCTTAAAAATGTGTATTAAAAATCCGAAAACTATCGATTTTTCGATCGAAATTAACTGATTCTTGACCAAAATGTTGACTTTTTTAAAATGTTTTAGATACTTTTTCTAGTTGCTAGTTTACGAAATCAAATCTTTCCCACATGAACCAGCGATTCCCCGAGGGTGCAATTGTTGAGACAATCCTCGCTGAGGCAAAACGGCGCGTACAGCTCCATCAGGGTGATGTTATCCTCTTTTGCTTTCCTAGGAACTTCATAAATTCCTTGGACGCAGTCAGACGTTGCCCAGTATGTCTTCAGCTCGTCCTTGTCCCTGAAGTAGCGCGAGAAGATCGCCCTTTCCGGGGGTGGGAATGCCCAGTCGCTGAGCTTGTCGCCGTATAGGTTGAACCTGGTGCCGACCATGTTGAAGATGAGCTAAAGAGACCTTTGGGATTAACGGGGGGGGGGCGGAATTTTTTGTGCAAGTCTCGAAACGCCTCGTAGCTTAATTTTCAGTTTTACTAGCGTTTTTAATAAATTGTAACAATGTTTTAAGCGGGAAAACATCAGGAAAAGCTATGAAAAATTTTTCAGGTGAAATCCTATTCGAAACAGAGACATTTTCGTATCTCTAGTAAATTTTTGTAGAGTTTTTACGTTCAGGAATATCAGAAATAGATTTTTTTCATGTTTTTTCGGTTTCCATAACGCTAAATGGTAAAACTATACTTACCCAGTACGCTACGTTACGATACATTACGTTACGACAAAGCATATAGGGCGTAGAACATCAACAGATTTTCAAATGGCTACATCGCCTGGACGCTGAATGCCTCGTTTGCGTCGTCGCCGCGCGGCATTTTCGTCTGGCGAGGGTTCATCGTACTTTCTGCTCGACGTCGTGATGAAGTCTTGGCAGGTGGCCTAAATGGAAGAACTTCTGCGATCAAAAGTTGCTGACCAAGGGCGAGTCCATGCCGATGTAGCCCCAGTACCTGCATTGGTAGCAGTGTTGGGCCGTTGGTCCCCCTAGAATGGAAAGTAAGAGTTTTGACAGTTTTTAAAGGGATGGTGCCAGCTAGGAAGCATTCTTTAGTGCGCGGTAGACGAGTGAAAAACGCACAACATCCATTGCAAGCCGTTGAGCAGGGCAGGCATTGCATTGGGGCGGAGCTGCTGGGGTAGAAGTCTTCTCTAAAAGGTTGGGTATCTTTTGTGTTCCCTCTCTATCTCTCTCGCTTTCTCTCTCTCTCTCTCTCTCTCTCTCTCGTTCTACCCACGGGCAAGCATTCAAGCACTCGACGACTTTCTCGTTTTCGTCGGCATATCGGCGGCCAATCAAACGGACGACGAAACGTGTACAACCCATCCGCGCATTCCGCACACGTTCTCGGGCTGGAATCACAGGTAGGTATGCCACGTTTCGTGAATCTCACCCTGAGCAATGAGCGCACCAGCTGGGACACGGCTTGCACATCACCAGGTCGACGTCGAAGTACAGGCCCCTGTAGATGACGTTACTTCCCGAAAGTGATCGGTAAACCTTGGGCAAATCATCAGACATTTCGTCTTCAGCCCGTTGTTGTAGTGGACGCGGACACGGTTCGATTGGCAGATGACGCAGAGACCTTGCTGCAAAAATGGTTAAAATTATCGCGATTGAGCACGAGAATGAGCAAATCAGAGAGAGCATGAAAAAAACAGAGCAAGAGCGAGGAAGAAAGAGAGAAAGCGAGTGACAGAGCGTGAGAGAGAGTGCGAGAGAGCACCTACCGGCCCACACTCCAGACAACCCTCCGTCGTCACCCCACAGCTGATGCACCGCTTCTCCAGCGATCGGTGATAACCCCTAAAACCGAAGGTAGAAGATCTTAATCTTAATCTTGCTTTGGGCATATCTTGACGGAGTTGTAGCACAGCTTGCTGTCGTACGACGAGCTGAAGCCGGGCAGGCACTGCACGCATTCCTGAAACAAAGAAGTTAGCACGTTCTCTAACTCTCTGGCTCTCTCGGGCTCTCTCTCTTTCTCTCGCTTTCTACCTTCGAATCCATGCACTCCTTGCAGTTGTCCGTGCATCTCCAGGTGCAAGTGCCACGGTAGTCTCGTCGCTTGCCGCTGGAAAGGAACGGATATAGGTTTAAGATACCAAAAACGAAGATAGTTTCTATATCCTCACTCTGGGCAGTACATCTCCTTCGGCATCATCGTTTCTCTGGCTTCCGTGAACGTTCTGGGCATCCGTAGGTAGATGTCTTCGCCAAGTTGCACGGGCACACAGCTTTGAAAAGTGGCGAATTTCGATCTGAAAACGGACAAAGATTGAAATCCCACATTTCCACGACTCAAGGAAAACTACCAACGCTCCCCCAGCCCCTTTAAGCCCAAAACCCACGCGGTGTCCGGATCGGGCTTATGGCCGACCGGGCATTCCTGACACCCGAACTCGTCGGCGACCATACAGGTACGGCCGTTCCACTCGACATCGACCTGAATCCATCTTCGGTTCTTAGCTGTTAGCGGGGGGATTAATTTTTCCTTTTCATTCTCTACTGATCTATAACGAAAAATAGATCATTTTAATTTTGGGAAAATTTAAGTATACGGTCACCTAGCCAAACCCAACTTATTTATATATAGAAATGTTCAGCTCGAAGAGCTGGTTCAGGATCAGTTGAAAAAAACTATTGGGAAACACTTCTGGAGCGAGATATAAGGGTCCAAATTTGGCTAGTTAGGTATACGGTCACCTATCCAAACAGGCATGTTTTATGCATAGAAATGTGCAGCTCGTCGAGCAGAGCCCATATCTGTTGAAAGAATCATTGGGAAAAATGTATAAAGAAAGTTATGAAGGTTTGAAACTCGGTTTTCGGAAAGTTCCGGCTACGCGACACTCCTTTGTACGGAGCGGTGTAGCCTGTATTCGTACGTACCTCTGCAATAACACTTGTTTTTTAATTTTTAATCGTTTTTGACGCTATTAATGTAAAATAAAGGTAACGGTGAGGCTTTTCACATTGTCAGGCAAGGTGGGCCGTCGCTTCGGATGGGCTGCCGCTCCACTCTTCCGAAAGGGGCGCCCCCGGCCGCTTCGCCGGCCTTGGCGCCCCCATTCGAAACCTGTACGAGCCGCGCCCATCCGAAGCGACTAGGCCCCGGGTGGCACGAAGCCTTATTTTAGGTAAAGTTTGGGTGTATTAAAGGAAATATCCAAGGAAATGGGCCTTTTGGCCCTTTGGTGTTCAAACTTTGACGCCTATATCTCGCTCCAAAAGTGTTTCCCAATTGTTTTTTCGGTATATGTCGGCTACGCGGGGGGGACAATTTTACGCGGGGGGACGGGACAGGCAGGCTTTTTTGGGGGTTTTCGTTATTTTCTTGGAATTTTTGCGACGGCGGTCGATAGAGCATCGAAAAATATACTAAGAGTTTTTGTTTTAGCTCAAATTAGTGTAATATAAAAAAGTTAAGGCAAATACAAAAATAAGCGTTGAAAATCGGGTTGACCGGCTGTTTTTCGACATTCGCGCTATTTTTTCAACAATTTAAAAATGCCATTCGATAGAGCATCCAAAATATACTACGAGTTTGAATCTTAGCTCAAAATAATGTAATACAAAATAAATGTACAAATACATACAAATACAAATGTACAAAATAAATAATGTAATAAAACAAAATTTCTTCAGTGCCATTCGACAGAGTCGAAAAATATACTAAGAGTTTTGTTTGTAGCAAAAAGAAACGCAAAAAAAAATAGTTAGCTCGGCCCCAACAGTCCGTCCCCCCCCCCCCGCGTAAAATTGTCCCCCCCGCGTAGCCGACATATACCGTTTTTTCAACTGATCCTGAACCAGCTCGTCGAGCTGAACATTTCTCTATATAAAAAGTCTGGGTTTCGCTAGGTGACCGTATACTTGAATTTAGCCTTAATTTTTTGTAACATTTTACACAGTTTTTAGAAAACAATATAAAAACAAAAAAAGCATCGAAAATTTGGGGCGTACCGATGCGTTGGTCAGAGTGCCGAGATCGTAGAATGGGTCGTAGCATCGTACCGCTTCGTTACGGATTCGTTCTCGGCCATCCTGTTCGATGACGTATGTTTGACGGTACGCGTACTCGACTTTGCTGAGAAGAAAAGTTTCGGGATAGAGAGCGAGAGAGTGCGAGAGATGAAGGAAGAGAAAGCGAGAGAGAGAGAGCGCGAGAGAGAGAAGATATTTTACCTGAAACGGTAGCCGGTTTCATCGCCGTCAAAGGCAAAGCAGTTGAGCTGCCCCATGAACTCCTCGAAGCTCCGCCTGAGATGACAGATGTCATTTGGGCACGTTTGCTCCTTGGCGCGCTAAAAACAAGGAGAGACTTTTACATTTACAAATTTGCATACCTCTCCGCCGATCGGGTAAAAGAGCAGGAAGAGGAAGATGCAAATCCTCGCCGTGGTTGTCATCGAACGAACCGGAGGGTTGGGTGGGGCATCGTTCAAACCGAAGTGTCCTTCTGATTTTTCGTCGCGGGGTGCAAATTATGCAAATTAGCCTCGTTCTATGCGTCATGAATATGTAAATTTGAGGCTTGTATTTATTTTCTGAGCTTCTCTCCCGCTCGCTCTGTTTGTCTGTCTGTGTGTCTCTCTCTTTCTCTTTCTTCTCTCTCTCTCTCTCTCTCTCTCTCGCAATCGCATTGTTACCGCTTTTCCTTTTTGCCTCGACGTCGCTGTAAGTGCCTTTAAGGTGGTGCAAATCGAGCTCAATATTTTATTCACAAAGCGGAACCGGTAGCGGTCCAACTTTGAAGACTGAAGATCACAATAGGATGCAAACCACGAAGCCAATCAACCCAAAATTCGATCAGAAAGCAACACAAGACACATTAAAGTGACCAGAAAGGCAAAACTTGGCATGATAAAAGTATTGCTGATATCGTTAAGAAAACAATAAAGCTATGACAGGACATACAATGACCAAAGTTTAATACCAAAAGCAAAGCAAAAATTAACTTGTTAAACGCTTGTGACAACGGCAAGGCATCTGATTTTCGGACGATAAAATGGCGCAGGAGGTTTTCAAGTTGTTCAGTATCTCCTGAAATCAGAATGTACTATTTTAGTAGCATTTTAAAACGTTATAGAGGGATAACACTGACCTCCCTCCTCCACCTCCGCCATTCTTTTCAGTTACAGAAAAATCCACCCGAACTTTCATGCCGTCAATTGTGGCATCAGCCATTTCATCTCTAGCCTGAAAAATAAAACTTTGATGCAGTCACTCTCTCTCTCTCTCTCTCTCTATCACTCTCTCTCTCTCTTCTTTCTCTCTCCAGTCGCCTAGAGACCCACCTTCATCGCATACTTGGTCCTGGTAAAATAAATGAATCCAAACCCGCGGGAACGGCCGGTGTCTCTGTTTTTGACAATGAGCACCTGAAACAAAACGATTATTTTTGTAGCGTCACAATTTCCAAACCTGATCAATGGTGCCAAACTCCGAAAAGATGTTCTCCAAGTCCCTCTCATTAGTGTTCAAGCTCATTCCAAAAATTCCGATGCATCGATTGGGCTCCGGGCGATCGCGGCCGTCTCTGAAGCAGCGGAGGAAAATAACGAAGAAAAAGAGAGTAGAGAGAGTGAGAGAATGAGAGAGAGGGAGAGAGAGAGAGAGAGAGAGAGAGAGAGAGGGGGAGCGATCACCTGTATCGCTGACGTCCATAATCCCGGCCGCTGTAATATTCACGTTCTCCACGCCCGCGCGGAAGAGGCGAGTAGGTACGGCTAAATAATTTTGTAATACGGATCTATACTGTTTTTCTGACTTGCTGGATACATTCTATAATTCGTTTTGTTCAGTATCTTTTCTCCCCACCTTCTCGACCTGGTGCGGCTCCTCGTGCGCGACCGTCTTCGGTCCTTCCTCCTACGAGGCGGACTTCTGGATGGGGATCGTTCCGAGATCCTGAAATTTCTTTGGATTATCAAGACATCGACTTTATAGTAAGCCCAGGGACCCAATGTGCAAGTAAACGGTGTGGAAAAACCTTACCTCGCACTCTTCTCACGCCTAAATTTATGTGATGTAAATACGCAAAACCGGAAAAAAGATTAGTCTCAGAAAAAACTGACTTTCTCGGAACAGACTGGGACCGGCTGCGCGTGCTTCGCGGCGACGATTCGACCTTGAAAAGTATGTTTTAATCCCAATTAAATATCCCATCGATTTTGGGTTATTTAATGGCCCAGCCATTTACACGACAAATCAGGAAAAACGGTTAGTATCGTACTCAATTTTGGATTGAAGAAAGGGATGGTAAAGTCCAGCCAAATTTCGATTTTTTTTATCCTTACCATCCCTTTAGAAGACTAAAGGAAGAAAGATGAACCTATTCCAATTCATCCGATTTTCCGGCTAATTGATTTGTAAATTTCCCGGTTTCTCGCTGTCATTTGTATAAATTCCGGATTCTTTTCCGCTTCCACTTGATTCAGCTTGACCTCACTTTCGGGTTCTTTTAGGATTCAACTTGTCGCAACTCTTGCGTGTGGTTGGGTTTTTGATATAGTGTTGGGAATTGAGGATTGCTGAAATGTATACATTTGAAGGGCCACTGAATTAAAACTGCGAGAAGTAATGGATTCACCTCATTTCCCGCTGCCATTTTCTTTGTCAATGCCTTCTCGATGAGGTTCAACAAGATACCCTTGTTTTTCACAAGGAAATCGTCGACGTCTGGAAAGGAAATTTTTGCACTTAATAGGTATCTAAAGGCCTGAAATCTAGTTTGTTAAAGCCACGATAAGACTGAAAGTTTTAGGCAAGCAAGAGCTGGGTTTGCTCTCGCTTTTCCGAATAAAATTGAGCCTGAGCGTCCCATTAAGCCGCTCGTAAATTTCTTAAAACGCGCCATATGTCAACGGGTTCGTACGGAAACTTTTAACGGACAGAGAGGGGCGAAAAAAATAGGAAACTACAGCCAAAGTAGGGTAAATCTAAAAAACCAAAATCGCCTGTTTTAACACTTTTAAAATAAAAAAGCGTAAAGTCTTGCAATAAAATATGGGGTTTTCGGCTTTAAAAGATCAATTAACACGATAAATAAACTCGAAACTATCTAATTATTATTTACAATAGTATGTACTTGCTGCTGACCGTTATACGCAGTGCTCTAATTCTCAAATTTTTATGGGGGAAAACGGAGCTGAAAGCAACTTAAAACGCCTGGAAAATTCGATAAATAAATTACCTTAAAGCGTTACAATTTCCTTGCCAGCGAGTCTGGCGATTCAAAATGCCGATAGTCAATAAACGTAGCGAAAAGAATAAGTGGCAAGCGGTTTATCGCGGCCCTTCCCCAAGTGGCTCCCCTCTAGTGAACCCGCGGGGGTGACGGGGCATAGGAATGGGGCGAGAGAACAACCCTATCGAGAGGAACAGAGACAACAAGCAAGAAATAGTACGAAACTGTACGCCGAAAGAATAAACGAATAGGGGAAGAGAACGGCGGGGTGGGCACGATATTTGAGCACGGAAATTTTGCCCGATACGGGCGAGCGAGGGGTCGCCTGCCCCGGGGTTTTAGGGCCGTGGGCATTTCTGTTATCTATCCCAACGGCGTGGAGGAATTGTCACGCGGCAGCGGCAAATTTGTTGCATCAAAAAATAGCTGGCAGGCAAGAAAATTTGGGATTTGACTTACCTAAAAAAATTTCGAAAATCAGACCTTAATATCCAAAAAATTGTGTAAGACCCCAAAAAGCGCCGCTTGATCAATGAATTGACCCATACGTGAAATTATAAAACTCATTGCGTCAGGAATGTCAGAAACGAAGACGATGGCCCGGAAAAAGTAAAAGAAGGGCCGCGGTGGGTCCAAAAACGCCATTTTTGGTGCATCACGCGGCTCGTGCCGAATATATATCAACCCATTGCTTATGATCGATCGTAGCGGGACCAAAAAGTTGTAGGTTTCAAAAAAGGCAAATCTTTGCCAAGATTCCGTATGGTTCCGTATCTTTGAAAGAAAATGTTCGGTCCCGCCGCGCTGCCCATGTAATCCTAAGGATTTTCTTGCTATCAGCGGCCCTTCTCCAAAGCGTTATGTCGGTACAGTCCGCTTTGCATGCGTTACAAAATTTCTGGAAACTTAGCTTTACTATAATTCATATTAACAGAAAACTTGAGTAATTTATAGAAAACTGAGCGAAACTCCAAAATCTTCAATGCTTTCCCGAGTTTCCGGGTGGCCGTGGTGACACCAATGGCTACGGGGATAGAAGTCGAAGGAAAAAAGCTACTATGGCTTGAAAAAAACTAACTACACGTATTAGAACCTGTTATCCAAGACAAATTTGCGCCTGATAGTATTTTTGGGAGAGCGAGAAATTGAGTCATTTTCCCGAAACGCGCGACATTTCGCGAGTGAATTGACGGCGTGATTCAGAAACTTGGAAAACGCTGATTTTAGGTTTCATGCGTTTGTTGTCTTTGGTTGGTAGCGGATCTTATTTGAAACCGGTAAACAAAGATAGAAACTAACCTGGACTCCGGTCCCGAACTGGCATCCCTGGAAGTTGTATCTAAAATTAGAAAATGTGAAAACAAAACGGCCGAACATAAGTAGAATAATACTGTGATACAGATGCAAGGGCATTCAAAAGAAAAGAAATGTAGATAAATAATAATGAAAAACAATTTTCCAGATTGAAATCGTTCAAAACTATTCAACCACAGGGCCAGCCCACTAAAACGCAACTACTTTTCTGGGATCCTACTCAGGTCCTCGGGTCCACCCGAAATTCGGTCGGCATCTGCTCGCGAAATCGATCGGAATTTCTGTAGCGGCTGCGACCGGATTCCACGTGGAAATTGACCGGATTGCGGGTGGATGCACGGTAAATCGGTTCGAAACCGACAGGATCCGCCCGGTTTCCACTCGATTTCCACTTGCCGCGTCGCGTGCGGCATGCGTTGCGTCGTGTTTCCACTCGATTTCCTGTGCGTCCACCCGAAATCCGGCTGATTTCCATGCGTTCCACCCCAAATCCAGGTGGAATACAACCGGATTTTGGGTGGACCCGAGGACCTGAGTATGGAAATAAGTAACCAAATCTTGCAAAGCTCTTCAATAGAATTTTATATGCTCAAAAACGACCGACCCCTATCCGCAGGGCGTAGATCCCAGAAAGGGACAAGAACCAGTTAGGCCCCTTTCGGCAGCCGGGCAACCGGGAAAAGTAGGGCAGTGAACCGGCGTGAAAGTTTTTTTGGGGGCTACTAATGAAAAGCGTAGTGAGAAAATTTCTAGGGGTGCCAAAAGACGAAATTCACCCAGAAAAATGTTTTTCTAAAAGATCTATTGAACGGACAGAGAAAGCCGAATGGGATTTTTATGGGGCTCCTTGGTGATCGGCGTAATCCGGGTCGCCTAGCGATAAAATTCGTTTAAAAGGCTGGAGATCTCGCAGAGCTGAAAAAAAGCGAAACCAGGCCCTTTTTCCGGATCAAAGCTCAATGATAATGTGGTTTAATTGACATGCCTGGCACAAAAAAGAGACCTGCAAGCTTTCAGGGAATCTAGAAAAATCTGTATCTTCAAAGGCATTAATACGCGAATTATCTACGCTTTCCACTACTCTAAAAACACCTGAAACCAGGCCAGGGGTCGATTATGCGCGCACGCGAAGCGGTCGAAAATTCGCTCGAAAGCCGATTGGAGATGTCAAATCGGGTGCTCATATCGGATCGGGCGACGGATCTCGAGTGGGTTCTCCTCCTCACTCACTGACTGCCCCTCCTTTCTGCACAAAAAGACTACATAAAAAGTGGCATCAAGTCCGTGCTGCTGCCCCTCCATGTTCTGACCGCCGGGAGGTGGGGGTGAAGGATTGCCAGCACAACCAAAACCAAAACCAGATCGCCTACGCGATGCTGCAGAAATTAACTAAGTGAGTCTCAAATGTCAAAAGTATCGATTCAAGAAACTTTTTCTCGACTTGCTCATCGGAAACTCTGCTTTCAAATTTTTGTAAATCTAAAGCCTTAGCTTATCAATAAAAACATCGAAAAGTTGCTAGAAACTGTTAGGGAAAAGGAAAAAAGGGAGTTGCTAGAATCCGAAAAATTTAGGGCTCTTTTATTCAGGTCGAGCCAATCTCACAAAATCGATCCCAACAAGCAAGCAATCCAAATATTTGCTTTGAGAATTGGGAAATGCGCAAATACGAGAATCCCATTTGGAGATGGTCGTGCTGAGAGATTTAAATAGAAACTGACAAGCCAAGCCGAAAAATGATAATTGAAAATCAAAATCGGAAACAAAATTTCGGCGGCCGAAAGCTAAAATTCAAAATGTTCGAAACGTTAGCTGGAATGGCAAGGCCGAGCCAAACCCCAGCTCGGATTTCTACTAGAGCCACTACGTCTAAATTGCAACAAACCGGCGACCGGGAATCCCCTCACGGCGGGGTGGTCGGCTTAACCTTGGTTGATCACACTTGTCAACGTTCCTCCCGGGGGGCAGGAAACAGTGTCAGCTGTCGACACCCACCCCCAAAAAACGGCTGCCGAAACGAACATTTCCGCGGCCATCCGAGTTTTTTAGGGGCCCTTCATTCATTTTGATGGGTCCCACAAGGGTTCGAACATTCAGAAACGTTGTAAAAGCCGTGCGAATTTTGATTTTTCCGCTGAACCATTTAGCTTTAAAAAAAACTTCAAAATTTTGCTATTGGTGAAGGTGAGTTTTCTTAACTGGTTCTCGCGTCTAGTTTTGAAAACGCAACCAAACAGTTCAATAAAATACGCGTTTTCTATAGGTTTTCCGCGCGAAAGCTCATCATAATAAAAATGGATGTAAGTGATTTATCAAAAAAAAAACATGAAAAAGCTACGACCAGTGATAATATCACAATTCCGAAAGCACAGTAAAATAAGAGAGTAATGAAAATCAAATATACCGAAAGCTATCTTAAAGCATCGAAAGGGTAAAGCAAGCCATATCCAATATCAACCATTCCAAAAACTTATTTTTCTTTAACTTCTTTCACTTCCAAGGTGTGCACTTCCGTGATCGTGTTGTCCTCCTCGAGCACGTACCCGAGCTTTTCAAGGATCTGAATCCCGGTTCCGGAACCTAAAGAAGCATTAAGAGTTTCAAAAAGAGAGAAAAAGTCCCAAGCGCCTCACCTCGAGCCTTCTTCAGCAACAACTTTTCCAACTCAAAAACATGCTCGTCAACGAAGTGTGGAGCCTATAAAAGACGTATAAACCGTAAGTTTTGAAGGTTTTTATCGTAGGCTAAACGTGTCAGTGTTAAAAATAGGTAGCCCACCTTTTCGTGTAGTACATGCGCAACTCTCAACGCATACTCCAGATTGGGCCCGGAAGGTCCGTGGCATTCCATTATCTGAAAAAAAATTTCCAAACTCTGAAGGCCAATTTTTACAGAGCAAAGTTCTCGCCGAATGTGAAATTGATGTGATTTAGATACCTGAACAGCAACGTCCTCAATCTCGGTGGGTCCCGCATGGAATTCGTTATCATTTTGCGGGGAAATGTATACAGAAACCTTGAAAGGCGCTTCCCCGGAGTCCGGATAAAAATCAACATCAGCAATCTAAACTAGGTTTTTTGACAACTTCATCGATCCGAAAAACTTACTGAATATCCAGCTTTTTCCCGGTGATCCAGATATTCGATTGTTTCCTTTACTTTGTCCTCCGGAACTTTGTAGGCTAAACCCCAGCAGCTACCCTGGAAATCAATTTTAGTAGTTAATGAAAATTCTTATAACATTTTCGAAGATTACCATTTTCCTTTCTGACTTGCCTTTTCCGATGGAATCAACGTCACCGTTCTTCCAGGCTAAAAGGATTTGATAGGGTTTCGCAATAAAAAAATGCCTTTTCTGGTGTCCCACGATGATCCGGGGAAAGTTGCCAAAATCTTCTTTCATACCCTTTTACGGTACCACCTAAAAAACTGACTTAAACACGGCCTCATAGCGAAAATATTGAATTTTATATCTTTAAAATTCGACTTACCCTGCACCGCCTCGTACGGAAAATCGGTGTACCACATCAGCGACCCGTAACCGAATATCCACATTTTGCTAAGTAATGCAACGTTACTAATAACTGCTAAAATATGGCCAACTAGGTGCTTTTCCAATTTCTGGAAGCGAGAAGTGGCCCCCTAGGGTCTAAATCATTGCAGCGCGAGGACCCACTAGCGCTGTTTTGAGTAGCGCATCGTACTCGCCCCTCCTAAGCTAAAATTACGGTAAAATTGTCATTGAAAATGGAGCCTCACTATGAATACATTTTTGCCTCTAGGTTTGCGTTTGATTTACCATTATACAAAATTCCGTCGTGATTACTGGGTCTCGTGGACGCAAGATTTTATTCAGCCGGAAATTCACGGAAAATTTCAGCAAGTTGGGCATTTATCGTTAACAGCTGAGCGCGGAAGTTTTCCTCAACCACCAGATGATCGTTGCAACAAGTTTCAAATAGTATTGAGGTCTCTTCAATTCGGGCAAAAACTTCCGTTAATTTATCTGAAGTGTGTTGTCTGGCGACACAGTCCAGCGCATCTTCCTTTGAGTTCATGATCAATCTCATGGCCTTCTTCGTGTTCTCTTGTTTCACAGCGATGGTTTTGCGCAGACTTTCATAAAACTGTTTCAGATCGTCAGCCCAGGTTTCGCCCAGGCCTTCGAGGTCTGCTATAGCGAGCTGTCGGGTAACATGCATTTTGTGGGCTAGCATACCGCAAAGTGCACAGACAATTACTTCGCAATCCTTGCAAAGGAAGAACATTTCCGCTTCATCTTCTTGATCGCATTTGTCGCATTTAATTTTCGCTTCTTCTTTTGTTTTCGTATTGCTAGTTGTCTCAGCCTCTCGGCGGGATTCCGAATCTTGCGGCAAGGCTTCCATTGATGTCTCATCCGCTTCTTCAATTTCACCAGTAATCTGTTGCTTGGTGATCAGCATGTTTGCGGAATCTTGTGCCTGCTCTAAGAGCGGTTGATTAAGGACCGTCAAGACGGGATTTTCTGAGGCTTTTGGTGGGGTTTCGGGGGCTTCCTGAGATTCTGAAACCTCGGAGCTTGCCGTAGACCTAGAAGCATCCCCGAAATCGGAAGCGTCAGAATCTGCGTCAGTGTCGGATTCATTTTTGACGGCATCATCTGCTTCAACGTCGTGAACTGTGCTTGGCTCTGAAGGGGCCATGGTTTGCACGTTTGTGGCTTTTTTCCTCAACCTCGTCCTCTTTCTCCTGTCCAGCGGGAGCAGGGATTTTCGCATCGGGTTTTCCTTCGGAAATGCTTGACAATCTCTTACATCTGGTCGAGGATTCTCCGGCCGACTCTGTTTTGACCTCAGCTTCCTCGTATGCTTGCGAAATTTTCACTTCAGTAGCATAAACCGAAGTCTTTCTCGAATTCGTGGCGCCGGGCTCGGTTTCTAGTGGCAAATTTTTTACGCGTGAAGATGGCTTTGTAGCGGTTGGAGTAGGATCTTTCTCAGTTTCTGGAAAAACCTGTTTTTTATCAGCCAGATCTTCGGCAAGCTTTTGACGTTGTCGCCTTTCATTTCGCGAAATGTTCGGTGATAGAGGGGTAGAAGGCACCTTAACTGCAATCGGAGAACCTTTTTCTGATGCAGACAACTCGAGCTTCGATGGTTCTTGCTCAACTGCCTTGGCTTTGAGATCGTCCTTTTTAGCTCCTGAATCTTTGGAGTCCTCAAGAATACCTTTGCCGGTCTTTGGCCTTGGATTTGGAGCAAACTTGGCCGGCTGCTGACCCTCAGCCAAGACTTGAGTATCTTTTGTGTCGTCCACAGTTAGTTGAACGGCGCGAAGCGCTTCAGGATTTTCTGGATCAGCCGATTCACTTAGCGACTTTCCGGCATCCAGATTCTGTTCTTGTTCAAGCTCGCTAGTCTCTGGGAAGTATTTTTTGGCATCACACGCCACCTCCATTTCGGCAGTTGCAATTCCCGATGGAACCTCAGCTTTTTCTGGGATTGTCGGACTTTGAACCGGCTCTTCAGTTTCCGCAACTTGAGCCGCGGTTCCATCAAGCCCAAAGCTCTTTTTAATCCAAGCAACGCCCTTCCAAACCGCACTGCTGGATCCGCTGACAGTTGTAGCCGCTTCTGTAGCTGCTACCTTGATGCTTTCCGGTTTAGCAGGAGTTGGTGGGTCCTCCTGCGGTCCGGCGCTTTCCGGGTCACTTTGTTGACGAGCTGCTGGACTTTCGCCTTCGGCATTGGCAAAATAAAGACTTTTAACCGTTTCAAACTGACTCGAAATGCGTGGCAAATTTTTACTTACAGCAACAATTTTCCAATTCCCTTCCCCCAGCTGGCTTGCAGTATGGAAATAATGGCAGTAAAAGGCGAGGATATAGCTTCCTGGTTCAGCAAGGCCTCGGGTGTTGCAAAACAGACATTCCAATACTTCATTCTTAGCCGTGCACTTCTTGCACATGCGATGTCCACAACGTAACACGTACTGAAATACAGGGGCCGTCTCGCAGAAGTGGCAGCCCAGAGGTATAAGTTGCTTGGCGATCGTCTCATAACCGGAATACCCTTGAATAACTCCTGGTTGATTGCGGATTTCATCGCTCAAGAATTTAAGTGAAGTTGCAGGGCTTGACTCCAAACAGATGCTACATCCCAATGTGCCTGTACAGCTCAAAAATGCGGTGATATCGCTGTCATAAGCCCTGCCGCACGTCCCGCATTTCGTAAACATAAACGGCAACTGAGTTTTTGGCATTGCTCTGGAAACGGGTCCCAAATTACTTGGCAATATTTATGAAAGTAGTAGTTAGCAAAGAAAACTAATTCCTAAGATAGCTTTGTGACAGTTTAGTGGATTCTATGATGCAGATGGTTAAGATCAGGTCTATAAGAAAATTAGCTGGCGAAGATGAATTTTTGCTCGAAGAAATTTTGGATTGACTGAAATCGGTCGCAAAATAGTGCTAAAAATAGTCAGCAAAAAATTTTGCAAAGCGATGGTGAAATGCAGGCCCTCAAGCGGGATCTTTGAGCTGATAAGCCCATTTTGTGCCGTCACATTATCTGCAAATTGTTTTGCAGGGGCGCCGCGGGTTGTGAAATGTGATTTGCAAGAGCGTGCAGGCGGTTGGTAAAGCGGAAAACAGTGTACTTGTTATGTTAATGCTGTTACGACACTTCTCTAGTATGTTGTGCTGCGTTAGACAGGGTTCTGTGAAGAGAAAATTTTATTCAGAAGCAAAATCAGTGGACAGTTTCGCGAGCTTATCTCTTGCATCCATAACCTTGTCGTTGAAGATCCGGATGAATGGGATGTATCCCTCACATTCATGTTCGATCCCTTCAGCCGTCTTTTTGATTTCTTCAGCAACCTCTTTGCCTTTCTGAAAAGTTTCTTGCTTTGCGATCAGCGTCATTGCGATTTCTTCGGCCGCCATTAGCGAAGTGAAGGCTTCTTTCGTATATAGGTGTAAACCGGACAAATTTCCGGCATAACCTTCATAAAGCCCTTTTAAGCCAATCGCCGTAGCTTCGCCAAGCTGCTCCAACTCAATTTTCACTCTCGAGGGGGTGTCGTGAGCCTTGTGAAATTTCACGCAGCACGACCCACAGATTGTTTGCTGGCACTCTGTGCAATGGAAACAGTCCTCAATCTCATTTTCCTTGGAGCATTTGTCGCAGTTGTACTTCTTGGGCGAGATCTCTTCGGGCTCATCATTGCCCTCGTCGAAAACATCGGCCTCAGCAACGCCATTTAAACGCTCCATAAGTGCCAGCTGGCGCAATAGTCGCTGGAAGGCGGCCCCGCTTCTTCCCTTGCGATTTTTGAGTCCGATTTCAGTGGCAAGTTCGTAATAACTTTGGTAGAAACCCAGAATATCGCTTCCCGGCGCAGCCAGGCCTTCCGTGCCACATTCACCGCACTTCAGGCCATCCTCCTCCGACGGTTTGCATTCGGGACATGCGCGATGTCCACATCGAAACACGTGTTGTATCTCGGGCGCCGTCTTGCAGATATTGCACCCAAGCGGCTTCAACTGGTTTCCGCTAACGGTCCAGCCGAGCTCGAGTGTTTTGCAGACACCCGATTCTTTCACCTCGTCGATAAAGTATGGCCAAGACTTGCCATGCCATTCTAAGCACTTGCCGCATCCTAACTTGTCTTCAGCAAAACACGGGATCGTATCGCGGACATTTCCGTACTCAACCCCACATTGCGAACACTGCATGAATGTGACTTTCACAGGAGCGGCCATCTAAAATTACTCTCTATATTTTGTAGCGAACAGAGGAGGGTGGGGGTTCGAGGAAAATTAAAAATTAATAAAAGCTTGGGATGGTCAAAATATTCAACGGGAAAAGGAACTAAGAAACATGCAAAGACATAGATTTAATGGCGATTTACAATAAGGCATGTGACTAATAAAGATAGTATTTAAATCGCGGGTAAAAACACTAGCTCAAATTGGTGACCTTGAAAATGCCGGGCCGAAAGAGAAAAGGAATGCAGCAAGCAGATCTGGCTCTGATAAGCCCTCTTTTTCTGTGTGTGATCTTTCTAGTGGTCGATCAATCGGCTCCCAATTATTTTCCAATCAATTTTGGGTTTAAACAGAAAACTTGAACCTAAAAGGCTTTTTGTGCATTTTTATCAGTAAACGAAAAAAACTTTATTCAGTACCAAGTTCAACAGAGAGCTTTTCCAGTTTTTCTTTGGCATCGATCAGCTTATCATTGAAGATTCGGATCACCGGAATATGTTTCTCACATTCCACTTCAATTTCCTTTGAAGTTTTCGTGATTTCAGTAGCGACCTCCTTGCCTTTTGCGTAAGTTTCCTGCTTGGCAACCAAAGTCAAAGCTTTTTCTTCCGCAGCCATAAGTGCCTTAAATGCTGATTGCGTGCATATCTGTAGTCCGGAAAAATTGCCGGCATACCCCTCGTACAATCCCTTCATTTCGGAAGCCATCTCTTCTCCCATTTTCTCCAATTCGCTCGTCAGAAGCGCTGGGGCATCGTGAGCTTTATGCCATTTCATGCCACAGGCTCCGCAAATGGTAAGCTGACAGTCATTGCAGCGGAAAAACATCTCAATTTCGGCTTCTAGCGAGCATTTCTCACATATTCTCTTTGGCTCATCGTTTGGCAAAGCGCTTCCTTCCACGTTTTCTCGATTCAAACGTTCGGTCAACCCCAGCTGTTGGCGCAGAAAGCTGCGATTATCAGCTTGTTGTATGTTCTGAAACTCGTCCGCAAGCTCCAGGGCGACTTCAAAATATCGCAGGTAAAATCGTAAGACTTCACTATTGGTCAACGCGGCGCCCGCGATTTTGCATTTTTTACAGTTTAGATTTTTCGCAGTTGGTCTGCAGTCTCGGCAAGCGCGATGGCCACACGTGAAGACGTATTCCAAGTTTCTTGAATTTTGACAAAAGCTGCAGTCAAGTGCGGATAATTGTATTGGATCAACTGTCCAGCCTTGCCTTCCTGGCTTTTCAGCTCCTCTTTTGGCCCTTGTCAGGAAGTTTGGCCACGTATCGTCCCTTTTGCCCAGGCAGTTCGGGCAGCCGAGACGCTGATCGGAATGGTAGAATGGCCACGTTTCCTCACGACTTCCATACTCCCTCCCGCACTTTGAGCAATTCATAAATAACGCATCTGCCGCGACCGTCATCTGAAAAGATTATCCGATTCGCCATCTTTAATGAAAATAAAAAATAAAAGGAAGGAAGGAATAAATTTAGGTGCCAGTAAAAACTAGGTCAGGCAAATAAACACCGAGACCAGCACAGCATTTTCGCAACGTAATTAAACTCAACGAGGCCAAATATGCTTGGAAATTTTCCCTGCCCGGGTTCAAAAAAAGCGACATGGATAAGCTGTTTTTTTCGTTGCGAGCAAGCTCTTTCAGGGCGAGCTGCTATAGAATCAATATAGGGCGCGCCGATCGGAATAGAGTGCCTTTTATGGCTGGCCAACACGTTATCAATACGTTTCCTGAAAAACAAAACTGTAAAATCGTTTGTTGAGAATATAACGGTATTTAGATGTGATTTATTACTCGCAAGGAAAGCTTTTATTCACGGGTAACCTCAAAAGATAATTTTTCAAGCATTTCCCGTGCGTCCGCCAGCTTATCATTGAAGATTCGGGTCACTGGAATGTATGTTTCGCATTCCTTCTCAATAACCTGAGATGTCGTCTTGATTTGTGCAGCAACTGTCTTTCCGTTTTCGTAAGTTTCTTGCTTTGCGATCAGCTTAAGCGCCTTTTCTTCAGCAGCCATAAGTTTTACGAAAGCTTCTTTCATACAGAGATGCAATCCAGATAAATTTCCAGCGTATCCTTCGTAGAGTCCCTTCAACTCGGTTGCCGTCTTGCCGCCGATTTGCATCAATGTCTCTTGTAGGAGTTCTTTAATCTCATGAGTCCTGTGCCATTTCAATCCACAGGCTCCACAAATTGTCAATTGGCAATCGCTACATCGGAAGAACATTTCGATACCCCATTCCAGCCCACACTTCTCGCACTTGTGCTGCTGCTCAGCCTCTTCGACGTTGGTCGGGTAGTTTTCTGATCCAGCTACATTTTCCCGATTCAGACGTTCAACCAATTCGAGTTGTTCTCGGAGAAGTTGAGTATTTTCAGTCTGCTGCTGCAACGGAAATTCATCAGCTAGTTCCAGCGCCACTTGCAAGTAGCGCCGATAGAAGGCTAGGACCTCGCTGTTAGCCAAAGCAGCCCCTTGCGGCCCGCATTCTTTGCATTTTCGCCGCCCCGCATTCGCCTGGCAGTGCTGACAGGCCCGATGACCACAAGCGAATACATAGTTGAATTTTATAGAATTTTGACAAAAACTACATCCCAGAGCCTCGATTTTTACGGGATTTACATACCATCCGATCTGCCCGGGTTTTTCGGTATACTTTTTGCCCCTCTCCAGCAGGTTCGGCCATCTACTCTGCTTTGTTCCTAGACATTTCGGGCATCCCAGCTGTTTTTGCTCGTGGTAGAAGGGCCACGATTCTTTCTGAATTCCGTATCCACTTTTGCAAGTAGGGCAAGTCATGAATAAGGCGTCATTCTCCGACATCATCTGCAAGACTGGCTTTTTGGGAATAGCAAAGTTAAGGAAAGAATAGAAAAGTGCAGAAGCGTTTTGTTATTGGGAAATCAGCTGATCAGTCGATCCGAAACTCCGATAAGGCGCTGCCGGTTCAGCAAAACACAGCCCACGGAAAATCAATCAATTACGCGATGGAAAATGTGACGGACCGTTTAACTTGATTGGATCGACTTAAAACGAGTGCATGGCGCCAAATTTTCAGTAGCAAAAGTGCAAATTTGTGGGATTAATAGTACTATTTTTTTTCTACAATTAAATATACCTTACAATTGAAAGATCTTCGCAAAAAAAAGGAAAAAGCAAAACAAAGCAAGTCTGGCCGGTAAAACCTGTATTACGGCCCGCCACACCCCACAAAAAGAAAAATAGATTTTCCTGATAAGGCGTTATCGTGCAGCAAAAACGCACTCACCGCGCGCAAAAGAGCGATAAGCAATTCACCTTTGACAAAAAATGTAACGCCACCTACGAAAAAAACCTTTTGTCCGGCTGATTTGCTTCATGACGGCTTTGTAATTTTTTGGATGCAGCTCGTTCTTTAGAAAATTAGCTGAAAAAGACCTTCAAGAGTTTATTCATTCACAAAATTAACGGAAAGTTTTTCGAGCTTTTCCCTCGCATCCACCAGCTTGTCGTTGAATATCCGGATCACAGGAATGTATTCCTCGCACATTACTTCGATTCCCTTCGACGTCGCCTTAATTTCATCAGCAACCTCTTTGCCCTTTCCATAGGCGTTTTGCGTTGCGATTAAGGCCAACGCCTTTTCCTCAGAGGCCATTAGCGAGGTGAAGGCTTCTTTGGTGCAGAGGTGAAGTCCGGAAAGGTTGCCAGCATACCCCTCGTATAGTCCCTTCGTCTCCACACCTACCGTCCAGCCCATAACCGCCAATTCCACTTTGGCAAGCTCGACGATCACGTGTGTTCGGTGAAATTTGAGTCCACAGGCCCCGCAAACCAAGCCCTGGCAATCCTGGCACCCGAAAAAGTCATCAATGTCGCCTTCTTTTTGGCATTTTTCACATTTTCGCAGTTCATCCGAAACCCGGTAAGCTTTGTTAGGTCTTGGAGATTGGCAGTCGGAATCCAGAGAAGTAGACAGGGTTTTACCTTGTCTCTTCGCGACGGCTATGGGGCGCGATGGCATTGGGTCAAACACAGGGGGCTCAGCACATAGACCAAGTTCCCATTTTTTCGATTCTTCAATCATCAAATCAAACCAATCCAACGTCGATTTCGGCCAGCATGCGCTTTTTTCGGGTTCTGTCATTCCCTGAAAATTCCGTATTAATTAATAAAACACTATGGATCTGGCAAACGCAAAGACTACCACGTTTTGAGCATATTTCTAGGCAATAAGAGGCTTGTATTATTTTCAAAATTTTCATGCGTTTTCCAGGATACCGTATTTCCTTTAATACACCCCCCTCCGCGAAGATATTTTCTCAAATGTGCACTCAGAAGCCAAAAAAAACCGGAAAAAAGGTGAGGTTTATGCTTCACTCTGCGATTTTGAGTGATTTAAAGCTTTCTATTGAGAAAAAATTGTGTTTTTGTTCAAAATTCGACCATTTGGTTCTTTAGGATTTCGGGGGTGGGGGGGGAAACCAAATTTTTTCCTGGTTTTCCCGGTTGACCTAGTAATCAAATATAAAGTGCTTTCACGTTGTTTTTAGTAAATTTTAACTATATTTAAAGTGGAAAAATTTTTCAAAAAAGTTAATAAAATGTTTGAAAAAGTCGAAAATTGGTCATTTTGGGTCTTTCCCCCCGCTAATCCTAAAGGTTCTATAGGATTTTTCGACCTAAAATTAAATTTTTTAATTAAAATGTGAGTAGTTTTTATGCTCAGGAATAGTTAAAAACCATTTAGAAACGCATGCGCTATTTAGAAAAAAATTTAGGCTTAGGCCGAAAAAAATTTGGTTCCCCCGGAAATACTCCCCCCTCCCCCCCGGAAATACTCCCCGGAAATCCTAAAGAACCGACCATTTTACCCCCCCATTTTCGAGATTGCAGTCGATAAAAAAAGATCAGACCTTCTATTATAACCCCCTCTAATACAACCCCCTCCCCCGGGGGGATTGAGAGAATATAACCCCGGGGATTATATTAGAGGATATACGGTATTTTTTTTAAATAACATAAATTCTCAATTGCCGTAAAAACGCTATTTGATCTGACAGCTATGACAAAAAAATCGGCTGCTTGGGCACTGCATTTATCAAGGGTAGCTGCAGTGATGGTTTACACGAAATTCCCCTCCCCCGCCCCCGCCGATCCGGGCTCCCGCACGATTCTTTTTAATCAATTTTTTCGCGTCATCAGCTCCAAAAGCCCGACCGAGGGCTTGAAAATAAACTTGGACGCAGGATGAAAACGGCCCGCTGTTTTGTTCGCTTCAAATAACTCTGATTAGAGAAAATACCATGCAGCTTAATGAGCACTCGGTCAAAAAGCACATATGATTGTTTAGAAAAATATTCGTTGCGAAGTGAACGCCAATACCCCGATTTATTCAACAGCAAACTCAGCTATCAATTTTTCCAGAATTTTCGTTTCGTCCTTCAGCACGTCGATAAACGTCCTGGCCAGTGGGATGCATTTCTCACCGCCGGCCTCCATTCTGTCGCCCGCTTCCTTGATCCCTTTCGCAATTTCCATTCCCCTTGCATGCGAGGGCTGCTGTGCGATCAGCCTCAACGCGTTATCTTTTGCCATGTTAAGCTCGGCAAACCCCTTCCTGGTCTGTTGCTCGATCCAGGTGAAATTGCCCGAGTACCCCTCGTAGTGCCCCCACATCCTCTCAGCAGTTGCGTCGCGTAACTTCTCGAGTGCCGTGGTCCAGGCCAGGAGCTCTGGGGTGTCGTGGGCTTTGTGAAATTTCACACAACAAGGTGCACAGATCGACATTTCACATTCGACGCATTTGAAAAGCGCTTCAATGTTGTGCTCCATCTCGCAACCAGCGCATTTCAGCCTATCGCCTGGGCGGGCTTGAGAGTTTTTGGTGGTCGTAGAGTTGGAAAGATCTTTGTTTAGCCGTCGTAGAGCCTCTAATTCTTCATGGAGCCGTGCCACCCTATCATCTTTCACAGCCGTATCGTTCCTTCCTATGGCCGCTTTCAAGTATTTCCGATAGAATTTGAGAATGTCACTTCCGGGTTCTGTGGGTCCGAGGCCACATTTCTTGCAAGCAGCACCTGCCTCTTCCGGTTGGCAATTCTTACAAGCCCGATGCCCGCAGCGAAAGATGTGTTCAAAAGTCGTCAGCTCTTTGCAGAAATTACATCCCAGCGGCCCCAGAACCAGTTTTGCGTTCAAACAGCTCAACGGGTCCTTGCCTGCCCCGAGGCGTCGCTTGAGTTCCTTGATAAAATGTGGCCAGCGGGTCCCGTTTGGCCCGACGCACCTTTCGCAGCCCAATTGCCCGTCCGGCGTGTAGATTGCATCGGCGGCTTCTTGAGATCCGTAAACCACTCCGCATTTCGGGCAATTCAAGCATTTCCCCAGCACGCCGCCCATTCTCTGAAAGTTCATGATTTTACAAAATTCCTAAAAATTCACAAAGACTGAATTGTTAGAACGGAACAAAACAGAACAAATTCTGACAGATTGAGACAACCAAAAGTGTCGAAAAATAGCTTAACTTAGATTTAGTATAGCCAAAAATGCACGCCAATTATGACATTAGCTCTCAATAACCGCCTATAAGCCTCCTATTTTCTGCCGTCAAAGAATTCTTACGAGAGAAGCGCGGAATCGATAAGACGCTCGGCGAGCTGATTCTCTGACTGGAATAGCTTTTACAAATGGTGTTCTGAAAAAAACGTCAGCGTGCTAAATTTTTTTAAATATGTGTGCGAATTGTTAATAATGTATTAATACTGATTTTATTCCTGAAATCGCAAAATCGCACAATATTTATTCATGCAAAAAATCAACTGAAAGCTGTTCAAGCTTCTCCCTAGCATCGACCAGTCTGTCGTTGAAGATTCGAACCGCCGGAATATATTCTTCGCAATCTCTCTCAAATGCTTGCGCCGTTTTCCTCAATTCTTCGGTCAGCTCCTTGCCTTTTTTCAAAGGTGCCTTGCTTGGCGATCAGCTCGAGTGCCTTTTCCTCGGCAGCCATCAGTGACGCAAAGCCTTCTTTTGTCCATAGATGCAACCCGGAAAGATTTCGCACGTACCCCTCATACAGCCCTTTTAATTCGATCTTCGTTCTACTACCCAGCTTTTCCAGCTCGATTCCTACTAGTTCGGGGGTATCGTGCTTCTTATGCAATTTCAGCCCGCAAGCTCCGCATAAAATTTGTCGACAATCATTGCACCAGAAGAAGAATTCAATGTCTTCTTCCCTAAAACATGTTTCGCATGTTCTCCTTGGATCGAGCGCCAGCTCATCGAGGCCAAAGGATAGCGTCGAACACGAATGTGCTGCTTTCTTGCCCATTCCATTGTTCAAAGCTGCAATCATTTCGAGTTGTTCAACAAGACGTGCGGCTCCACCGACTTCCTGCGCGGCTGGGTGGCGCTCAGCGAGCTTTAGGGCCGATCTGAGATACTCGCGGTAAAACCATAGGATGTCGCTTTTGGGGTTGGCGAGTCCTTTCATACTTTGCGCATGTCGGGTTCTCCGTTTGGGATGAGCAGCTTTGGCATGCTCGATGAGCACACTGAAATATATACCGGATGCTGGCCGAGCTTTTGCAGAAATTACAGCCTAGCGGCTTCAGCTGTTTGCTAACGATGATCCACTGGGACCACGAAATATCAGAGCCCATTCCCAGATCGACGATAAAGTGGGGCCATGCCTCTCCGCCTTGTTCCAGGCAGCTTCCGCATCCCAATCGGCCGTCATCGATGCGGAAATATGGCCGGGTGGTTTCTTCTGACCCGTATCTGGCGGTGCATCTTGAACAGTGCAAGAAAGTCGGTCTCATCAACACCATCGAGCCAGTTTCTATGACGATGAGGAACTAAAATAACCGAAATCTCAGGAATCCGTTTTTATATGAGAAAGGAATGGCCAGACCGAGCGAGAGAGAGAGTTAGAGTTAGAGAGCGCGAGAGAGAGGGCGAGAGAGAGACGGAAATAGCGTGAGAGAGGGAGGAGGTCCAGAAAAAGGAACCTCTCCGAGACGCGTGACGTGGTTTAAATTTTAATTGAAGCACGCACGCCCATAGTAAGAGGCAAGCTGATAAGCCGCCACTTGAGACATTTCCCCGACCCTTTTACGACAATTTTTCAAGAACCACGTGCCCAAGAAATAGCTTTGACGCCTGGCACTATTTCCCGATATCTATTGTCCGGGTGACGATACTGGGGATCAGCCACTCAACATATCATCTGCTCTTTGCTGTGCCATGCATTTAAAAACAAAATTCCATCTCAAAACTCAAATTACATATTTATTCGATAGAAGACATGGTGGTGTTAACGAACTTTCAAGCTTTGTAGGCGTTATTTTATTGAGAGTTTATTTGGGCACACAACTAGACAAAACCGCCGCAAGTCGATCACTGGCGTCCATCAGCTTGTCGTTAAAAATTCGTATCGCCGGTATATATTCTTCGCACAATTTTTCAACACTTTGCGCAGTTGCCCTAATTTCTTCAGCGACCGCCTGGCCACTTTCGTATATGCTTTGCTTGGCAATGAGTGCCAGTGCCTTTTCTTCAGCCGCCACAACCGACTTAAATGCTTCGCTTGTATATAGGTGTAGCCCGGACAGGTTGCCGGCATATCCCGAGTAGAGCCCTTTCACCGCAACCGCCGTTTCTTCGCTCAGCTTTTTCAATTCAACGTGCGCTAGTTCTGGCGTCTGGTGTGTTTTATGAAATTTCACACAGCACGCTCCGCATATTGTCTGTTGACAATTATTGCACCGGAAAAAGAATTCAATGTCATCCTTCTTCGCACATTGTTCACATTTCCGCTGCAGCTCTGGAACTTCCTCTTTGTCTAAGGGCCTAAAGCGGACCATCTGTCCTTCGCCCAACTGCTGAATCCACTCAATTTGCTTGCGGCACGACGATCGCTTGTCGAGATTTGCATGTTGCTCGGCGTTAGAGAGCGCCACGATAATATTTTGTACGCTCCAGCGCAGATACTTTTCATAGAATTTTAGAAGATCGCTGCCTGCCTGGGCCTCCGGTTGGCCGCAGTCATTGCATCTGGGCGTTTCGCTGGAAGATACGCATTCCGCACATCCTCGATGGCCACAAAGGAATACGTGCGCAAGCTCCGTTGACGTCTTGCAAAAGCTACATCCAAGCGGCGCTGGGCAAGATTTTGGGCGAAGCACGAATGTGGCGGCCGCAGGTGCTTGATGCTCGATTTTCATCTCGATGACCTCGCTGATAAATGAGGGCATCTGTGCGCCTTCCACAATGCAAGTGCGACATCCCAATTTGCCTTCAGAGGTGTAGCATGGCATTCGATCCTCACTGGCTAAGTACATCCGCTGGCATTTCGGACAGTTCAAGTGTGTTGCCTCCCGAGGGTCCATCACCTGAAAATTTGCAAGTTTTAGGATAGCATGGATAGGGAGCCTATTAGTCGCTTTAACGAATTAAGCTTCAGGCAAAACAAGGGTGCGTGAATCTCACAGGTATGAAATAATTTTTAAAAGGTCTAGAAAGCTTGTTTTCAAGTGCTAGTGTGGTGCCCTTGGGTCGAATCGGTTTTTTTCGATGATGATACCGGGCGTAAGAGTGGAAATTTTGAACGCGCGCGCTTTCTTCTTGGCTGCAGTTTCGCTTGGTGTGGTTGTAAAACCAGAGCTGGCTATCCAACCGACCGATTATAACAACTTATGATTGCCAGAACACAAAGGAAATAGCTTTGCATCCGTAATCGCCAAATTTTACATGGACCCATCTCCTTCGGGTTCTGTCAAATTTATCCGAAATTATCGATTTGGTTAACATAATTAGCGAGCAGACTGATGCCTTTGTACTTGTTCGTATTGCTTATTGCAATTGTGTACTTTACCTTTTTGCATAGCTGTCCAATAAATTTTTTATTCTCTTTGCCAGCACAGGTAAGAAAAACCAGGAAATGTGCAGGGGTCGCAAATCGAAAAAAAATACTTTTGTAAAGCAGCCGTTGGCGGCGACGGGGTGGAAAGCCAATTTGGGTTTTTTTATTACAAAAAGCACGGGGATTTTGTGTAAATTCAAAGGCGCAATCGCGGAAAAACGTGAAGCCGGCGCACAAATGCGGTACCTGACAGGGCGGGGAAGCTGGGGTTTTTTTGGATCCTGACAAATTAGACTACTCTAGCGAATACGAAGTGTGCGGGGTTGAATTTTTGGGTCTTGGATTACTGTAAGAAGTACAGATTTTAGCAGGATTTACTGGAGACCCAAAAATCGTATACACGTTTATGTACATTCACAAATTTGGAGGTGTTGGGGCGTTTGGGGAATATCATTATTAGGTGTTGTTTTTGGACAATTTCAATTTGGAGATTTGCCAAGTTTTAGGTTCTTCTAAAAATTTAATAATCGTGATTTTGGATATAAACAATGCAAATACATAAAATTTTGCCTTTTCAACACCTGGCAACTTTCCAAAACGATTCCAGCTAATTTTTCGCTAGTTTTCTGCCGTCTAACGCGTTTTCTCAAGCGCAGAAAACGTCTACCGGGGCTGACAAGACACGGGCTGGAAATTATAAGGATTTTTGGGGTGAAAATTTACACTTTGTGACACATAAAGCCAAGCAAAAGAAGAAAATAGCTGCAAAATAGAAATCACACACCGGGTTGCTCGGGAGCCAGAATCAGCAGTGAAAAGCGAGGTGTAGAAGTGTACGGTAAGTGAAAAAAATTGTAAAATTTAGAATATCACACATCGGAAGTGGAGGCATCGATAGGAAGTGAATCGGGGTTGGTTTCGGGGGTTTTGAAAGATTTCTGGGCTTGGGTGTGGTTTTGATTGGGTACAGCATTTTTTTTGATCGTACAATCTGGGACCGGTACGGTAGAATCGGGGGCGTAAAATAGCAAATGGCAAGAAGGGTCTTTCTAGCTATTAAACTTTTATGAGCTAGCACCATCCCTTTTTGCCATTTTCGCCGTTCTAGAATCAGGACAGAACCGGATGAATTAATGGAAAATTCTAAAAATGTGCATCAACTAGAATTTTGTATTCTGGAGGTTGTTCAGCTTCAGCAGCTCGGCCTGGAGGATCGAGGCCAACGTCGGGTTGGACTGGAAGATGGAGAGGTCCAGGCCGGAAACAGCCGGGCCGACGGGGGTTGATTGCGCAGGTTCGGGCTCGCTGACTCGGTCGATGCACTCGGCGAGATATCTGAAATTGCTAGATGATGAACTGCTTCATAATTTGAGACTTTGTATAAATGCAGGATTATGCATCAAACCGCACCAGCTTTTTTGAAAAACCCACTTTTGCAAGCAGTTCATCGCTGCCAAGACAGCAGGTGTTCCGAAACCGTGTGTTGATAGGGAGAAGCCGGTGAGGGCTTCCTGGGTACCATTATCAAGTAGCGAGTCCGGCTGGTTGTTCTGCATCGGCGACCGGTCGGACTGGAGCAGTTCGGTGAACTCACGGAGGATGGTTCTGAAATGGTGATTCTAACAAAGTGCTAGATTATGGATTTCCACAAAAATCACGGCTAGTTTGCCCTTCTAGAGAAGGCTGGAAACACCGCAAGTAGGTGCTCATCGTGTTCCACAAATCTGGAACGACGTACTTGGCATGTCGTAGCTGCTCTATCCGGGTCTCTCGCTCCTCATCACTTCTTCTCGTGCTGTGATCGGCCAGGGCGGCGGCGGGGAATTCAGCGTTACAGACGTACGTAAAGTCGCGCGCCAAGTGGAGAGCTTCTCCTACGAAGGGAAACGGTGATTGATGCAAAAGTTGCAAACTCACCTTCAACAAGCGAGGTCAGGAGGGTGACGCTTCCGGCCTTTCTTCGTCCGGCCGGTAGTGAGAGGCCGATCTTCTCAAGGGAGTCTCGCAGGGATTTGCCGCCATTCTTGGATTTCGCTCTGGAAATGGGGATTTGGTTATGTCATCTTATAGTTTTAATCTTTTTGATCTCTTTAGACTGGAGAGCCAGTATTACAAATTTTTTTCTAACAGAAATTCTGGGATTTTGCGGCGACACGACCGTTTTCACATGATTTTGGCTCCGGAAATATAACTTAAGTTACGTTTTTGAGTGGCTTAGCACGTCTTAAAGGGAACAGCAAGTCAGGGAGTTACGATGTTATGGTATGTTTTGGAGCGGTTTCCTTCTCAATTTGGCGCTGTAGGAAATGTGACCGTGACGCGACGGTTTTCACAGTGAATAGCGCATGTAAAAACTTTGACAATGCCGTGCCTGACCCTTTAAAAAAACGTCAGGCTGCTGTAACGCTCGCCTTCAAACCCGCGAATTTCGACCAAACCCCTCCCCCCTTTTCAACCCCTTCAACCCCTGATTTCTCACATTTTCCCCCCGGAAAATCGTTGTGTGCCGTTGGCATGGCCAGGCCCTGTGCCTTTCGGGCGTTTTGTTTGTCTGTTTGTGCAGCTCTCCGTCTCTTTTTCGCGGTATGCCTGTGCCCAAAAACGGTGCCCCCGACCGCCATAGAATCTATTGGCGCCGAGAGCTATTCGCGGGGGCCCCCCGCGAATAATTTGGAAAATTTTTCAATTTGGAAAGTCAAGAAAAAAAATGGCAAACGCAGTGTTTTTTGGTTGAATTCAAAAGCTAATTTTACAAAAATTTAGTTAACGACGCGTAAAGCAAGCCAAGGACGTTTTGAAGCCATTTTTTTGGAAAATTAACAAAGATATTTCTGGTTTTCTTAAAATTTCGTGATTTATCGACTAATCTTTCAGAAGGCTCCTTGGCTTCTATGCTGCTTGAAAATATGATCCTTAGGTTTGGGAAAATTCAGGAAGAAAGGAATTGTTGGCTTTTATAGTTTCAGGGCACGAAGACCTTGAGTTAAGTCCCGGGGGACAAAAACAGTAAAATCCAAGAGCGTTCCTTTTCCCTTCCCAGCAGGCGTTCGTGCACTTTAAAGTTTCCCTCTCTCCTTATCTCTCTCTCGCCCCATCTCTTTTTTTTTGCTACCCCAAATTTCCCTCAAAAAACTAAATCCGCCATCTCCAAAAAAACCCGACACCACAAAAGGCCCCCTGCGGGTGTGTATAGTCGCGCCTCGTAGCCCTACCGGCTCCCCTCATCCCAACACAGTTTCTTTGTCTCAAAAAATGTGAGTGCGCGAGGCAGGCCCGCGTGCGCTGGCTGCTGCTGTTTTCCGAAATCTGAGTCACATGGGCATTTCTTTGGGAGAAAGGGAAGAAAGTTGCAGGTGGCCCATTGGAAACTGCCGCCTTGGGTCAAGATTGATCCAACTTGACAGGGCGGTAGGTTGTGATAGAGTTTAAAGGGGGGAGGACACCAAGAAACGTACCTATGAGGTTATCAGGTGCTTTTAAAGGGGTCGCGACACTAAGACAAAGATCTAAGGAATCAAAATACAATTCTAAAGGAGTCAAGGCATTAGGGAATACTTTTACAGGATTATAAGGGACCATTTTAAAGGTGTGGTGACACCGAGGACGAGATTATACCCGCAATTACCTCAAGCGACCGTTTTACGACGTCTAACCGCGGATTTCAGATTTTTTATATTTTTTTCTTGCTTTCCGGTCTCTTTAAAAAAAGTAGAAAAGCTCAGAATCGACACTGCAAAGCGACTAGGTCTCGACAGCCATGGGTGACACCCTAAATTAGATTTAGCGGGAATTCTGATGTTAGAAAAAAGCTTTTATTCGGTAAAACTAGTTTTTGGTATTATCGCGCGTTTGTCGAGATCTGGTCCACCGAAAGAATTGGTTCTCGTGCTTCCCAATCCCATTAAGATTGCCAACCCGTCCCCACCAAAAATTTCCCTCGCAGTCAACCAGACGGCAAGCCTTCCCGACGGCAGAAACGCTGCCGTCGTCCCCTCCCCGCCTGGCCCGTGGGGGTCCTAGAGGGCTTTTTGGAGACACTGTTTGCTCGGCCATAGAAAGAGAGAGACTGTCGGAGAGGGCGAGAGATAGCAAGGCGGCCGGCAAACAGACCAACGGCGCGCCTCGGAACAGACCACACTGAAAAGACTGACGGACAAACGCTCCGCGCGCATTCAGAGCGCCCGAAGGGCCCAGCCAGGGGGCCCCACGGCGACGAGAGAGCGACAGAAAGAGATGGCGAGAGAGCGAGAGAGACCGAGAGTGGCCGCCATGTCAAATATTGACGACGTGGAAAACGGGAAAAAATGGGGGCAGAAGGGCTGGAGAGAGCCTGGGGGGGTGGTTACGTGAACTTTTTCTGGACCTCAGGCGGGTCATGGGGGCAAAAGCCGCGGGGAAAATGGTAAACAGGCCGGGGGTTTTGGGTACGGTAGCGCCGTGGCGAGACTAAAAAACAACGGATCATTGAGTCATGAGGTGCCTGAGGTATACTTGATCGATAAATTGGTTTTAGAAATTTTAGTAAGACGCTAATAACCTGTATTACGCCTCAAAATGACGATTATTCAACGACTACGGTAGCGTGCTGAGACCCAAATTTGAATTTTTTTGGCTTCAAAGTCTTTAGAAAGTCCTGGTATACAGTGGTCTAAAACGGTGCGTCACAATTTTATATCTTTTTTAGGTTCCTCGAATTTTTTCACTCCCTGCTCCAATTTCCAAGCAAGAAACCTAATGCTCCAAAATAAGGCTTTACCCCGCTTTCCTTCCCTTATTTGGCATCTTTCCAAATACATTTTTCCCTCCCCTACAATACCATACAATACCACCCTTTTCTATAGAATGTCGAAAGGAGGACCCCTCAGCCGGGTCAACAATATTCCCACATACAAACAGCCCAACAGACGAAATCATCGAAAATACCGTCCTTATTCGGCGCATTTCCGGGGATCTATTTGCCCGCGGGCCCCGCCGGCTCTGGGCCCCATTTTTGTTTTTGGGCCCCAGGGGTCAATAGGGCGCGGGGGGTTCTGACTTTGCGCTGTTTTTCTGGGTCGCCCAATGGAACACGTCAACACGTCAGAAATCCGAGTGGGCGTACGGTAGATCGAGAAATCCCAAGTATTTCCTTACCTCCGCAAAATGCCGCCGAGGATCGAGGCATTGAGAGACTCCGGAGGTGATAGTCGTCGTTGCAACTGAAAAATGATGATCAATTAATTTTTGTGAAAACTGTCGCAGTTCTTTGTAAGATATTACGGTTTTCACGCGTTTTCTTTGAGCCCGTTTTTGGTAATTTTTGACTGCGATATTGAACCCCAGGAATTTGAAAAAAAACGAGGAGCGGTTTCAGAGAGAGCGAGAAAGAGAGAGGGGGGGTGAAAAAGCTACATAGAGAGAAAAAGGGAGCGAGCGAGAGCAGAAAGAGAGACACACAAAGAGAAAGAAAGAGCTGGTGTGAGCGAGAGAGAAAGAGAAGGAGAAAGAGAAAGAGAGAGAGAGAGAGAGAGAGAGAGAGAGAGAGAGCGAGCAAGTCATTTTACGGCAATTTCCAATCGTTAAAGGGGCTGCAAAGCCAACTTTTCACCCGTAACAGAAAATAGACTGAAAAAACGTATATCTCGAAGTTAAATTCTATTTAGCCCCTTATTCTTTTACTTCTCTCAATCCCATATTCCAGCCGGTCCCCACTTTTCATATTTTGTATGAGTACTGTGTTTTTCCCGAGGCAGGCGCTGGCTGCCCAGCCGGCAGTCCCGTGCTCTCTGCGGGACCGTCAGGTAGAAGAGGGGAGGAAGAGCGATTTTGAGTAGTGAGGGACCTGGGTGAAATGGCGAAATGGGGGAAATTCGGGAAACCGGTTGAGGGCGAGGGGGTGGAGGATCGGGGGCCCTCGCCGCTCTGCCAACCTAGGTTCCAGCCGCCGGGCTGACCTCGGGCTCTCGACGCGAATGGCAGTGCCGCAAAAAAAGTTTTAGTAGATCGAAACCGGGCCCAATTTGGTTGGCGGGGATCGTGGAAACTGTCAAGTGAGGGTCGAAATGGAGCTTTCATAAAATTTTTGTTGTTGGTCGGAGCTTTAAAGGGATTGTGAAGCGCCCAATGACACCTGATGAGCGGCTCCATTTTTGCAGTTACTACGCATTTCAACGGGCTTTGAAACTCGGCTTCAAAATACTTTGGTCTCCGTACTCCGACTTGTCAAACCCTAGTCGATAAGGGAGTAGATTTTGACAGTTCCTAACAAGCATGAGCATGAGAGCATGAGCATGAGATGGAAGCATGACACCCGAATTTAGCCAAGATAAAAGACGTTAAGATATTTTTAATATGATTGAGTTTTGATTAGAATGAAAAACCCGGTATTTAATGCTTTTGCTAGCTTTTTTTGCATATCCCCAAGCTTTTTAACAGCATTCAATTTCTCTGCCGTTTCCGGCAATTTTCACACTGTTCCACTCCCAAAACTCGCCAAATCCAACCCTCCACAGCTTCACCAAAAACCCCACCAACCATACGGAACAAAGACCGCCGGGCACACCCTTCAGCCTCATCCTCATCCTCCCCCTCCCCTCTGACTGCAATTCTCCAGAAACAAACTCGGGGAAAACTCGCAATGGCGGGAGAGAAAAACGGCTGAAAGCCCTCGGTATCCCCATCCCATCCCCTCGTCCTCCTCCTGTTCTCCGGCTCAAAGCTTTGTGCCACCTGAAATTTGCATCTCTCCCGGGTGCGCACGTCGAGAATCGCCTCGGCAATGACCATTGTATGCTCGAGGTGGCGTAACAAGGAGGGAATTTTGTGGCTGGAGAGGGAGAGAGATGGAGGGGAAAACAGTCCCCCGCTGGGGAGCACGAGCCTTTCGCTCTCCGCCAGACACCCCCCGGGCATGCCCTGGGGCACGTTTTGTTGCCTCTCCCCGCCCGGAGGTGCGTGGGAACAAACATGTACCCACGTGGGGGTGTCTGGGTGTGTATTTGGAGCGTTTTAAAGAAGCTGAGAAGCGGGAAAATCGACCCTTATCAAATACTAGGTGTCGACAGGTAAGAAGCGACGTAACACGTTTAGACTGTAGATTATAGGGCATGGGAGGCAGGTATTAAGCCCAAGAAGACCAAAATTCTGCATGATTCTCCAGGTTCTCTGGAACTTCACGTAACTGTCGAGACCTGGGCGATAGGAGAGGTGGATTTTCGAGTAGGGGCTTTTCTTTATCGTGTAGTTTCGATACCCAATTCAAGCAAGAGGTCGATTTTACACTTACTAATCCCTTTAAAGGGGTAGTGACAGGAGGAATTTAGAATTTTCGTATTTTCGTTCGAGATAAAGTTATGTAATTTTATTTCTATTCTTCAAGCTTTCACAAAATTTATCTCGACCCCTCAATCGCTCTCGGCACTGCCACAGGTATCCCCCCAAAAATTCCCCGGCTATTTTTATCAGGAGCCGGGGCTCTGGGCGGCGGATCTTTTCCGAGTTGCCCACAGGGTGGAATGGGAAATGGAACTGAGTAGTTGTTTTGCCATCATCATCATCCCATCACATGGTCGCGCCCGCCGGTCTACCAAAGTCGCCAATCGCCCCCGCGCACTGGCCCGGGGAATGATCATCGATCCGGGAATCAATCCGAAAAAGGCAACTGGGATAAAAATGGTGATCTAGCTTTGCTATACATTTAAAGGAAATGCCAAGGCAAAAGATTCGAGCAACTATTGAAAAAGGACCGCAGAAGGGCGGAAAACATATCTTTTTTGGGCTTAATTTCCGGGATTCTGCAATTTCGCGTCGTTAGGCGTGGAAGGTTCGATTCATAGTATTCTTTGAACCTTTACTTCTACCAATTTAAAGAAAAATCGCTTCAAAACTAAATTTTAAACATTCGTTGTTAGCACTTTTGTGCATGTCGTAACGAGCTATCGTAATTCTAGCTATATGAACGATATTCTCGTTATTTTCCTAAATAGCCACATTCACACTACCTTTTTCTGATTCCAATTTTTTGAAGTTTTCAGGAGAATGCCAGACCATACACATTATTTTTGAAAGCTTCGATTTTATAAATTTCAACTGTCTTCTTCTCACAATTTTCAAGAATCCCGAAAATATTTCAATTTCTTCCAATCCCTCCCCCTCTCGCCCCTGGCCAAAATCGTCCGGCCCGGCTGCCCGGCTGGCAATACTTTGACGACCATCGATCCGAACTCTACGCGATTTTCCTCTCCCATCCCCCACAGGCCTTCTCCTCCCCTGCCAGGGGGGCCATCCTGAAAACAGGGGGGACGCGCGCACAAAAACGAAATGGAACATAGAGAGAGGCGAGAGAGTGAGAAAGAGAGAGAGTGAGAGAGAGAGAGAGGAAATTTCGCGTCGCTCTTTCCCAAATTCTCGGCCCGCTGCCTGTGGGCTCGATGGCTGAGTAAGTGGCCCCCCTCGGGTGCGCGCATGTTTGCCGCGCGCCCCACGGCCCGGCCAGCAGCCCTCCAGCCAACACACAGCACACGCATTTTTGGTGGCGAGCAATGGAGGCGAAGTTTTTCGAAATTGGCACGGGGCATGGTTTGGGTTGGAGAGGGAGCTGGATGCTTTGAATGGGCCTGAACGGCTTGAAAATGTTGTCTGGAGCGACACAGAACGCCGAGCACTAGAAAGGACAGCTAGCAAAGAAACTTTGCGGAAGCGCGCGCACATAGTATTCCACGTGTTCAAGGAACAAAAATGAGGCCTAACTTCGAAGTGAAAACGGAAATCGAAGAGGCGGATCAGTAACTGCCGCTAACTCATTAATGCGTCCGGAGTTGAACCCAAGTTTTGGCGTCGATTTTAGGCTTTTACATTCTTTGCACTTTTTTTTCTGCACCCCTAGCACTTCGCAACCCTTGAGCAACATTCCCAATGGACCATCGACCACGCCAAGCAAAGTCTCGGATTGCCCGCGGCGAAGCGTCTGCCTCGCCCCGCTGGCAGAGTTCTTCAGTTCTTCAGGAGACGTGCAAACACCCCATCTCTCTAGCCCCTCCATTCTCTTCGGCTTCTCTAGCGCAGGCTGGCCGACGCGCTTCCGCCTTCCGCACGCGCGGCCGATGCCACGCGGGAGCGCGCCGTGCCCGCAGGCGCTTTGCAAACATCGGCCCCAAAAAACGGGATGCAAAATGGCGACGTCAGAGTTGCAAAAAACGGCTAGAGGTATCGATTTTTAAGGTGAACCTAGGAAGCGTAAAGGAGCTAGCAAGGGAGAATCGACACACGTAACCAGCTAGATCTCGGCGACTACGTTCCATGCTAAATAACGCTGATACGACGGTAGGTTGTATGTGTACTATCGGTACTATTTTACGGGCGCGAAAAATGAGTGATTGTCGACACCTAGTCGGTAGAAGGGTCTGGTTCTGATGGTTTAAAGGAATTGACCAAGCTCGACTACAGATTTTATAGACCCGATTAATAAAAATAGAATATTTAATACAATTCAAGAGGATAAGACGACTCCCAGTGATTTTTCTCAAATTTTCAACTGCTCCCGATTATTTCCCGGTCCCCCTAGCCATCGGGCCTATTTTTCTATCTGTATGTGTGCGTTGGATATCGAACAGACCCCCCCCAAATTGCATAGCTACACAGCCCCGGCTCAAAAAACGGGGTTGCGCCAAATCCGGCGCCATCGGCACCGAGAGGGATAGGGGGATCAGTCCGGTCCCCGTTAGGCAGTCAGTCAGCCCTCTACTCCCTGTCTATCTATTGGCATGTGCCATCGTGAAAATTGGCATTTTTTTGCGGCGGCGGGTGAAAACAGGCTCGGGGATGCACTCCCGATCGGCTCGGGGTCTGTGCCTACCCGCAATTCGGATTATCGGGTAATCGCCCGCGGGCCCCGAATTTTTCGGTTAGAGTCGAGAGCGATTACTGTGCAGGGCTGATACATGCTATTTTCGAGGGGTTTGAGGGTTATCATTCCATAGGACAACTCGTGGTTTATAGGAGTGTAACGGAATTTTGGAAGCGAGGATCATCTAAGCAAATTTTTTTTACTTTTCCCGGTAGCAACGGCTACGGTATGTCTTGGATTACGGTATCTCATGGAATAAAATTACCCACTAAGAAAGAAGCACGAGGATATAGAAACTTTAATAAACTATATAAAATATGTGTTTTAAACAAACTTTAAAAAAGACTCATGGGCGTGTTGTGGAAAGATAAAAATGCCGCTACCAGCAAGATAACGTAACCCGAATCTTCATATTTTTGAGACCATGAAATCTTTGACTCCCGGCTAAAATATTTTCCGCGTTTTTGGGCCCATCCGATTTTCCGTTTCGCTCCCGATCCCGGAAACCTATCCAAAATTTCCACTCCCATTCTAACGCCGCTCAGTCCCAGTAAGCATCGCCAAAATTACCAATTCATCCGACCTCCGACTATGCGGCAATTCCGAATTCTAAAAGGCGCCCTGCGCAAAGCGGATGCCGCCGCTTGCTCTCTGTGACACCCCCGGGGTGGCAACAAACCCAACATTATGGGGTCGGCAATGACAGAGTACTTGGGATGGGTCTTTGTCCCCGGCGGTTGACGCGCTAGGGCCAACACATGGGGGCCCAGGAATTACCATACCGCCGGGTCGGTAGGGCCCCATAGGTGATGTCTCTCTCTCTCTCTCTCTCTCTCTCCCTTCCTCTCTCACTCTAGCGCATCTCTAGCTCAGGATGCACTCTAGACAGACTAGACAAAGCCAACGATCTGAGCTGCCTGCTACTACCCTCCACTAACGATTTATAGTGTTGCGGTAAGGGCCCGGAGGCTGAGGGCAGGAGGAGCACGACAGGGTGGACAAAGGAGCGTGTCGTTGGCAGGAGCAGGAGCAGCTAGCCAGGAGAACGAGCCCGTTTTACTGGACACAAAGAACGCGTGCCAAGCGTCCGTTTAGATCTAGAGTGCAAAAGTGTGAATTGGATCGCCCTAGGGGTAATTGAGCCCGAGGATCTCAGTTTTTGCCAGCATTTTGAATTTTAACAATTTCCCTAGCCCAGGCCAATCCAAGTTTTGGCAATTTTCGACTTTCCACAATTTCTTGCCGGATAGACACGGGATCCATCCTGTGTGGTCCCGAAGCGAGCTAGTGGACAGTGGCTCCTGCTCAGCACTCGGACTCCCAAATTCAAGGCCATTTCAGCCCGCCCGAGGAGAAATGCCGGAGGTGGAGACAAGGGCGGCTCGGAGCCCCCGCGGGCCCCACTAATACATCTCTTTCTACTGGCTAGTAGTGGAAAAGGAGACTGACCGGGCTTAGAGGTCAAATAGCTCGGAAAAGTAGCGTCGGGCTGAGAAAGGTATTGGCTCTGAAATAGCCTTGGGGCTCGCTGATCGGAGAGAGTGATTAAAAGGATCTGAGAACTAAGAATGCAGAGGGAGAGGATATTTGAAAAGTTGGAAGGTTGCCAAAACTCGAACTCTTCGAGGTTGAAGACGGGTAAGCTTCCAGGTACCCTTAAAATTGTTGATCTGGATAAAATAAACCCGTTTGTGCACTAATGAAAAACTTAGACTGTGGATGTGGCAGTGATAGTTCTATTAATGCATCGCCAGATTTTCTGGTTGTATGAAAGCCCTTGAAAATGGCGTTTTAAAGGATTTTAAATTGCTAAATCCTTGAAAGTTAAAGCCAGCTAGCAGAAAAGCAAAACTATGTTTTTTTTAGTCTTTACCTTGATTTCTTTTAAAGACAATTTAGGCGGATTTTTATTGCATTAATTACATTTATTACGATTTCTCAGGACCGAACGTCTAGGCACGCCGATTTTCGCATTCTCTCTTTTTCAGACAAAGGTCATTTTCGGACCATGCCCCGGGGGGGGCGCGCGGATCGTCTTTTTGTGTCGGGCCGGAATGGGCTAATGGCAAGGCCATTCGACCCCAATGCCCTAAAGGAATTTTCGAGTCTGGGTTTTGCCGACGAATTTCTGTAATGACCTAAATACGCTCGATTTGAGAGCGTATTTATATGTTATTTTAATAATGGGGACCGACTCCTGAAATTCCCGAATTTTACCATTCCCCAAATTTCAACCGGTAAACACTGTCAGCGGTTCAAGATTCACGTCCCGCGGGGTTAAACACGTGATGCCCCGACCGGCATCCCCGCATTTCAAAGCACCTCCACCCCCAAAAACAGCCCGCAGCGGCTGTCCTGAAATGTTGACCGTCCACGTTTCGCGCGCCCGCTCTCGCGCCGGGGTTTACTTGTTTGGCCCCCATCGTTTTTCGGGGCACGTCGAGACCTCGGGCGAGTCACCCGGGAGCGGGCGATTGCAGTGACGAAGCAGCAGAAAGCTGGATTTTGGCTTTGACAGCTCAACAGCGGCTTTGAAATGCACCAAAATCGTTTTGAAATGCATGAAAAACCTTCGTACTACATTAGGATATGCAAGAACATCGGCGTACATAGGCGTGTAACGTCATTGATAACTTCAGAACTGCAAAAATTTATGATTCTGTGTCCGAGCTGCTGTAAAATCCGCGTAAGACATACAAAACCCTTCATAATACGCTAGAACACGCAAGAACTTCGGCGTGCATAGGCTTGTAACGCAGCATACATCTTCAGGCTTCCCAATTCCAGATTTCTAACGTCCCAAAAAGGCTAGCAGCGGTGAAAGTCGAATTTTTAAGATTTCTATAGTCAAAAGGCTTGGTGACACCATCCCTTGAAAACAGCCTAAGCGACAATACCTTGCTCAATTTTTGGCCATTCATACGTTGTGTGGTCCCCTGACCCGGCTTTTACCTATCCCAGCCCCTTTAATTGCCCATTTTTCAGGAATTTTTCGACAATTTCCGCTCAAAGCCTCCTTCTCCCCTCCTCCTCAAATCAGAAAAATGGTCGGGATTGCCGTGCAATAGTGAGAGATTCCACTCCAGTCCACCTGGATAACAAAAGACACCCCACACACAGTTCCCCAAGGGTGAGTAAAAAAATTTTCCACCCGCTCGCCTGAGCCCCGGAGGAGTTGGATGGGGGAGGAAGAGGAGGATCGTCCCGAGAAAAAGAGAGAGCACTGCGGACCATAGCACTTCTTTTTAGGCACTTTTCTCGCTCGCTCTCTCTCTCTCTCACTCTCTATATCTCTCTCTCTCGCCGGGGCCCCCTCAAGAGTTTTCTCTCCGGGCGCCTGCGCGCGCGCGAAGAATGGCTTGGCTGCCCGGGCCGACCGGGCCGATCGGCTCCCGGATGAGATTTTGAGGGAAATTTTCGTTTCCCGAAAACCCATCGGGCTTTTTGGCTGGTCGGCTGCCCATGGCAAATCGGTGGAGAAACGAAAAGTTGTGGAGAAGTCAAATCGGGGAGATCCGCGTGGATCTTTTTGGGCATTTTCAGTTTTGGCACGAAACCAAAGTAGGAAAGGAGGAAAAAATTATTTGGCAGACTGCCAACCCCCGAATTCGATATATCTTGCCCTGGGACCAGCTTGAATACGCGACGCTCGGACCTCGGGTTCTCCGTTTTTCAACACCCCATAGGAGAAGAAGCGACCTTGGCGAGCATCTGTGCCCGGAGGGCATGTGTTCGGAGGCCTGACCCGGAAAAACACTGGCCATTTGGGGCGCTGGCCATATTTGGGGCTACATATCATTTTGTAAGGTTGGGTTGTGATGCTAAAAAATTCATAAAGAAATATCCAGCTGTCAGGATACCATTTAATTCCGCATGGATACCTCATTCATTACATGCCACTTTTGGATCAGAAAAATGACAGAGAAGATCTGAAAGGAGTAAAGATTTGTAAAAAATAACCTCTAGGTATAGTCCTAATTTTTCTGTGGTATCAAACGGAATTAATAGTTTTCAGTTTTCCGTCAATCGAGAGAGCGATAACCTAGATGTCACACTACAGATACTTTTAACTACAACGGCTGACGGGGTTTAAGGATCCAAATTCAGAACAACTAGCTGTCGCGCTCCCTTCAAAGCCAAATGGTCACTGTGATAGCGCCGGAACTTCCGCTTTTCCAATATTTCGCCCCAGGCATCAATACCACCCAGTCCCCCCCCCCCTCCAAATCGAGTCCAATTTAAATGCGAAACGATCTGCTGTGAGAACCAGGGGGACAGTCAGGCCCCCCGTTTTCCATTCCCGCATTTCGAGGGGGGCCTGTGTGTGCTGGAAAATGTAGTGATTCGCTTTTTGGCAAAACCCCCGACGGCGGCCCGGGCCCGGCGCGCCCGCCCGCAGGCTGCTGCCAATCGATGGCCTCAGGCGCCGGAAAAAAGAGCGGAAACGATCGAAGCAAGAAGAAGAAGAAGACAAAAACGGAGGGAGGGAAGATAGTTCCAAGGCGATACGGCCTGAGGGCTAAGGCGCTAGTTTTGACTGTCCATCAAACCGGGAGAATCATCGCTGGATGCAAATATATAGTCAGCCTAGACAGGGCTCGGATCGTTTTTTGCGGTGTCCCTAGGAGTGTTTCGTACAGTTCCGATTCTTGGGTTATAAAGTCTCCTTAAAAACAGCTAGAACGAGCATGACCACCAGCCAAATCAGTCTATTTTGACTCGAAATTCTTCTCCAAATTCCACGCTTTGATTTTCCATGACATTCCTAACCACGCCAAAAAGGGTACATTTCGATCGTCTGCCTGGCGCTTGAATCGCCTGCAGCGATATTGAAAACACCCGAGACCAGGCGCTACGTTGAATACAAAAGTTTCGATTTAGGGCCGGGAAAATTGAGTGTTTGGACCAACGAATTTAGTACAAAACGTACTCCAGATGACAGTGGTTTAAACGACTATGCCATGAATTTCCTCAGAATTTGACGCTCCGATCAAGTACATAGAACGTCTATGCTACTGTGCGCCACGAGATGTACGCTTCGAACGATACGATCCGAACGAAACTACCATACGCTATGAGAACTCTGCGTTACGTTCCGATAGTACGCCACAATACTATCAGCTACAAGACGATACTCTGCGTTACGGTACAATACACTACGCCAAACCTGGGCCCCTGTGATGCATCTTAACGGGGCCGCTATTAATGCTGAACAGAGCATAGATGATCGGACTCGATCATTTTCAATGTCAATCCCTAATTTTTCATTGCCTAGAATTCGCATACGCCCCTGTTTACCAACCCCGATTTTTCCTCAAAACCATCCCCTCCCCCCGGGCGCAGTTTCAGCATTTTTCCCTGGGCACACGCAACACACGCGGGGATAGCTGAGCCATTGTTGGCAGAGCCCTGGGGGCTGCCTGCTCCGCTTCGAAAGCTCTGATAAGAAGCCCCGGGCAGAAAATGGCGAAATAAGGGCCCAAAGAAGAGAGGAGTGCGGATGCAAACATGAAGAAGGGCCAGCCTGAAGGGGGAGAAGAGCTGCCATGCCTGCCGGCAACCAACCCCAAAACGGTGATAGCGTTTTTTCGGGTCTGCAAGATCACATGGCCCAGGATGGGGGATGGCATCACAGCCTCGGGGCGCTTCGAGAAAACAGAACGGAATCAGTCTTATCAAATCGGTAAAAATTCGCTAAAAACCAAAAGCAAACCGATTACGCAATGAAATTCGTTTTTCAAAGCCCAAAAATCATTTATATTGCAAAATTACATCCCAGTTCCCTCAATTTTTATCCCAATTCCTCACTTTCCTCTTCCAGCAAAATTCAGGGAATTTTTTGATTTCCCTCACCACCCGGATCCACCTGATTTTCCGCAACACCAGGCCGTACAGTTCTCCCCCTTCGCGCAACACCCCCAAGGCCTACCTCCTCGTCACTTTTCTCCGTTTTCCGGGAAGTTTCCAAGAAAGAAAAAGTCACAAGCGAGGAGGAGGAGGCTGACCCATTTTGGGCAGCTGGGGGGGTGGTGGAAAGGACTGTTGGTTGGCGAAGCAAAACATTTTTGGGCCGGCAAACAAACAACACCCACAGGCGGGTGGGAGGTGGAATTCAGCATACCCGGGTGGTGATCGGTTGGCTTTTTGGGTCGGATCAGACCCGAAATCGACTGTTTATCTCCCGGAGTGATAAGGGAAGAGTTTTTGGGTCAGTGCCAAAGATGGTAATTAAAGGGGCAGGGAAGCAAATCAGGATTTGGAGAGATGCCAAGAGTCATCTTTATGTTTCTCTCACTCGCTCTCTCTCTTTCTCTCTAGCTTTCTCCGGGGTTCCCAACGGCTCGACAATCCGTGGATTCTTGCCTTCCTCGCCCCTTTAAAACTGACCCGAAAGTCTGATGGAAAAATCGCCATGCACTTCCTACCCCCCGTCATCGACATGGTCAATAACACCCCAAAAAACGCTCCCGAATTCGTCAACCCCGCCTAAGGGGCTGAGTCAGCTTCGTTTCGGGCCCCCGCGTGCCGGAATCGTCCGCCCTGACCTTGGGCTGATCCCAATTTCGGGCTGCCCGCCACCGCGGTCGATCCAACACAGGGGCGCGCAACGAATTGGGAAATGGCCAGCGGGGGTAAATAGAGCAAAAAAAGTGGTGTTGATACGTCGAAGGCAGCGAGAACGGAATTTGGATCTTCACGGTACCTTTAAAAGCAGTGAACGCCTCGAATAGGTCCGGATTAGGCATGGGCTTAGAATTCGGTTTAAGCTTGGGCTTGGGCTTAGGTTGGGCTTAAGCTTAGGCTCAGGCTTAGACTTACGCCTAGGCTTACGCTGAGGCTTGAGCTTGGGCTTAGGCTTACGCTTTTTGCTTAAACTCTAGCCTTCTTTCCCCCAGCTATTCATTCCCTCTATAGGTCCAAAGATTCCACCCCACTCCAACTGACGGCCACATTCACGCAGAAGCGCTGGCCGTGGTGGTCTGGATGCCGTTGGGACACACGCGCCCCGCCGGGCCCCCTCTTCGTTTACGGAAGGCGGAAAACGGGAAAATGCATGGGGCCCAGGACGCGGGGCTGCTGCTGCTAGTTGCGCGGACCCGCAGGTGCGTGCGGGTGCGGGACCGCAAACACGGGAATTCTGTGGCGCGCGCTAGTGCGAGGGTAGACGCACACGTGTGCCCCGCGGCGACGGGCACACGCCGTTTTTTACGCGGGGAAAAGAGGAGCTCTTCTTTTTTGGAGGGATCGAGAGCGGAAGATGGCAACGCGCGCAGGCGCGCTGGGGGTAGAAAGTGCAGAATTCATTGGGGGATTTGGGGAAATTGAAGGAAATTGAGTAAAAGGTGATAAGGAATAAGAGATCAAAGAGGAAAAATACAGTTTAACGGCCATAAAATAACGCACGGTCTAAAAAAATCAAAGTTTAGAGAGAAGAAAATGATGATTCAGGATAAAAATGATCAAGAAAACGCGTGAAAACCCCAAAATACCAGTAAAAGTATAATTCCGTAACGCTCCTCCAAATACCAACCTCAGCCACGGTAACCTTGTACTTTGAGGTAGAAGACAATAGTGACAGGCGGCCAGGAACCGAGCAAAAAACGTCTCCAGGATTCCCGGGACCAGGCGAAATACATTCAGTCGAGCCGGAGTCTTCATTCGTGCCCTAGCAAAGGTATCATTAATGCGTCAGGTCATATCACTTTGAGCCCCGGGATTGGATACTTTATTTTAAAGGCATCGGAAACCTGTCGAAAACCTAGAAAACGCACCTGATCCGAGCTCTCCGAATCGGAAAAATGCTCCTCCTCGGCGGCATCAGAGTGTGGCGGCTCTGGGTTGACGATCACCGACGTTGGGGGCTCATTTTTGAAGAGGTCCACGGTGAAAACGGGGGATTTCTTGGAAGCTGTTTCCGAAAGGATTGGACTCGCTGGCCGTTTTTGTTGGATTTTCTGTTGCAGGGCGGTGGATATTCTAAAAAAGCGAAGGTATCGCATGGTAGAAAACTTCAGGAAATTTTTATGGTATTTTTCGGTAGTATTGGGCCTCTCTCTAATCGGGTAGCCCGAGGGCTTCTGCACTTTTGCAAGCTGTTTCGGCCGTAAACAAGCCGGATATCGGGTGATACGGTAAAAAATATTAAGATACAAATATGAAATTTTATGGCCAAAAAAGCCATAAAAAATCGTTTTCAAAGCATCACTCGTTCTGAGATGCCACTAAATGTTAAAAATTAAAGACTTAATTGTTGATTCTTCCGTTAAAAGTTGAGAAAAACCTATTTCGACCGTTTTTAAGCCACAGTAAGACGTCAAAGGTATCGAAGCGTACTAGTGATGGATTAGGCTGTTAAACGTATTACTTAAAAGGAAAATACACCTCTAAGTCAACTTAGGACAAAAGTAAGGGAAAGTAGCTTCATTTTTAACCTACAGTATGTCGTAAAGAGTATCCATGCGTACTACCACTTACCTATCGATAGCTGATCGGTCCTGGCATGAGGACAACATCGTACACTCTCGGGCTCCCCGGCCCCGGAAGAATCGATCAAAAAAACGGAAGCTGATCTCGCCTGGGTTAAAGGGGCGTTGAAGTCAGGGCAGTTGGGGGAGGGACTGTGGGAATGATTTTGCCCTTGGGCACCCTCAGAGGCAGACGGTCCCGAATCGAGGGGGTGGGGCTGTTGGTTGGGACGGATGGGAAGCGGGGAGAATGCGATAGAGAGATGCAGAGAGAAAACTGTCCCGGCCGGGCTGGCAGGCAACGAGCCCTGCCCCCTCCGGTCCTATACCCCGCTCTTTCACTGTGGCCCCACCCCCACCCAAAAATACAGACAGGGTGGATTGGACTAAGGGTCTCTGCTAGCTGGCCTGGTTGAAAAGCAACAACGAGAAATGGAAGGAGAAAATTGGAACCCAAAAGTTACATGAATTCCAAAGTGATCACTGCTCGATCGCCTTCTTCCGTTGCGATTCGCATAGCAAAGAGATTACAACCTACTCGGCGCGGTAAGTAGTATTGTGGTGTAGCGTGTTGTGGCGTAGCATACCGTAACTCGGCAAAATATTCGAATCGGATCAAATTATCTCTGCTATCCTGTTATTCTTGACCTCCTCGGGTCCGCAAGGATCTAAGCTAGCTTGCTTGCACTGATCTTACAAAATCTCGTTTACTGTATCCTTCTCTTGTCTTCTAGCTATTTCCCTCTTTCTCTTTCTCTCTCTCTCTCTCTCTCTCTCTCTCTCTCTCTCTCTTTCTTGCCCTCCCTTCCTGTTCTCTCTCCCGTTTGGAGGGACAAATGATCTCCGTTAGCACCCCTCATATCATGATTCCAGGATTCGCTAATTCCAGCCTCAATTTACAGCCTTCTCTGAAATGATGACTGTGCGTCAACTGTATTGTCTCGTGGAGAAACCGACACATCGTTGCCCGCCTTGCCCGCGGGGCCCTAACGATTTCCGAACTGGGAGATGGGATTGCTATTGAACGCTTGTGTGAATCTAGCCGCGGGCTGGTATAGCTTCAAGGGGATACGGACGATTTGAGGGTATTGTTTCCACTAGAAGAGCGTAATTGGTTGTGATTTGTTTATCCAAAATCACTGTGTATTCTTATTCTGAATATGTTTATCCAGAATCACTGTATAGGTCTTACATAAATTTAAGAGACAGAAAACCGCGGCAGTAATGGGGGCGTGATAAACCAGGTATTGATGTTTGGCTTCAGGCACCTTTGCGCGGTTTTCAGGGTCGGTATTCATCGCTGAGAAGAAGTAGAATCCCAAAATTTTTACAATACAACGATACGATACAACTTTTTTTCGTTCAGCTTTTCCCAGACGGATTGAAGACAAAGCCATGCCCGGGGCTATCGGATCACACGGTTCGGCTTCAGCCCGCGGCCGCACGAGCCCAACAACGAAACGATTTCCGAAATCGAAGAATTGATCTCATGGGATGGGCAGCCGAATGCTATGGGCGAAACAGAGCGGTTTCTAGCAAACTGTCGTGTACGAAATTCATGAAAATTCTGTGTAGCCTAGTTGATGTTAGAATTTCGGTAGCTCGTTGACCAGAAGAACTCGCAGAAATAAAGATCCAGGATCATAAAAGCTTATGGCCAGTTGTTGTCAAAAAGCCTTTTTCAAGAATTTTTGAGTCGGGTTTTCCTCTTCAGGCGCAGTGACTGCCGGCGGTGAAGCCGGTTAATTGGCGAAGTGGTTGCCTTTAGTTTATTATTTCTTGATTGCGTGATCACCAAACTTTTATTTATTACAATTTCTTGGAAAGATACGATAAGCCATATATCCGGTGGTCCCCAAGAGAGCTGACACCAGAGCCAATACCGTGACTGGTACCATCCGGCGGTTAGCGCCCCGCTAACTCATCATAATCTATTGCGTGGCCCAGCTTTGGAATGTTGTCGATCTAATGGCCCTCGCGGAGTCGATTAATGGGCTCCTAGGCAGTTGCAGACCGCAAAAGATGGGGCCGTCACCGGAACACATGGTGCCAGCCTCTGATCTAGGCGCGCGAACCACTCCCGCGCTAATCGCCCCTTTGAAAAATTATAAACACAGCGGATGGTTTGGGTATGCAAATCTGTGAGGAAATGTATCGTAACCCAGTTCTCAAGATTTTAAGCATATCGGCATCTTCATGAGCTTGGAATTTGGCAAAAAGCCAGGCTTTGATCGGGAAGCGGAAGCTTTTCTCTAAATGTTGCTCATTTACAGTACTTTTTTGCGATCACCAGTCATCGGCTATCCGCCAAGCCCTGCGACGCGAAACCAGACAAGAAAGGCGTAATTTTGCTCTTGTCCCATTCTTTTCCATTCTTTTCTTTTTCTTTCTTGACACCCTTTCTTCTCGTATTTTCCCACCCGAAATCCGGGAAGAACGGCGCCCGCCCGAGGGGGAAAAGCCACGCGAGGCGGAGAGGAGCGAGAGGGAGAAACATCAAATTTGAGAAAACATGAATGGGAAAAACATTTTTTCGTGTGTTGTGCTTGTTTCTGCATTGTCAGCCCAAGCATTTTTCTTTCTTCTCTCCCCGCTTTTGCCTGGGGCTGCTGCTCCTTTTTTGGAGCCGACTCATTCTCCGAAAAGGAGAACGCGCGCGCCCAAAAATTAGACTCGAGTACTTTCCCCTCCTGGCTCGAGCCCCTCCCCGAAAATAGAGAAAACAGGTGCGTGAAGCCAAATCTGTGTTTTTGAGCGACATTCACGATCAAGCAGGAAAAAGCCGGGAGCAAGATGACCACAACAAAAAAAGGGAACAACATGAAAATGCGGGAAAGTAAAAAAGAAAAAATGATGATTTGGAACTTCGGTAAGAGTCTAGTTTATCCCCCAGGCCCTAAATTTTCAGCCATACGTCCTATTAATGCGCCGAGTATTTCAAAATGTTCGCCGTGGTCGAATTACTATAGCCAAGTTGTTTTCTTACATCAAAAATTGTTGGAAAATTTTTTAGAATATTTTGAAGTTGAAAAGAATTAAGCCGTCATGCTTCGATGTATTAGGAGCCTAAAACTCAAATATTTTTATTTTCCGCTGTTTTTTCGACTCGAACGTACTGTAGGCTTATTCTACAGAGCAAGAGCTACATTTTGGTACCATTGACAGCTCTGTACGTCAAAAGATAGCTTAGATACGAAAACTCACTTTGGAACAGCAAAAATTAACTAAAGAAAACCCAGACTTATAATTGTTATAAAAATTTTTCTAACAATTTTTGATGTAAGGAAACAACATGGCTATAGTAATTGGACCACGGCGAACATTTTGAAATACTCGTCGCATTAATAGGACGCATGGCTGAAAGTTAGAGGGCTGGAGGTAAACTAGACTTTAGCCGGAACTTCCTCGACGAACAGGTATCTCGCATCAGAGAAGACGCAAAATTACCTGTATAAGCATCGATGGACCATTGAGCCGAGGAGTTTGTTGCGAAATCTTGCGATATATGAGAACTTTATTAAGTCTACTTTCTAAACGTCTTCGGCGGATGACTGACGATTCTAGAACGTACTCGAATAATTTTACGAAAAGCTACAGTAATGCATAAAACACAAACAATCAGCACCCGAAAGCGAATTTCTGTAATGTATAAAAAAGCTCGGCATTAAAATAGGTGGATCGAGGAACAAAAGTATCTTCGGCTCTTTTTTTTTTGGATGGCTCAGTAAGGCATGCCAATGGGTGTAAGTCGATTTTAATTTTAGAAGCTGTATATTACACTTCCCGAACCCCCCCAACCCCCTCGAACGCCCCTGCCAACCCCCTGCCAACCCCCCTACAACCCCCCTACCAACCCCCTAAACCCCCTCCGACCGTGCTCTTATCTTGCTCACTTCCTCGGTTATTCTGCATCGTGTTTACGGTCGGCTTTTTGCTGATTTTATTTGAGACTTGCTTTGCTTTCTTACGCGCTAAAGGAAGGATAGCGAAGAATGCGAAGAACCAATGCCAAAATTGGAACTGAACGCTACTTGACGGGACAGTGGCAGAAAGGCATCATCTGCCTGCAAACATTGATTGAACTGGTGCATAGCTGTACCTATGAAACACACGGCATCGATTCTGTTGATCTTCAGCTTTTTTTTAATCAGAGGTAAACGACCAAAAATTGGAATCTATTTAGCGCTTGACAAAGGAAACCTGGCTTCGTGTAAATCGCCGGCAGCGCCTTCAGGTAGATTTGGCTACAGAGAGCAATAACTTGAAAATATCGATATTTTGCTAAATTTGCTTGGTACATATTTACTACACGACCCTCCGATTTTGGCTGTATTTTGTTTCGTTTACGATACTAGTTTATTGCAGCTTAAAATAAGATCTCGCGTCATAACTGTGATAGTCGGGGGTTTTCAATCACGCAAAACACTCCAGGCATGTTTTTGAGTTGTAAAATCCTAACAAAACGTGTAGTTGCTGGACTTTCCTTTTAAGCATCTGGTACAACGGCAATTCCCACTTTACAAAAATGCTACAGTAGCACAGCCCCTTGGCTAAGCTTTCGCAGAATTTGGTAGAAATCCTCGACGTATCCGAGGATTTATGGCTGAAAAACACATAATGGAATTTTGACCATATTTGAAACAGTTTGCGCAATCAAATTTAATGGCCTAAAACTGGATATTCTGGCACTGAAGTCATTCTCGTCGTTTAGCAAATTCCAATTTTTTTGAAAATCACGAAAACGTGCTTTCTGTACCGCCGTCTCAGCCGCTAAATCTTCCAACACACGTCACTCCCTCTCAAAAATCCCATTGCTGCCAGCCATCCCAGGGGGCTCTCGGGGGGCTGCTGCGAAAGGGGTCGCCTACCGTATCCCGGCCCCCAAACCCAGTCCGGGGGACTACAAACAACACCCAGACCCCGCGCCCCTCCGCCCGGCCAATCGGCCCAGCCCCCGGCTCGTAATTCAAACGCCCCCCGGCAATAACCCCTTATTTCATGTAGTTTTTGTAAAAATATCGTTATTTTTCAGAAACGGGCGTCTCAAATGGATCTGACAGCCCTGATCGACCTGTGCACATGTGAAATGTGCCACAGGATCGTCAAAACGGCCGCCAAACATAAAGTGGGTTATTGGAATCTGACAAAAAACCTCTAAAAATTAGAACGTTTCTTGGAATTTTAATGGTGAAGCTTATTATAGCTCAAAGTAAGCTTTTATTCAGATCAATTTTTAGAAAAACCTTAGAATTTGACTTCTGAATTCTGTATACTTTTGTCTTAGAAAGTTAGGTGTCAATTTCGCAAGTGTTTTGTTTATCATCGTGTAATCGGATTCATCCATGCTAAATTTCTACTGATTTGCTAAATTCAGGGTGATTTTATAGCAAATTACGGTATCAAACCGGGCTTTCATGGCTTTAAAAATTACTATTCTTAATAACAAAATGAATTTTTACACAAATTTTGTGGAAAAGAATGTAAAAAATAGCTGACATCCATCTAATAAAGTGAGTTTTGGCAATTAATGTATTTTCCAGGGCTGTGGCTGCTTCTTCTGCTTCGACTGCTACGGCAAGGCGTACAAATCGAATTTTTTGCAATGCCCCGGATCTCGATGTCAGGCCAAACAGAGGCCCAGATTTTTGATGATGACCACGGAGATTGAGCCGTGCCCGGCAGTTGATCAGGCTATCAAGGAAGTAAGGAAAAAATTTAAAACAGTAACAAGCGCTTCAAAACCTCGTATCCCTGATATTTTCAGATTGGTTTTAAGCCTGGGCAGACGAAGGTGATGATCCTTCAGTTGGATGGTAAGTATCAAGATTAAATTGAAGAAATAAAACTTTATTTTAGCCAACAAAAGAAAAGTGCAACAAGCAATCGACACCGCGCAGGCCAGTTTGGACGAGGAGAGGTTGCCGAAAGCTTGTCCTGTTGTAAGTTGTTTTTCACTTGAACGTTGATTTGATTGTGTTAAAGCATTGCTATGGAGTATCTAAAACTAATAAAAATCCTATCAACATAACGTCAATATTTCAGATCGGCACCACCCCAAACCCAAATCTCCTGGAGAACTCCTCCGCCAAAATAATCGTCCGCCGCCCGGAGTTCTATTCAAATTACACAATCCGCGATCCCCAGATGCTAGGTGTAAGTGGAGATAATGTTTTCCTTGCCCGGAAGATGCTCTGGCTGAGTAAATTGTGAATTTTAGCATCGCCCGCCTACGACTGAATTTGCCAAATCACGCTGGGCCAAACGGAGAAGAAAACTCGGGGTACGATAATGCAAGGTGATCTCTAATCAAATTTTTCCTAGGATCAAATGGAACGCGAGGCCGCTGTTGCTGTGCAGAAGGAAGAAAAGTAGGCCAATTTTTGCTGATTTATGACGCTTTTTAGACTCATTCACCTTTCTTCAATGGCAAAAAAGGCTGTGCAATTCTTGGTAGGTTGAATTTTGCATCTAAAACCAGCTGTAACATCCTGTTAATGTCGAAATTTAGAAAACCATGCCGCGAATCGTGACCGAAGAAGATAAGGAACGACAAAAGTAAGAAAAAGATAATTTTTAGGAGTATTGTTTTTCAGGAAGCTCGAAAAAATGGACGAGCTATACGAGAAATTCCTGAAAGAGCCGAAGACCTCGCAGCGCTGGACGGCGGAAGCGATGTGGATGGTGAGAATTGGATACCTTGAGAGGGCTAGTATTACTTGGATCAAAATGAAGCATCCATTTCTTGCTTTTCAGCTCCGAGAAGAAATCCGAAAGTCCGAAGCCAAGAAGTCACCTTCCGATTCTGATCCCCAGGCCCTGAGCATCTACCCGAGCTCGAGCTCGTTGCCTTCAGGATTTTCCGCGCTCGATTTACATCCCTTCTTTTTGAAAGTGCCAAATACCATAAGAGGTATATTTTTAAGCAGTGATTTCGTAATTCCAGTTTTTTTAGTATCCGAACTCCTCGACTACATGATGGACACGATCGAAAAGAGGGAGGGGATGCCTTTTAGAAGAGATGTGGTAGGTTAAAAAAAAACTAACTCTTTCGTTAAGTTTAGGAAAAGCTAGCTAAGCTGCGCATGACCTTAGATTCAAAATTCAAGCAGTCAAAGACAACCGTTTTAGTACACCCTCGTGCTCAAACCCGTCCTGCAAGTCGTCCGAGCTCGTGATATCATGGTGCTCAGAATGAGCTCGTTGGCTCCAAGCCAGGGGATGAACGGCGATGCGAAGATGCACACCCAGGAGAATTCTGTACGTTTCCAAAGGTAGACAAAAATTACCGTCACCTGTTTAGCCGATCGCCATGCCTCACAGCAACGGAAAGCCAGCCGTGAAGCCGAGTAATGTGAGTTTTTCGTGACTTCCGCTTCCGCTGAGTTTTAAAGGCATGGGGCGAACAAATTTTTGCCATTTTTTAAAAGTGTGCCCTTTAGCGCGCTCGAAAAATTGAATTTAAAAATGCTGATCTGTGTCTTTTAAAAACTACAAATATTGCCTGAAATTGCCACCTAATTCATTGTCAGGAAAACTTGGTACCGGCTGGTTAAAAATATATGAAATTCAATGATATGTATTAACGCTTGGTTGCTACAAATTCTAACGCTAAATCCGCTAGTTTTAGCCGCCCAGTCTCAATGGAAATGCCGCGAATTTTGCGCAAAATCTGTTGAAGCGCGGGCTGATCTGTGGGAATGACGGGGCGGCGTTTCAAGTTCTAGCCGAGACGGTAAATCCGGCGTTGAAGAAAAACTCTTAAATTATAGCCGGCCAGCAGCAAACCGCAGCCGGACATCAAGCAAAAAGCGGCCGTCCCCTTACAAATAGAGGACCAGGGCAACGCTGCGCTCCTAATTACGGGCTGCGGAACGACGAATATTCTATCGCCGGATGCTACAGTGGGACAGGTAAAGAATTTTTGCACTGTTCCGTTCTCTCAGGTTCTCTGAAAGTCGTCCGTTTTCACTCTCTCTCTCTCTCTCTCTCTCTCTCTCTCTCTCTCTCTTGCTCCCGCTCTCACTCCGCGCTCTCTTACGCTTTATCTCGCTCTCTGTCTCTCGTTCCATCCAATTAAATATATATTTTCCAGATTCGATACAAAATCTGGGCCAACAAATCGGAAGAGCTGAAGCTCGTATATCAATTTGTGAAAAGAGAAGGCAGAGAAGACGCGCCTCTAGCCCCACGCGAATACGTCGCTAAAATGCTACCAAAGGAGGCAAAAATCGCCGAATTTTACCAGGCTCAGGTCAAAAAGGAGGAACCGGAAGAGGTAATCAATCTTTTTTTAGGTCCACAGTTATCACAATCTTTTCAGGAAAAAGCTACAAGTAGCAGCGCGACATCTGAAGCTCCAACACCGATCCAGGCTGATCAGAAAATGGAAGAAGATTCCGATTCTGACGGTGATTACGGCGCGGCTCCACTCTTGTCGCAAGAATCGTACGATGAGCCGTATGAAGATGATCCTATGGAGGGACCAAGTACGCTTGAACCGATGGGAGCGAAGAAGGAAGGAAATGAAGAGCAGAAAATGGAGGTCAGTATGCAAGTCAATCAAATCGAAAAACCCTATGAAGCCCTGGAACGTAACTTAAAAATTAAGTTACCTTAAAAATTATACTTTTCCAGGTTGACCCACCGAATACGGAACGTCGTGATTCCGTCGACAATCCGATTCGACCACCCGGAAGTGTACCGCTGGCACCTCTGACTCCTCCAACGCCTCCGACTCCCAAACCACACAGCTCGAGCTCTACTCCGGGACCGTCGACGCCGACGACGAGTCAGCTGCCTCAAATTCGACCTCACACATCTGGGTTCATCCCGAATAGTCAGGTAGGTAAAGGATGGTACTCTAAGGATCTACGACTACGATAAAAAGAAGGGCAAGCTAGCATGAATTCTGGAGGAAACGACCAAGCCGAATCTTTTTCAGATGTCCCAAATGCAGCTCCAACATCTTCGTCGGCAAGCGATGCAACAAGCGCCTGTTCAGCCAGCCGCCGGCTTACCACAGAATAAGCCCGTCCATAGAAATGAGAATCCGCCGGCACACTCAAATTCGAGTGCACCAAAGCAACAAACACCCGGACCTTCTGGCATCAATCGTACTCCACCGATCACTGCGGTCCCGGGCCCAATACGACAACCTGCTGCGGTGCCGTCAGGTTTGTAGTCTGTAGTTTAGCGTAATTGCTAAACTAACGACTCAACGGTTCTTGCAAAAGAGTTAGAACAAGCATAATATTATCTCTTGCCTGTTTGTATCGTTATAGCCGCACAAAGACAAATGGCGCAAACAGTACTGCTCGGAATATAACCTTAGGTGAACAAAAACTTTTCTTTTTGCTCATTCACTAGCATTTATGGAATTCGAAAAATGTCGATACCTAGTAGGCCAAGAGAGTAGAACCTAACGTTTCCCAGTCCCCTTAAAAGCCGAATTTCCCAGGACCGGGACGTCATCAACCTCCCCATCGGCAACAGCGAGCCCAGCCACAAAATCATCACCGCCCACCCCAAGCGACAATGCCACCAACCTCGTCCAGAGGTTCTTGGACTCAACAGGCTGAACTCCAACAACAGTTGATGATGGCTGTACAACAACATCAGGCTGCTGCTGGGGCGGTGGCACCTCCGTTGACGAACACTCAATTTGTGCCGATACACGACAAGGCGACAAACCAATGGAATGTGCAGGCATTTTCTGTGCCGGCTGGGTTTATGTTGACGCCGATGCCGCCGCCTGATCCGTCGCTGATGGGGAGTATGCAACAGGTGGGAGATAGGGGGGAGAAGAGGAGAAAGAAGAGAAAGAGGGATAAAGGGAGGGTTAGAGAAGGGTAGTTAGAGAGGGGGATTAAAGTTAGGAGGGGGGGCAAGTTGGAGGAAATTAGAATGAATTGGTGTTGAGGGAGCGAGAGAGAGTGAGAGAGGAGAGAGAGAGAACAGGAGAGAGGGATCGGAGATGGGGACTGCTGGTTTTAAATACTATTACGTAATAACTTCCAGGCCCCAGCACCAGAACGTCCCGTGATCCCACCAATGCCGTCGCCCCTCCCGACAGCCCCAATCATAACTCCACCTCAAGCCCAGCGAATAACTCAACCTCAAATCTTGATGGGCCCACCGCTGAGCCTTGCTAGTGTCCTCCCGAATTATCAAGCCGGGGCCCAGCAGCAGCGACAACCTCCGACCTTTGCCGTCGGGCCAGCACCACCTCAGGCGATTCGGATGAGCATGAACCATGCGAGAGCGCCGGCTCAACATGTGAAGGCGCCGAGTAATAGGTAGATCTTCAAGTAATTAGTAAATAGCGTCTGGCGATCACTAAAAAAGAGGAAGGTATGAGGGGAGAGAGAGAGGGGGGGAGAGAGAGAGAGAGAGGGCACTATCTTTTATGCATACCGGAAAAATGCCCCCAGGCCCGCCGGCCCCTCGCCAAGACGCCCACAAGGCTCCTCGAGGATATTTGGCGAACACAGAGCCCAAGACCCATATACTTTAGACCGCCATCCGGTCCTTCCACTTCAAGACCAACCCAACCATTGGTGCGACTTGTCACCCAGCCGGCACCAAGACCCGCACCGCTGAACTTGACGACAACCTCGCCTCGCCAACCATCACATCCGCCAGCTGAAGCTCAGCCAGCGCCAATCCCAATCCAGATCAAGGCACCTGCCCAGCTACAACTCAAACCGTCATCTGTCTTCCCGATCAGGACGATGCCATCACCGGTTCCGCCTCAGTTACAGGTAAGTTTTTGAACTTGTTTTTTGGAAAGCTTTATCGATACTTGGACTTTTCGGAAGTCTGTCAGGCTAATTAATTACTAGGTGGTAAAAACAGTGTGTCTGGGCGATGTAATAGGGTAAAAATTCAAAAATGAAAAGCTTTCAGGTGCCTTCCCTACAAATCACTGAACCTGCCGTTTCTACTGAGGAGCCACCTCAAGTGTCTCCCCCAGATGAAGCCAACCGCTCCGGCTCAAGCCAAAGTCAGGGCAGCCACGGCTCGGATGTGATGCCGTGCTTGAAGTAGGTTTTGGAGCGCTAGATTCCAGATTTCTAGAAAATACCTGCTATATTGAAAATACGATTTTAAAGGGATCATGAAGGCAAAAATGAATAAAGTTAGATTATTTCTGATGTTGCTCAAATTGTCCCAATAATATTCAGAAAAATGCATCGTTTGCCTTCACGGTTCCTTTAGAGTTTATAAATTAATGACGCACGAGGTGGTGGTAAACAAAAGAATAGAGATTTTCATGGATTAATCTCAAATACAAACTTTCAGCCCTGAAAACTAACCTCCTAACTGCCATCGCTTTTTCCGCGGCACAAATATCATTCCACAAAGATTTTGATGACAAACCTGTTTATTTTATTACGTACTTTTTCTCTCCATCCCGAGTGTGCCATTTTCCCCCTCTCAACATTGCCTCAAATCGTAATTTATCGCTCATAATGTTTAAATAATTTTTTAGATGGCTTAATTCATGTTTCTATTTACCTTGTTCTATCTGTATTGTTTTGTATTGCGGGCTTCCCTTTCATGCTAAAACGCACTCTCCACCACTGCCTTTTCACGCTTCGCGCAATTCGGGACATTTTCGGTGTTATTAACACAATTCTGATATTTCGTTTATTATCATGGACAGCGTATAGAACAATAATAAACGGTGACTATTGCAGGGTACGGTAAGGCACGTCAACATGTCGGGAGTACGTCAGTGTACGGTAGGTGTACGGAGTACGGCAGGGTAAGGTAGACAAAGTACAGTAATGGAATAGCTAGGGTTGAAGGAGTAATTCAGGACTTTGGTAGTGGTTTAGAATTTGAATTTGAAAAAAGAGGGGATGCTGTCGAAATTAATTAGACTAGTTAAACAGAAAAAATTTGCATAAACAGGAAAAAGATTTTCGGTTTAAAAATTGTTAAAAATCGAAAAGAAAAGATAGAGATGACTAATTTTCGGAGACCAGAAAATGACCAAAAAAAAACAGCAGGGTTCACCGGGATATTTTTGTAATTAAAAAATGGGATTCAATGGATTCTTCTTGATTTTTTAAGCCTAAAAATTGAATCGATTAAATCCCACCTAAACACCTGAATAAAATGACATATAAAAAGGGGTAAAGCTCGATAATTGTCTACACATGACCGGAAACCGTTTCGGGGCGTTGAGCAACGGGGGAAAATTATAAAAAAACGTTAAGGGCAGTTTACAACCCGTCGGGTAAAGCTCAGGGATTCAAAAAAGGTAGATTCTATACAAAATTACAGCAACAATCGAGCTAATTTAGAAAATTGGAGTCAATGTCGAGGGACGGCTCGTTCATTTCTTGATCAGTCGCGCGTAGAAGATGGCCAAGACGGCGGGGACGCCCTGAAATGTTAAAATTCCACTCGGAAAACTAATCGCTACGATAAGCCCAGCAGTTCGAGGGCAAGATCTAGCAAGAAGGCTAGCAAAGTTTCTTTGGGAATCGGGTTGCCAGGACCTTTAATGAATGCGTCAAGCCTAATCTTATCCTTCTAAGGAAACCGGGAGTTTCTTTTAAAGATATTATGGATTATGGCTTTCGATAGGTTATACTTGTTTGCCATCCCCGCGACTGGCGGCGCCCACGCTAGCTACGCTAAACACGCTACCGCGTGTTTAGTGCGACATAACATATGCGTTGCGTTTCGCGGACGCGGCATAATTGTTAGGGTAAAAGTAGGTCGTTAAAAATTCTAGTCTATAAAAATATGGCCTAGCCTGAAAGCATCACGAGGATTTAGGATCGTCGTTAACAGTTGTGGCGTGGATCTGACTTCCCAGCCCCTTATCATTTTGTTTAACCCTATCATTTTGTAATCACAGCCAGGCCCCGTAGGAAGGGGCAACTGGGGCAGGTTCCCCCAAAATCGGCCGAAGGCCGAAAACCATAAGGGGGACCCTTGTGATTTTTTTCGTGAAAATTTTTACCTGCGTCCCTTTTTTAAGTTTTTTTCTTTTTTAAGACTATTTTTACTGTCATGGCCCTAAGTTTTCAAAATTTTCGCTCTGCGGCGCTGTTTTTGATAGTTTTGATATCGTTGCCCCAATTTTTTTGAGTTGCCCCCCAAAAATCGGGGATCGCTACGGCCCTGATCACAGCAACTAACCTGGACGAAACTGCTGACAACCAGCATCCACGCCGCCACCTCGACCACATTCAGCAGATCCGCTTTTAGGGGATCGTAGCAGGTGTCGGTGTAGAGAAAACGAGGCTCCCCGACCCCATTGGCTTCCCGGATACATGCTTCATATTGTCCGGGGAAGCAACTGCATGAATTTTGACATACTTCAAAGCCACAGCGACAGCAAGTTAACCATGGATAAAACTGGTAAGAAACCCACCATGAATGCGGGACCGGGATCTTCTCCGTCCTCTGGTGCATATACCACTTTGATGTCCGCCACATACTGTAGTCGTCGGTCCCGTTGACACCACAGCAGCGGAACTAAATGGCATACTATTTTTATTTAATTTTATTGTTTTCTTATTATTTTTAGTTTTTAGGTTAGTTGGTTTTGTAAGCCTCATCTTCAAGTATCCATAAAAAGTTCGCTTGAACTCACATTCAGCTGCAACTCGTCCCATGCCTCCTTGACCTTCGGCATCTCCGGAGACCCATAGAGTTCCCGCAGTGAGGTCGACATCTTGAGGTCGAGCGGGATCTCGACTGTCAACTGCAAAATTGATCGATTTATTTCGCAGGAAAAGGAGTAGCGCTACGCAAGGATACGCAAAACTACGCTGCGCTAGGCAGGGTAAGGGACGCCCCTCCACTTTGATACGCGACGCGACGCAACTAGTCAAAAAGCAACTACGCTGCAATACGCGGTCGTGAGCTACGTAGGATACTCAACTCTACGGTGCGCTACAGCCTTTTCCATCAACACCCCGATATCTTCACGACTTCCTTACTTTATTACAAAACACGAATCCCATGATGCCGCCTAGGAACAGCATCAGGAACGTGACGATCGAGCCGACGCCGTACTATAAAAGTTTGTTGTACATTTTGAGGTATGGTTAAGCACTTACGAAATAAATTCCACATCTCAACTCGTTGACGAGCGCGTAGACGGCGTAGACCGAGAGGATCATGCTGATGATCGAAACAACGATCATGATCCGGCCCACGTCCACGTATAACTGTAAAGAACGTACTACTACAAATAGCTAAGAACATTTAGGAAAAAGTTGCTGATACTTTAGATTTTCCTGATTTTGTGGTCAACGCCCAATGCCATATTGACACGTAGGCAACCGAACGCGCAGGTGTTTCCACGAAATTGCACCCCGCAAATCAATTTTGATCGCCCCTTTCGCCCTGGTTTGATCTCGTCAAGAGAAGCTTCTCATGGTCAGTACCCCCCATTGTTTCCTCCAACTCTCAAAGACCGCGAATTGCGAACGAAAAACGGGGAACTCTTATTGTGATTGCTTGGATTGAGGATTTCAAGGTCAAGCCGCCCAAAAGCCAATGATGTGGCTACGGATTAGAATGGTTTTTTTAGAACGAGAGAGAAAGAGAGAGAGAGAGATAGAGAGAGAGAGAACGTGCGAGAGAGAAAGAGTGGTGAGACTCACCGATGGCTCCAATAATTCTGCATATTGACTTCTATTGTGGACGAGCCATGCGCCGTAGGATAAACACGCGAGGGAGAAAAACTAAAAATAAAGAATTTTTCGGTCAGAAATACTTACCAACGTTAACAAATTTGCCAAATAGAATAGCCGCCGCGTTATTCGACCCGTTTGCCCGTAGGGTGACCACGGGCCGTAGAGGCCCATCTGAAAAAGGAGAAATTTATAGGATCGGGGAGGTCTAGGAACGTTTAATAAATTTAGTAAATGGTAAATTAACAAAGAACGGACATCCGGTATGAATTTTCATCGACCACTCATAGACTTGAAGCCGAAGAGCCGGAAAGGGTAGTATCGCGAAGTATACCCGTATCGGCAAGACGCCGCTGGCATATGGTTTGGGAAAACGTGCAAGTTTTTTCTGTACTTTACTACACTGTATTCCCAATACCAATCCGCCAACCAAAATCGATAATTCGAAAAACAATGATACTACGCACGGGGGCGTGGAGCTGATTCGATTATTTGGGCTGATGGGGGCGAGAGCTCTTGCTCGATCAGTTGGAGATGGAATTGAAAGTGGAACCGTGGGAAAACAAGACGATCACGACGGTACTATAAACATAAAGATTGGTTGAAATCAGATTGAGGAAGTGGGTAATGATAGACAAACCGACAGGCAACTGACGGGCTTCTCCAAGGTCAATTTGAGAACGGCGAGAAAGGGGGGTCTAGGTGTTGAGAAGTAGACATGTACGGTTTTTGCGTATATTAGAGATATCGAGAAGGTAGAGGACGAAAGAGAGAAAGAGAGAGGAGAGAGAGAGAGAGAGAGAGAGAGAGAGAGCGAGCAGGGAAGATGAAAAAGCGAGATATCGAGGAAGAGGGAGAGAGAGAGAGAGAGAGAGAGAGAGAGAGAGGACCAGAGAGCCAAGGACGACGGAAAATCAAAAAATAGCTTCTCTACGTCCTCCCAGCCACTCCCTACTCAGAAATGTGTCTTTGCGAATGCTAGTCCGTCTCTTTCTTCCCCACTTTTCCCTGTTTTTTTCTGGAGAGATTACTATCAAAGTTCGATCTCCACGTTCCGGGAATTTCTATTGATGGTAACGGGTAATAAAAATACATCGTGATGCAATGGGTAGCACCAAAGCAAGCCCGATTCACTCCATTAAGACCTGTAGTTTTGGAAGGAAATGCGATAAAATTGCTTGGGAATAAAAACTTGCTTAGGGAAAGTTCAAGCCCCGTTTTTTACTAAAAATCAAACGGCATTTTCCATGCACTGATCTGGTAGCACATTTCGGCGAAAACGGCCGAAAAAGAAAAATGGCATGAGGGATGGCACGGAAAGTAACCTATCTATCTGTTATTGAGCAGCTAAGCAAGATATCCGTCAGACTACAGACATACGGATTGAGTGCTAAATTCCGTGTTTTTCAGTTTGAACCCAAGGTTGGGATGGGTAAAGTCTAGCCACTCGATGAAATAAACAAGTCGTTCAAGCGAGCGGACATTGCACGCGCTGACGGCTCGACCCGAGTCAATCTTGTACCGGGAAATCGGTGGCTGAAATCGAACGGGTGGAACGAGACGAAAAATATTGATTAGGAATTGATAATGACAAAAATCGGAGATCAGTGGGCTAGCTGGGATTCTTTGGGAAGGGGATGCCAGCAGATAGAGATATAGATTGATAGATAGTCGGTAGAAGATTTGTTGGGAGTTATCATGAAAGGCGAGGCTAGCAGAAACGGAATTGTTAGAAACTTAGAAACTAGACTATCCGGGGGATTTTTAGGCAAGCAGTAGAGCCACGAATCCTGATGAAGGGCCAGCTAGCGGAGATTTTGAGGGGAAAAAATGTTGCAGATGCGCTAGGGAAAATGATGACAGGCTGGCAGGGAATTCTGAGGAAGGGCAAGCTAGCAGGGCTTCTCTGGGATCGAAGAAAGACAACTCAGCAAAGAATCATGAATAAAAGCGTGGCAGAGGTTCTAGGGAAAACGGCAGAGTTTGTTTTCAATGGCAAACATACAAGCCGAGCGAGCGGGCAGAGATTCTTGCAGGATCAACCAACTCGTAATAATTCGCAAGCAGGAAAATATTTAGGCAAGAGCATGACGCCGATGAAATTGGGTTCACCCGGTTTAACTCCAACGGTGCACACGAGTTAATCTGTGGCGCGCCCAGCCTGGGCAAATTTTTTGTTAGCACTTGAGAATTCGGGGGCCAGCGCGAGTCGAGGGGTTGGACATGGGAATAGCTAAGAGGGTAAACTGGGACCCAAGGTGTTGGCCACTGAGCGGGCCCTTTGCCACCAGTCAGCCGATACCTGTGTAAACCGCCGACTCGCGTCGCGCAGTTTATCGAGTGCCACCCGAAGAGAGCCTATGGCTGTATATTTGGTCACGAAAGTGACGCCATGGCACGTAGGCGTCAAGGAAAGTTATTGGGGGCAAGCTGGCAGAGGTTATTTGGGAAAGGATAAACTAGCAGAGATCGTTTAGAAAAACTCAGGCTATCAAGATCCTTTGAGGAGCCTGTAGCAAAAGCTAAAGCGCATGGAGGAGAGAAACAGACGCGAGCTTGATAGAGGAGAGCGAGGAAGAGAGAGAGATAGAGAGAGAGAGAGAGATGGAGAGAGAGAGAGAGAAAGAGAGAGAGCAAGACCGACCCAGTGACAAACTCAAGGAGCTAGAGAAAGTGAGAACCCGCGAGAGAGAGCAAGACCCTGAGTGAGCACGAGATTGAGAATGAGCTAGAGAAAAGGTGAGAGCGAGGGAGGAAAACATTTACGCAGAGTTGTTTGAAGCTGGCACATTACTTTTAGAGTTACACGGTCTCATCATTCAAGGAGCAAAAGCTCCCTTATCCATAACAAGTTCATAAATCCCGACTAATCACCGATGCCAGAAAGCACTTTTAGGTGGAACAAGCTCGGACAACCTTCCCGTTTACAACAAGAAACGAACGGTCTTGTTTTTGTTGTCAAACGGAATACTCGTTTCTCAGAAAAGTCGGTCTCTTCTTATTCCTCTTCCTCCCCTGGTACTCATCAAAAATCACTGCTATTGTGATGCATTGGGGCATCCTCATAAAATGTATGGGGGGTACTGGAGGAGCATAGCGGTACCGGAATTTGCCGGAGACCAGTAAACGCGTGAAAAAGAACAGCAACGGCTGACCCACTTATGTATGAGCACCAGCAAATAGAACCGTGGAATTTGGAACGTATCGGAATTTTATAGATATGTAACTGTAAATAAGGCTGGTGATCAGAAACGGCTATTGACCAAATCGTGATTTTATTTAAAAGATACAAAAATAACTAAATTTTCGTTCAAAAATTGGGGTTCTCAACTAAAAATTCAAGATGTTCTAAGGTCTTAGATAGCTTTTTCATCTTCTTCAACAGTTTATTGAGGAGGAAAAACGTTAGAATAACTGAAAACTTGGATAAAGTTCGGAAAAATGGATTTTTCGTTTTTACCAGCGAACAAAGGCGCGGGACGCGTTAAAATTGCTAGATACAGCTGTAAAGTTAACAATTCCAGGTTAATTAACGCTTTAGCGGCGATTTCCAATGGCAAAATCGATGATGGAGACGGGGGTGTTGGGCGATGAGACGAGAGGTGTCTAGCACCATAAATTGTCTCTGCGCATTCCACACAGTCGACAAAACCGTCCCCCCCCTGCTCGATCGAGAGCGGAAAAAGGAGCCGCGCGGAGGGGAAGAAATCGAGACCTCCTCTTTCAATGGCTCTTTTCGCGAAGACTAAACGGGACGACGATTTCGAGAAAAAATGAGGGAATTCCCATCAATTCGGCAATTATCTCGAGGGCGGCCGGGTGCCCATTTTTGCGAAGTGATCCCGGCCAGACAGCACGACAAATTGGAGATGTGACTGTGACAAAAAGGGGACTGCTGGCTAGCAGAGGCTAGCAGAGATCATTTGGGGAAGAGTATGGCAGAGATGTAGGCTTGCGTTTGGGAGCGAGCACGTGGTTGGCACGATGTGGAGAAAGGGTGGGCTAGCAGAGATAATTTGAGCTCGCAGCAATCATTTGGGATTGTAAAAAGCTATTGATTACATAGAAAATTTAAAATTTATAAGTCTCAAATTTAAGAATACACTTGTGAAGTTGAAGTCCATAATGAAGCTTTTACGCTAAAACCCGAGCGCACTAGCAGCGAACATGATGAAAAAAGGTAAAGGTTTTTAAGAGAAAGGAGCAGAGGACATTTACGAAAATTGCAGTTAATCGCGAGACGAAAAGGGAGAAAAGTTCAAAAGGTAGCATCCTAGCAAAGACCATTTGGACCTGCAATTAATGCGCCCATTCGATTCAGCGTGTACCTTACTCATTTTTGAATTTGATTTCTTGATCTGCTCTCGCCACTCAAATATCATCACCGAAATTCGGATTTGAATTCAGGAATCCGTGAAGTTTTGGGAAAGAGTAAGCCGATTTGCGAGGGATGGCTGGGTGGATCCAGTGGACAACAAAAAAGTGCGAGCCTGGTGCTCGTCTAGGCTGCGCCATATGGCAAAAATACCGACAAAAATTTGGATTTCAGGACCTTTAGAAGTTAAAAAACCTAAAAGTTATGAACAGTGAAGCAAGTTCGAGAGATTTTCGGCAGAAAGCTGGTGGAATGAGAAGGATTTTAGCAACGCGATGGTTTAATAACCAACCTCCCGAACCAAACCGTCAACTCGTTGAACCCGAGAATCCAGTTTTGTACGCCGGCTTCCGCCCCCGCGCGTATTGTGGCTTTCACCCCCTGGATGCCCGAGAACCCATTGGAAATTGAGAGCTATGCGGCGCGCACACGCCGCCGAGCATTGAAGTAAACTGGTTTCGAGCCGGGCGTTACTCCACGGCCGCTCAAATCCCGGCCGCAAAAAAATGAAATGCAATGAAAAATGGGTTTCGGGTCGGGTCGTGATATTTTACAAATTTTTGTGAACTAAAGTAGGTTTTTGCGATACAAATTCAGCGCATTTTGGTTGTCGCGATGCCTTAATCGGGGTTAGCGGGCGTAGCCCGCTAACCCCTTTTGGTTTGAGGTATCTCATTTAATGTTGTCTGGCATGCAAAAAGTAAAAAAGGTCAGGAGCAGCAGCTCAGCGGCTCCCAGTTTGAAGCAAGAAGCTAAAATCAAAAGAGCGTCCGGATTTGAACATCATTTTCGACGTTAAAAATAAGGTTGAATTGAACAAGATGCTGGAAAAAAGTGAATAACGAACGCCGCCAAGAAAACAAAAAATTCTAAGCCTTGCGGGGCATCGTCGTTAGGAATAACCGTACACGTACGAACACCCCTTCAGAAAAACTCGAGACCCCAAGGGGAAAACACGTTTGCCATCATCGGCCGGAGCGTAGTTTAGGGATTAGAACCAGCGGCCATAGAAGGAGAGTGAGTGTGAGACTATCCCTCTCCCCTTCAAGTCGTCTGCCAGTCTGCCGTGTTTCCCCTAGGGCTTTCACACTCGCTATCTCTAACTCTCATGCTCTCTCTCCCCTGAGCCCTTATAGACGTGGTGAAAGCTGGCGGGCGCTTGGCGTGAAGCGCTTTTCAAGCCGCACACCTATTGATCCTTCACACGCCAGCCAGCGTCAGCCGCGCTTGCGCGCTTACTCGCCTAATCGGCCCACGCATCTGGAGAAATGACCGGAAATGGGGGATTTGATGGGGTATGTCGATTTAATGGGTCACGCAGGGATTTTTGAAATACGAAAAAGCGGAAGTACAGAAGCGGAACTCTTAAAACTTCAAAATTCATGGAATTTTTGGTCGCCGTTACTTGGCTTTTTAGACCACAAAAAATACAGGCAAACTAGTACAGATCCATAGAGAATTAAAATACCTGAAATTGGTGGTAACCGAGTTAGGATACAAACAACCAGCAGAGATTCTTTTGGAAATTCTCATGAGGCACTCAATATGTTGATTTCCCCACGTTTTGAAGCACATGCAAGCTAGCAGCAATCTTTTGGGAATGCAGAACTATGCCAATTTGACGACCCTCCGGGTAATTCAGAACTATCAAAGATCCTTTAGGAAAGCAAGGAAGTTACATACAAAAATTTCCTGATGAATCTCTGCTAGTTCTCAACGTCTTAGCTGGTTTTTGTGCTACAAAACGCTACAAACGCCACAAAAAGCTGCTAAAAACGTGCTTTGACCCGCTGCGGAAACGCCGAAGGAATTCCGGCCTGCTGGAAGGCATTCGATCAAAAAACGAAGGGCAGCGTGCTGCGGGGAGGATATAAAAACTGAAATGTGACTCGGCGCCTCCCGGGATGTTCTGCCGGCCGGAAATTGGGTTTTTGGCATTAGGAAATAGGGATATTTAATAGATTTACGCAATTTAAGATTTTAAGTTACCACAAAAATTATTTTTTCAGTTATATCTGAGAAAAGAACTAATTATAAGGTGCGCGAAAAATACCTGAGGAATCTGAAAAATCATTTTGTTTTCCTGAAAATCAAGAAAAATCGAGAAATTGAGAAATTTCCAAGCGTAGTTGGACGTCTTTCGTAGCCAATAAACCGGCTATAAATTCACGGACTGTCAATGATATTGACGGAAAAATGTTTTTCGCTCTACTCCACCTCCCCAACCACAACCAACCTTCTGCCATGTTAAGGCTATTGTAAAAACGGCTGGAAGAAAATCTGTCCTACAATGGGGCGTAGTTTTTCTAGATTTGCGCGAGCCAGCTGGGTACATCCAAGTAAAAAAATAACAAGAAAAACCCAATAAATCTGGACAAATTCCAAATTCAAAAAAATAAAAATTCGTGCTATGAAATATAAAATCTAAATTGCAAAAGCAAAAATTACGGTTTCTTTAATTAGTATGCAAAAATACTTACAATGAGCATTTGAAAAGATAATCATCAAATGGATTCCAATAAGCTTTAAAACGCTTTTAGATTGAAATAATAATATGATTATCAAAATTTTAAGGTTAACTTAATTAAATTATAAGAATACATAAAGTCCTTCCAAATCAAGTGAAACCATCCAAATCTCAAAAACCGAAGAAACTAATCCGAGTCCAGACGACACCTGTGAACTGCACTCGACGCGTTGGCCTCCCTTTGAGTAATATAATGGGTGGGCCAATATTTGGACCAAGGGCCCACCCCGGTTGTGTCAATTTACTCCCACTACCCACCCCCCAGTCAATGTGGCCCTAAAAAACTGACTGGCGGACTCTGTGACCACATGTCAATGGGACTGAATGGCAAATGGGACGCAGTTTAAAACGGTAAACTTTGAGAGGGGGAGATGGAGACCAAACCACTAGGGTGGACTGGTCTAGGTGAAGGTTGCGGCTAGCTAAAGCTGACAGGAAGCTGTAAAGTTTTTTGTTGATAAAA
>CATQJA010000986.1:0-31120 GCA_958295435.1 Mesorhabditis spiculigera
CTCTCTCTCTCTCTCTCTCTCTCCCACTCTCTCTTAATTACCATACCGCAAAGGTCCAGGAAATGAGGCAGACACTTCTCCTTCATGTTTCCCTCAATCGGGGCCAGTTCTAAAAGCAAAAATCATGCATATTAATTTCCAATCTTCTACCGTACCCTTCTGCGTCAATTGTCCATTCTCGTCGCCGTCCCATTGCTCGAACATCCAGGCCACATCCGGCCGGCACGCGATCTTGTGCTCTGAAAATTACCGAATTCGATGAACGATTTTTACGAGACTTGGAAGACTATTTTTGGTCTTTTACCTATGTCATTACGCTATGTAATTGCTGTGTTCCAGCCCTCTTCGCCACCCTAATCCCCTTCCGGTCATGTGAGCGTGGATTGGAGATGCGATACGGGGCAGATTTTATCATACTATTAACGTGAGGACCTCCAGGGAGGATTATCATTCCTCTAAGGAGCTCTGCTAGCTTGCCCCCAGAAATTTGCTCCGCTTTTCTGCAAACATCCTTCCGTCAGGTCCAAATTTTCAAAAAAGCTTTGCTCGCTCGCCTTCTAAACGTTACTAGCAATTTTGCCAGTAGGGAGCTTTGGCATTATCGGGGGTGGGTGTTTTCTCGAAGCGCCTTTTCCTATAACGGTTCACATCCCCAGATCAAAATCTCGTGATTGGCCGAGTTCGGCGAGGTTTTCTCTGCAAGCGTTTCAGGGTTTGGAAAGTGCGTGGATAGGAATATCTTGTAGCGGCATCTCATCCACCACCACCCCGGATTTCTCGCACAAAATGAGGGTCGAGGGGAGGGAGGAGGAGCAAGAGGAGGAGGATCGGCCTCTTTTCCCTTCACATAAAAGACAGAGAGACCGACAGGCGGAGGCAGACTGTCCAATCGATCAACGACCCTCAACCCTCAGGGGCCGCAAACCGTATGCAGTAGAATCGCGAAATCCCCTCATTCCGCTTCTTTTCCCCTTTAAAGGGCTCTACAAGGCTTGCTATGGAAATTTTGGTTATGGACTTTTTAAGACTTCTGATATTTTGTATATCGACTTCGCATGAATTTTTCGGCGCCGTGACACGCAACGCGTCTCGCGGACCACCTTCAGGTTCCTTTAAAGGAACCGTCAAGGCATGACTAGACATTTTTCGGCTATGGATCCCTTAAGACTTCTACGCGACGCGCATCGCGATACGCAACGCGCATCTGATTTGAAAGCGGCAAAATTTGCTTACGAGTGTGTTGCGTTGCTGTCTTTTTCCAGCCATCAAAACTAAAGTATTTCCGGGGCTTAGAGCAAATCTGTAAAATTTAACTGGACAAAAATCCGTTTCGAAACTTGGATGTAAAAAATTTTAAAGGTACAATAATTCTGTATTCACGCACTAATGGAATTGTGGGGTAATCGACACCTGCATTTTCCCAGGCTCATCCCAATCCTCCTCCCCGGGGGGTCGGACCATCCATTAGCGCCAAATTAATTCCGCTTTCCGCTTCTTCCCAAGGCCGGCCAGCCGGATCTCTCTCTCTCTCTCTCTCTCTCTCTCTCTCTCTCTCTCTCTCTCTTTCTCCACCTCCTTTTTATGCGAACGTGTTTTTCTTTTCCTGCCCCCTTGTCTTTTCCATTCCACTCCCCCTCACGAATCGGTACTACCCCTACTATTACTCCTCAATGCTACCTACATTTGCAAGCTTTTCTTCGATGTTTTGGCGTCACTCCTTCCACTGCTATAGGCAGTTTCTGCATCTTATTTATTTTGGGCGGCAATTTCAAAATTGCCATTTTTCGCTGGCCACGCTGTGCACTTACCCTGGTAATGCGAGCACGAGGGGGGACGGCCCCCTGTTTTCTCGAGGATTTTCGCGCCAAAAATACACGTAGCCCCCCCTCCTGGATCTTGATCCTAATCTCATCGCAGTGGCCCTGTAGAACGGATTTCATCTAGCGACTGCGAACAGCGCGCCAAATTTTTTGAAAATGAGCTGAGATTTGGGGATTTTGGGTTGCAGGAATGTGGTTAGCTTGTTTTCTCTCACCCTCTGTGCCTGTATTTCGCTCTGTCTTTCTCTCTCTCTCTCTCGCTCTCTCTGTTTCTCTAGCTTCTCTTGCTATTTAGTTAAGTCTAGCGATTTTTATGTCTCTCTCACTCTTTCTCTCTCTCTCAATCTCCCGCTCTCTCGCTCTCGCCCTATCTTTCGCTCTTTCTCCCTCTCTCTCTCTCTCTCTCTCTCTCTCTCTCTCGTTAGTATATTTTTTTCCACTTTCCTTACAACCCAAATTCTCTCCGCCGATTCCTCAATAACTTCTGCTAGCTTTCCCGCCCTTGGATTGACTTAGCGGCTCTCCAAAAACCTCTACTAGCCTCCTGGAGTCATTCAAATTCGGTTTCACACATTTCTATCGTTTCCCAATCTTAGATTCCACCCAACTCCTAAATACGTTCATTTCTGACGTCAATCTAGCGGTGGTATTCCTTTGTGTTGCCTTGCCTGCTGGGTGATTCACTGTCCCCCGTTGTGGCTACCACCGCAGCCCGGGCACGAAATTTGCATTTTCGCACGAGCGAACAGGTTGGATTCTGTGGTCCATTTGATTCTTATGTACTAGGCAGGGATGGACAGAGTCGTCAGGTGGTTTCCGAGTTTTAGCTTTAAAAATATTTTTATTAGGTATTCTACAGCGATTCCGCCAAGGTTTCTGCTAGTCTGCCTTGAACTGGGCTAGCGTTTCTCCTAGACTAGCTGAAGGTTCCTTCAACAATCGCTGCTAGCTTGCCATAATAAAAAATATTTGTACCTCTTGATTTGTCAATGATCCCTGCTGGCTTGCCTGATTCCTAAATGATCTCTGCTGGCTTGCTTAGGCTTTGAACCAGTTAAAATCCCCCAAATAATTACTGCGAGCCTGTTTTTCCTCAATTATCTCTGCAAGGTGGCTAGGATCCAAAATTCTTTCCCCTGGATTGCTAAACCATCTCTGCTGGTTCGCCACGACAAAAAATCTTTCGTTCGGGCTCGAATCCTGAAGAATTTTTGCTAGCTTGCTGCAAAGAAACGACTCATTCGGTTTCCGCAAAGAATCCTGTCTGAGCAGACTGTCTGATCAAAGGGCTTCCGCCAGCCAGCCTTACTTCCGCTTTGGAAAAGTATAAGTGCGAAAGGAACACTTTATTTTAAAGGGCCAGCGAAGTCAAAATGTTGAACAATCCATCAAGTCACTTGTACCAATTAAATAATAACAAATTCGATACTTGAAATACCCTAAATCCTAGATGACCTTCGGACAAGTTTTGTCTATGTCAATCTTGTCCACACTCCCTCCCTTTTGACTGTACATTTCCCTCCCTCATCCCGAGACTCCAGGCTGCCGACGGTTTCTCCCCTCTCCCTCGATTTTCTATGGATCGTTGACAGCCAGCAATCCCGAAATGGACCCATCTCTGCCTCATGATACCACATCATCCTCACGCAAATACGTGGCTTTTTTGGCTAGAATGTTTGAAAAAGCCTTTATACCAAAACCGTCGACAAGTTCCACCAGAATCTCTGCTAACCTGTTCGCACCTTTTCCTGAAAAATCTCAGATTTACTCATTAAGTTCTCAAAGGATCTCTGCTAAACTGCCGTATTCCGGCAATTCCTAAAGAATCTCTGCTACCTAGCCCCACTCTTTAGCTTCATAAACGACCTCTTCTGGTGACCCTAAAATTCCCCAAAGCACCACTGCTAGCTTCCCCAAAAAAAACTCTGCTAAGATGCCTTGCAGTAATTTTCTCTCAGAAACAAAAATTCTCAAAAATCCTCCGCTATCGTTTTACCCTTCAAATTCCTAAACAATCTCTGCTAGAATGCCCTCACTGAGCTTCCGGAAGGTCCTCAGCTAGACGCCCATACCCTACAAATCCTAAGGAACCTCTGCTAGCATGCTTAGCGCTTAAAGCCCCAAAATGATCTCTGCTAGCCTGCCTTGTGGCTCAAAATTTTCGAACTATTTCTGCTGGCCAGATTTAATTCCGCAATCCCTGAAGACTAGTTTTCCAATTTTGATGAAACGTCGGAACAGCAAAATCGGAGTTTTCAAAATCTTGGTCTATTTTCTATTATTTTCTTTATATATTTTTGAATGATGTGTGTGCAGCATTTGCCGTCCCTCCCCACAATGCCCTTTCATTTTTATCGCCTTCAAAATCGGGCGCCCCTCCTTTTATTGACGCGGCGGCTTGTTTTCCACCTTCAAAACCATTCCCATTCACGATTATGAAAAATTAGAGATTAATTTAAAATATATTAAGACTGAATTTGTCTCACCTCTCTCTCTCACCGTCTCTTTCTCGCCTTCTCTCTCTCTCTCTCGCTCTCTCTCTCTCTCTCTCTCTCTCTCTCTCTCTTTCTCTCCCGCTCTCTCTTCCTAAACGTTCTTGGGCCATTAGGGATTCCAATTTACATGGCGTAATCTATTTATTGGGGTGGAGAGGAGCGTAGAACCGGGGAGCTCCACCCCTTGCTGAGGAGCAGCTCGATCCACCTGACCCCGAATGGAGGCTCAATAACCTGGATTTCGAGCAGGAATTCTTTGTGAGGACTGTATCGCTTGCTCTCTCTCGCTCTCTCTCACGCTCTCTCTCTATCTCGATCTCTCTCACTCTCTCTCTCGCTCTCTTTCGCTCTCTCACCCTCTAATTCCTGAAATCATTTCAGATGCACCAAGACCAATTGGCCAACGGGTTCGCCGGCGCCATATTCTTCTTCATTTTCCTGTACTTTTTGGCAAGGTGAGCCCTAGCTCTCAAAGAACTTGGCTAGCTTGCTCTAGTAGCTCCATGAAAACGGTATGAAGCACTATACGAGCAGCACTATGCAGTACGTAATCGGCGCTCGAATTCAGATATATGCGAAAATTCGGCGGTACCCCTTCGGAGCCTCCCGTACTGCCCGTCCACTTTCCGCCTGTTCATCAACCGCCCCCGTACCCTGTCCAACAATTACCTCATCTGGCGCCGTATTCAAATCACACGCCCTCCACGGCCCCGCCAAGTTATGAGGTGAATTTTTGGGATTTGACGATGTGGGACGAAAGGGAGTTTACGGGACAAAAATTAAACTGTTGAAGCGTTCTCTCTCTCGCTCTCTCTCGCTCTCTTTCGCTCTCTCTCTGTCTCTCTATTTATCTATCTATCTACAACTAGCTCTCTCACGGCAATGTCGAAAGAAAGCCATCAAAATCCATCGAAAATCCTTGCCGATCCCTTGAAAGACACCGAAAAGCCTCCAAAATCTCTGAAAAATCAATAACACTATTTTTAGGAAGCCGTCCGACTCGGGAAACCGCTGGACGTGAAACGATATTGAAGCGGGATATGCATATTGTGATATTTGTTCTTCTATACCGTATTTTTCCCCGACCTTGAAACCCTTTTAAAACCCGTGAAACTGACTTTTCAATGAGACGTCCCTTCCCTCGCCATGGACACGGTGCATATCGCTGAACCACTGGACAAGTCGGCCACCGATCGAGTCGAGCTCCCCTCGGGTGCAGGCTGCAAAGGGTTGTTGAACTTTGTAGTCTGTAGTCTTTGTAGTTTGTAGTATACAGATTGTGTTAAATTTCTTGTTCTCTCTCGCTCTCTCTCGCTCTCTTTCTCTCTCCCTCTCTCTCTCTCTCTCTCTCTCTCTCTCTCTCTCTCTTAAATTCCTAGCCTTCTTATCCCCCCAAAACCCCACAAAATGCGGTGTTGATTTCAAATGCGGGTAGCCCCTTGCTAATAAATGCGATATTTTTATATTATTGTTTTTATTGATAAATTTTTGCATTGAATTTTTCGATTTTAAAAAACATGGAATTTTGTACGCAAAGTCGCGCCAATATCTCTACGTAAATGATCTGTGCTAGTTTGCCAAGCCCAAATGGAATTTTCTAAACGGTCTCTGCCAGATTGCCCACTGGCAAAGTCTCCAATAATCTCGGCTAAAGCCTGCTCCTAAATGATCTTTGCTAGCCTTCGTAGATGATGTGATGTTGATGTTCTCAAATCCATGCTAACTTGCCCATACCAAGAAAATTTTCCGCAAAAAATTTCTGCTGGATCCCATTGAAAATTTGAATTTGCAAATGGTCTCCGCAACATCCGAAGGCTACCGTATCCGCAGATTTCTCGACACTACCGTAATCCCGGATGAGTCATTTGTACACAAACGTTCTCAAAAACCCACAGTGCTTCTCGTGTTTCTCGTGCTTGGCCGTCTCGGTGAGCAGATCGTGCTGAAAGGGATTCAAGATTTATGGGGTACGGTACCCCAAAGGGGGCATCAAATAAAATCCAGGGCTCAAGCCGTAAATCAGGCCGGTAAGGAGCGGTGAATTGAGACCGATGTGCCGCCAAAGGGGTCGGTCTCCATTTGCCCACCGGTAGGTGGAAGGCTATGTAGGATTGTGAAAAGTTTCAACATTTCCGGAAAAGCAAAAAATCATTATTTTTGTACGGATAATACGGCTTTTTTCAAATTGCCGAAAATCTTGATGTCGAAATTTCCGACTGTCGAAATTCCATAATACCGAAATTCAGAACGCCGAAATTTTCCTAGGCGAGTTTTCCTGAAAACTCTCCCGAATCCCATGCAAAAAAAAGAATTATGCAGACCCGTCTACACACCGGGTTCTTTTACATTATCGGGGGGGGTATCAGGGGTCTTGCACTTTTCTTAGTGTTTTTCACCCATTTTTAAGATCTCGGTGGATGCAGGGGTCTAAACTGTTAAGACAAATTTTTAACCTAAAACTTTACCAATCTTTCTAAAAAAGATATTTCGACGAACAAGGCCGATTTTCGACCGAAAATTCGAATTTTGAAAATCGCTACAATATTTTTCGATAGTTGCCAATTTAAATATAAGGAAATTTTACTAACAACACTCGTAGGTTACTAAGCGTTGCTGCTCCTCTTTAAAAATTACGTTTACCCCGTAAAAGCGACACCCACCAATGCGAAAGCACCTGACCATGATAAATGCAAATATTTTTCGAAAATTACCTGATGCTTCTTGCGCAACAGCTCGTCATCGGTGCCGTGCTCAACGAATTTGTGCTTTCCGAGCTTTTCGCTAAAAATTGGATAATTTGGATGCCTTAAAGGGATAGAAAATAGTTATCACACTTTCTCTCTCTCCCTCTCTCTCTCTCTCTGCTCTCTCTCTCTCTCTCTCTCGCTAAAGACGAAAACCTACCGAGCAACATCCCGCTTGACGCAAATTGCCTTTCCGACGGCCAAAAAGCACACCGAGCCCTCTTTGCAGCCACGCGCCGCGCAGAGATCATCTGGGAAAGGGCCCTAAATTCTACTAAACGGATGACTGACTGCTCTGATAGGCGGAGGGATGGTAGACGTGCACGGTGTGAGAGCCCGTCATTCCGAACACAGCGCCCACCCCCAGGGCCAGGAAGAGGAGAGACGGGTGCATCTCCTTAATGCTTCGATGGAAACGAAACGAAGGAAAGCGAGAGGTGCGAGCAAGAGATGGCAAGCGAGAGAGAGATAGAGAGAGAGAGAGAGAGTGAGAGAGAGTAGGGTGAGAGGCCTAAAGTGGTAGAACTAGCGAGAGATAACGAGGTGAGAGACAGCTGGAAAAATCAATCCGAAGCTTTAGTTCAGCATTAAAACCCTAACTTAAATGTGACTCATTAGCCCCAGATCGCCCGATTGGAGTGCGACTCCGGATCGATTCCGGGATTGGCTGAGATTTGTGGTGTAACAGAGGCCTAGCTGGCCCCAGAGACAGAGGCCAGCTCGCTCTTCCTGCAGCATGGCCCCCAGCTGCCCCGTTTCTTATGCTCTGAGAACGAGATGGACCAGCCGGCCCTTCGAGCGACAGCCCAAATGTGTAAACTATCGCAACTCCTAGTGGTATATTAGTGGAAATGGCTTGAAATCATGAACCTTCCTTAGGGGATACCTTTAAATCCCTAGCTCGCAGCGACTTTTCCAGTCATGTCTGGCCTGATTGAAGAGAGAGAGAGAGAGAGAGAGAGAGAGAGAGAGAGAGAGAGAGAGAGAAAGAGAGAGAGAAGGCGAGAGAGATGGAACAATCATGTGAGAGAGATAGTCACATTGAAAGTAAGAGAAAGGTAGATAGATAGACTTCGAGAGAAAGAGAGAGAGAGAGAGAGCATGCGAGAGAGAGAGAGAGAGAGAGCGAGAGAGCGTGAGAGAGAGAGCGTGAGCGAGAATGAGTGAGAGAGATAAAGAAAGATGGAGACAAAAAGATATAGAACATGCGAGAGAGAGAGAGAGAGCGAAAGAAATAGAGCGAGAGAGAGCGGCAGAGTGAGACTGAGAATGCGAGAGAGATAGAGAGAGATAGACAGGGCGTTAGAGAGAGTGTGAAAGAGACAGAGAGAGACAGAAACCCAAGCCGAGTTTTTGATAACCCCCAACTCGAATATCTCCATAAATCTCCAGCCTTGCCAGTTCCTTACATCTCCAGCCATGAGCATCGTTTTAGCCAAGCGGAAAATCCTCAAAATCTTGAGCACCTCAGAAAGCAATTTGGCTAAAAGCCTCCAGATTCGCCTCTATAGTCATCAAATCTTCAAGAGATTTCGCGAGGTCCCTAGACGACGCTGGGTTAAGCCGACAAATACCCGGATTACCGTAGTCCCCTCGGCGGGTCCCGGAGCGGGAATGGAGGGATAATTATGGGTGCCTACCAGCATGTGTCATACCTCAGCCGCCCTCCTCGGCTATAACCCACTATATTGTGCTCGATTGCCTCTTCCGGGCTTACCGTCCAGAAGATTGGCCGGATCGCCGGATTGTGGCCGGATCAGCCACAAAATTTTTGTGGACCCATAATTCGCTCTGGGAGCCCGGGGGGTTACGGTAGGCGGGACAAAACCGCGGCTTTCGCCGGGCCGCCCTACCATTTTCTTCATTTTCTAGACGTTCCAAGGATGGCTACGGTAGCTCTAATTTTTAACTAAAAGGATCGTATTTAAATGTCGACATATCAACCACTTTTGCAGCATTTTCATTGGACCAGATTCTAGAAAAATCAATCATCAAAAAAAAATTTGTAGTTTGGTATTTTTGTGGTAGGCCAATGATAACGATAACCAAATATTAGTGGAGTACGAAACCTAGCTTATTCGATCGTATCGTAGCGGAGTTACGCAGAGTATTGACATATGTTAGACGATAGTAGCGTTGCGTAGCGTAACGTATTGTAGCGTATCGTCACGCATGGCAGCGTCGCGTAGCGTCCCGTAGCGTTCCTGGGCGTACCCTAGCGTACCATAGCGTTCCGTAACGTGACGTAGCGCATCATAGCCTAAATGACGCATGAGAGCGTGCCATAGAGCCCGCAGAGTACATTAGCGTACGATAGCGTACTCCAAAGTATCGTAGAGTACTGTGGCGTAGTGTAATTTCTTTTTCATTGCGCGTTCTGATTTTTCAAACTATAGAGTTGTTTTATTTCGATTTTGTAGGGGATGGTGGCCCGGATTGGCGTGAAGATGAAGCCGGCGGCTGTTCTCACTTGGCTTCTACTTCTGGCCGCGCCATTGAGGGCCGATCAGGAGGAGACTGACAGATTGGACTCGTTTCTCGATACGGTTAGTGAATTCAGGCGATGAGCAAGCTGGCAGGGGTTCTTGAGGAACTAGACAGCAAGCTGGCAAAGATTCTTGGGGAACTAGATGGCAAGCTCGCAGGGTTTTGAGGAACGAAAAGGGCAGGCTAGCTGAGATTCCCTGAGAAAAATGGAGAGCGCAAGCTAGCACCGTTGATTTGACGAATTTGGATAGGGCACGCTAGCAGAGATTCTTTGAGGAATTGGGTGAGGGCAGGCCATCAGAGATTCTTTGAGGAATTGGAAGAGGGCAGGCTGGCAGAGATTCTTTGAGGAATTAACCGGCATGCCAGCAAATATTGAGAATCCAAAAACAACCAGATAAATAATTTTCCATTACTTAAATCCTTAAGGTAAATCGGAAAATGGACTCATCTACCGTAACTTCGATTTATTCCGACAAAGAAGGAGCCGGGCAAGAGCTTGTCGACAAAAATGGTTTGTGAAAGGCATCGGAAACATGGCAATTTTTGACAGGCCGCATCCGAATCCGTGTCGGCCACATCGGAGCCCTGAACGCGCTTCGAAATGATGAGGTCGTGCTGTCTGCCTCCCGAAAATCCCTTCACCAAGAAGGGATTCTTGATGATGATTTCGACATTGAGTACGCGAGGCTACAAACTACGGACTATGCTCCTTTTCTAGGCTCGTCTCACAAAACGGCTGCGGAGAATCGTACGAGGGAGTCGCCGTCGCCGCCGATATGTACCATTTACAGGTTGGAAAAACATCAGCGAGCCTTCAAAACTCTTCAATACCTACCTTTTCTAATTGCAGAAAGTGAAAGCCTTCATCGGCCCGTACTGTGCCGCGGAAATTGATGCGGTCGCCCGGATGGCTTCGTTCTGGAATATCCCAATCATCGGATACATGGCCGCTTCAGCCTCGTTGGCTGATAAGAATCAATACCGTACCCTGGCTCGGGTCTCGATGCGATCCACCTCTTCCATTGCCGAAGCGACATGTGCCCTGCTGCGTCATTATCAATGGAATCGGGTGAGCAGAGTAAAGCAGCAGCTTAAGGTTAAGCCTAAGCTATGCCTAAGCTAAGCCTGAGCTAAGCAGCTAAGCCTAAGCTAAGCCTAGGTCGGACTTTGAAGTGTCTAAATGAAGTCACTGCATCCGGTTGCGTCGCGGCTCCCAGCTCCCAATCGAATTCTCTCTCAGGTAGCCCTTGTGACAAACGTGGGAGCCGTTGCGTACGAGCGAGCAACAGCCTTCGAAGAAGTGTTCCGCCAGCGTGGTGTACAGGTCGTCAAGAAGGTCGGCTCTTGCCTTCGATGGCCCTTTAAGCTGCAAAATTTTAGGTAATGTTCGACGAGAGTGCAAAGGCAAAGGATATGTACAACAGCGGACTGCTACAGGACATCAGCAACACGGCGAGGAGTGCGTTTTTTGAGGGGTTAAAGGGACAGGGTGGTGAGCAGGCTAGACGAGGTCATTTGGCAATACTCACTTAATACAGCTAGCTTGCCTTCGCAGAAATCCGCCTTGAAGCCTGCTTTGCTAGCCTGCTTTGAGGCGAGCTGATGCTCCTTGGCTAAAATTTCCTGAAAAATCTCTGCTAGCCGGCCCGCTGGTCAGAAATCCCAAAAAACCCCTGCTAGCCTGCCTTGAAACTTCTTTTCATAGTTTATATTAGCAAAAATTTCCGCAAAATCTTCTGCTAGCCTGCCATAAAGCTTCTTGATCCCCAATGGTAACGCTTGTTTTTTGCGTCGAAAATTCCTGAAAAATCCCTCCTAGCTTGCCTTTCGAGCTCATATTTCCCAAGGAATCTCTGCTAGCTGGCCTTTGCGAAAACCCCAAAGAATTCCGCCGAATCTGCTTTGAATCGAGCTGATGCACATTGGCTAAAACGTCCTCAAAAATCTCTGCTAGCTTGCCTGCTTCGTCCGAAATCCCAAATAATCCCCGCTAGCCCGCTCCAATTCCAGTAATCATCATGGTGTTCTCAAACACGCGCGAGCAATCCCGCGAATTCATGACGGCAGCTACGACAGCTGGTATGGGGATGAACGAATTTGCCTATATCCTCCCCTGGCTACAGGTGTGTTTTGTAGTCCGTAGTCTGTAGTCTATCGCCATTTTCAGACGGTAAGGGCCCATTCCATTCGCCTTTAAAATACGGTATTCCCCAGAGGATCGAGTTGCCGTGGTAAGATTCAGATATCTCGGATGGATGCGGTCAGGGAATGGTGTGAGTTGTTTTCTATTTCGTGTCTGGGGATGAGAGACAGATTTTGTGATATAGGATGGATCGAAGGATACGTCGCCGTGGACGGGGGCTGATGGAGAGATGCTGCAGAATGTCAAGGATCAATATGCTAATGCGATTATTGTGGGTCGCTGGGAGAGCGAGAGGGAGAGAGAGAGTGAGAGAGAGGGGAGAGAGAGAGGAGAGAGAGAAGGAGAGAGAAGGAGAGAGCGAGGGAGTGAGAGTGACTGAGAGCCAGTGAGCGCGTGAGCTGGCCATAGAAAGAGGAAGTGAGAGATTGAGCAATAGAGAGAGAGCGAGAGAGAGACAGAGAAAGAGAGAGAGTGAGGGAGAGCGGGGAGAGAGGAGAGAGATGGTCTACCGCCATAATTTTCCGGTATTTTTCGCACAAAATTCCAAACTTTTCACATCTTTTCTTACCTCATCTTGTCGGCATTTTTTGAGTATTCGGTGTGTCGGCGTTTTTTTTGCTTTCATTTTGATCGGTCGGCATTCTAATTTGTCGGTATTTGGAAGGGTTGGGTTCCGAATCCTCGGGCTCATGCCATCGACAACCTTCCTCTACTCTGGCTTATGAGATTAATCAGTGCAGTTTCTCCTGTCGGCATTCTTCAGGGGGTTGGGTTTTGATCTGTCGGTATTATACGATACATTCTATTAAGCTTATCAATCCAGCACTTTTGTCGGTATTGTCGGCATTTTGTCGGCATTTAATGAATTCCTCTGAAAACCACCGGAATTAATTTCTTTCCTCCAGATCGACGACGTGAACGGGTTCGACAACTCGATCGTTGGCCCGTTCCTGGAAAAGGTGAAGGATGTGGGGCTGAAGCAGCAGGATGTCGATCTGGTAATACATTAATTGACAGCTAAAATACAGTATGATTCAGGCAAACGTCTACGGGTACCTGTATCTATTCGACGCGCTCAAGCTGTACGCCATGGCGGCGAGGGCCCTGTTGAATGAGACCGGCAATCCGGATTCGCTGCTTGATGGGCGGGCCATTTGGAACAAAATGAGACGCCGCACATTTTTGGGTGGGTTTTAAAGGGACTGGAAAGTTGGTGTCACACTACCTTTGAAAGTTGCAAGCTGTTAAAGAACCCGTTAGCAATTAGGCAGGCTAGCAGCAACCATTTGCGGAAAAGTTAAGACAAAAACCCGTTCAGGAATGGTCGGCACGTCCGGAATCGCGTCTGGAAAAGTGACAATGGACGATCGGGGTGAGCGCGCGCCGCTATACCGTGGTTTCTTCATCTCGCCCAGCCAGGATCAGGTAAGGCCCGTGTTTTAAAGGTACTTGGAAGGCAAAGCCATAGCCTAAACTAAGTTTTTGATCCTTGAAAAGCGGAGAATACAGTAACGGATCCAACCACTAACCTCCGAAGCGTTAATGCCGACATAATACCGATTATGGCAATCCTGATTACCGCCGGCAAAATGCCGACAAACACAACCCCGCATTTTCGACAGGCTAAAATTTTTGACGTCCCCCACGCTTTCGGTATTCGCGTCATTTTTGTCGGCATTCAGCATTCGTAAACTAGACTTGTCGGTATTTTTCGAAACCCCTGACATTTGGGTTTCGGCATTATGCCGATTACATCAAGCTGTCGATTGTCGATATTTTGCTGGCCGGCGATATTGGCTGTCGGCATTATTGTAATCGAGCTGTCTGCATTTTAGCTATTATTCTAAAACCAAAAGCTAGTGTCGAGATTTTTCTAGTCGATACTTTACACTGTCGTGAATAGTGCAATCGAGGTGTCGGCATTTTGGTTTAGGGAATTCCAAGCAAATGGCCTTTTCCGCCTCTTGTAGATGATTTTAAGCATATTTCAAGGGACCTTGAAATGCAAAAAAATCGACACTCGGACGTTCGACATTCTGAATTTCGAAACTGTGAAATTTCGACCTGATATTTCGCTATTATGAAATTTCGAAATTACGAAATTTCGCCATTTTTCTTTTTCTTTTCATTTTCGACATTAGGATATCCATTCCCCTAGAAATACCTTCAATGTTTAGGTAATGCCAATGGTTCACATGGAGCCGACGTTCCTCGACAACTGCGACTATCTGATCAACGGCACCGGATGCTATGAAGTGGTCGGTTTTTAGGGGTGCAAAAATCGACATTGAATCGATAATGAATTGAATTGAATCGATATGCCGAAAATCGATAAGCCCGACGCCTTTTAGGTGGTCACCGACATGATGAAGAACTTCTGGCCGAGCGTTGATAATCAAATGCCCAGGGAGGAGCCGGTGTGCGGATATCGCGGCGAGCGATGCGATTATACCCTCATTATCATTGGTAAATAGCGGTCGTATCTACCGTATCCCGACGGTTTTGGGACCCAATTTTGCGCTGATTTCCGAATCTGTCATTAGTTTCATGCTAGAATGTCTTGATTTCAAGATATGAGCATTCTGTAGTGATCTACCAGTATTTCAGGGATTTAAAACATTTTAGCTCCAAAACGATAGCTTTGTTTTTAAAAATAATTACAAATTTGAAATCAGCCCAAAAATTGCCCAATTTTGAAGTTTGGCACGAAAATTGGACAAATTGGCTTAAAACTATAAAATCGTTTCTATCTGGTAAATGGTGGCTCAAATTTCGTAACTAATGTCAAATTCGTGAACAGCACAAAAAACTGGTCTAGGCGGTTAAACTTTAAACCAAAATGAACCTCAGGCTCGATCCTGGTGCTGTTGCTGATCATCTCCATCGTGACGGCATACATCCTGCACGATGTTTGGTACGTTTAGAGGCGTTGTGCCAGCTGGGCAGTTTTAAAAACCCTTTTAAAGCTCTCGAAATCCCTCATTTTCAGCGAAAAACGCGCGCTAAACCGGATGGCGTTCCGTATTTTCCGCGACGATCTGCAGCTGATTGATGAGGATCAAGTGAAGAGTATGGTACGGTAATAGTTGCGGCTTTTAAAGGGACCGAGACAGTAAAAAGCGGAAAACAGACTCATTCAATTTTTGAAATTCGATATGGCCTATTGGTAAAGCTGTCGCCTACCAGGTGAAGGGCCCGGGATCCACCCCCGGCCGCGGCAAACCTTTTTGCTTTTTGGCCTAGAAGCTGGGCAGGGGCTTACCTACCGTTTTTCCACGGTATTTTTCAATTTTTCAGCTATCCCTGGGGAGCACGAGGACCAAACTGAGCAACATGCAGTACAGCTCGCAGAAGAACCACGCAATCCTCGGCACGAATACGCATTGCGTATACCATAAGTATGTAAAATTGCTGTGCGTCTAAAAACGCCGACAACTCGAAAAATGTCGAGCGGGGAAATACCGACACTCAAAAGTTCGATCATAGTGAAACAAATGTTACTGGGGAAATGCCGACAATCATAAGTCCGAAGACATAACCCCGACAGCTGGAAATACCAACAAAATAGAGACTATAGTATGTCGAATCACTTAAAGAAATCCCGACAAAATAACCCCGATTTTTTGACAGGCTAAACTTTCAGTTGTCGGCATTCTCGCTTCGATTGTAAAATGGACTTATCGGTGTTGTTTGTGACCCCCATATTTCGAGTGTCGGCATTATACCGACCCTACCGATCGGTCGATTCTCGATATTTTCTGGTCGATACTTTAGTTTGCCGCGTTTAGTGTAATCCAGTTGTCGGTACTTTAACCTTCGGCCTTTTAAGTGTCGGTATTTTCAGCTTCTCAACCCCTTTAGATGATTTTACGCGTTTTTTTCCAGATACGTCCAGCGGCGTCCGATCGTGTTCAGCCGTTTCGACAAGGGGCTGCTGTCCTCAGTACGTTTAATTCGAAGCTTTTCGCAAAATAGATTAAAGTGCAAATTACCTGATCTAAATTTACCTGATTAATGTAGATGAAACAATCGGTGCACGACAACATCAACACGTTCCTCGGCATCTCGTTCAACGAAAAGGAGGAGGTGCTGCTCGTGTGGAAATTCTGCTCCAGGTGAGATTCGGCTCCCTAACTACCGGTTTTTAAAGGGCCGCTGAACGGAACGGAAAGAAATCGATTAAAATTAAATTTTACATTTAATTAAACTAAGACAAGCTAAATTAAAAATTAAGATTAAAATTCAAACTTGAATTAAAATTAATTTAGCTAAAATTGATTCAAACAGATTTTACAGAATTGAAGCAAAGTAAGATCCCATTTCAATAAACTTATTTTATTTTAGTATTTATTTCTAATTTTTACTTCCAAGTTTTAAAGGAGCAGTCAAAACAAAATTATGAATTTTGCCTGCGATCATAGGCCATGAGAGGACCGACGCGTTGCGAGTCGCAGTCCCAGGAAAATTCATAGAAAATCCGCACCCTGTCGATCCCTTCAAGGGCTACGCGTTGCTCCAAAATTCCCCCAAAACCTGCTGGTAACCTTATACAAATCAGGGGCTCACTGCAAGACATCATCTACAACGACTCGATCACGCTCGACGCAAAATTCCACGGGGCCTTCGTACGGGATATTATCACGGTAGGTATTTTAACGTGAAAAAATCTTTTTAATTGGTTATTTGTTAGTAATTTTTGTAAAAGGGTTAACCAAAAAGTGATTTATCGATTTTTCTAGGGTCTCGAATACCTGCACGCGTCGACAATCGGCTATCACGGCTCGTTGACCCCCTGGGCGTGCCTTATCGATCGTAATTGGATGGTGAAATTGACGGATTACGGTAGGGGATCCGCGGATTAGGAGGGAATATTCTGAATTCAGGGGTGGCCGAGCCGCTGGAGAGATGGGAAAAGTCACAGGTGCTGTCGAAGGACGATTTCAAGGATACGGAGGAGAAGGAGGATAGAAGTCAGGCAACACAGAAAAACATGTAAGGAGGAGGGAGAGAGAGGGAGAGAGAGAGAGAGAGAGAGAGAGAGAGAGAGAGGGAGAGAGAGGGAGAGATGGAGAGAGAAAGCTACAGATTTCCAAAATTCCAGCCGCCCTCTACGACTCGCCGGAAATGCTTAAAATGCGCCAAAAGAATAAAGAACGACGAATGGATCAGGATTGGACCCGTCAATCACAGGTTTTTGGAAAGATCCGTTTAAAAATCTGTTTTTAGGCCCGCCGCCAACTCGGCGACATCTACGCGTTCGGGATGGTGTTCTACGAGATCATGTTCCGCGCGTTGCCCTATCCCGAGAATACCGACATTAATGGTAGGGGGTTGCGTACTCCTAATAATATATGCTAGTAGAGACCATTGGGGAGGGCTAGCAGAGGCCGTTGGGGAGCGCTTTGGGGATCCTGGTGGCACCACCTCTTTCCCCTTTAAAGTTAGAATTTGTTGATTTCCAGCCCTCGTCGACCAGATCACCAGCGGAGAGCGCATCGTCAAGCCGGGAATTCAGAATGAGAAGGTACACAAAAGGGTTTTAAAGGAGCTGTGAAGCCAAGGATCCACAAGACCATTTGATCTCTTCCGATTTCTAAAAAATCTCTTTTCAGGTGTTGCACTACGACTTGTCGAACCTAATCACCGATTGCTGGAATAACACACCGGAGATGAGACCGTCGGTCCGGAGGATCAAGCTCAACATTGAGACCTATCTGAAAGTGTGAGTGAGCTACGGTAGTGGTGCGCTTTTTTAGAAAAGGGCGATTAGCAGAAACTTTAGGACATGTGCTAAAAATTACTACAAGTCCCGTCCTGAACCCAGAGCTAAGTCAAGCCTGAGTCTAGTCTAAGCTAGCCGGTATCCTATAACAGTTAATGACGTTTTCTCAAACCCCCTATTTTTAGCAAAGGCTCCCTAGTCGACCAAATGATGCGAATGATGGAGCAGGTATCAAGAAACTGTCTGTTTGCTAAAATCCACCCTTTCTACAGTACGCCAACAACCTGGAGAAGCTGGTCCAGGAACGGACTGGGATGTTGGAGGAGGCAAATGCCCGTGCTGATCGTCTCCTGTCACAGCTTTTGCCGGCGTAAGGATTTTTAGTAGTGAAATCGAATCGGTGGATATCAGGTACGTTGCTAATGAGCTGAAGCTTGGACGTCCCGTTCCGCCAAAGACCTTCTCGCAGTCGACGGTCATGTTCAGGTAAGTCATAAATGCATTGCTTTAGTGCATAGCTAGCAAGAAAGCCAACCCTAAGCCAAGCTTATGAAGCCTTTCTGAAGCTAAGGCTAAGCCTAAGCGACTCCTAAGCCAAGCGTAATCGAGCCTAAGCGAAGCCTAATTGTTAGCCAAGCCTAAACAAGCTTAAGCTAGACCTAAGCTAAGCCTAAGCTAAGCCTAAGCTAAGCCTAAGCCAAGCCTAAGCTAAGCCTAAGCCAAGCCTAAGCCAAGCCTAAGCTAAGCCTAAGCCAAGCCTAAGCTAAGCTTACTTCCGCGCCAAAGCCACGCCCATCACCTTTTTCCAGTGACATTGTCGGTTTCACGGAAATGTGCCGTAACGGCAGCCCCCTCGAAGTGGTCACCGTCCTCAACTCGATCTTCAGCGGTTTCGACGAGTTCATCGCTCGCCGTGAAGCTTATAAGGTACGGTGGAACTTGCTACGGTAGATGAGTCAATATTTAGGTGGAAACGATTGGTGATGCGTACATGGTGGTTTCTGGAGTGCCGGAGGAAAACGGATTCCGACACATCCGAGAGATTGCCACAATTGCATTGGATATTCACAAGGTGAATTGCGATCACCAAAATTGTCTATTAATACTGACAGATGGCCAGTTGTTGGCCGGCCAGCAGAGATTTTTGACGAAATATTTGGAGCCTAGGTCAGATATCGTGAACTAGCAGGGTTTTTGGGGGATTTTGACACTGGGGCAACTAGCAAGGATTTTTGAGGAAAGTGAAAAAATCAAGGAAGCTAGCGGAGATCCTTGAGGTCTCTAAAATATAGGCCATCTAGCACGGATTCTTAAGGAATTGTTCCAAGATTGGCCAGCCAGCTGTGCAGATTCAGGGATTTTCAGGGCCTAAGCTAACTAGCAGGGTTTTTCGGGGAATTTCAGAATCAGGCAAGCTAGCAGAAACCATTTGCCTTCCAGTTCCTCGCCGAATACTGCCCACCCCATCACGAAGACATGCGGGTACGGTGTCGACTCGGATTCGCGACGGGACCCGTTGCCGCGGCCGTTGTCGGCCTGAATGCGCCTCGCTATTGCCTATTTGGAGATACGGTAGGCAGGGCAACATTTTGAAAATCGGAAAAATTCAGGTGAATATGGCTTCGCGGATGGAGAGTACCGGAGAACCGGAAAAGACACAGATTTCTGAAGCGGCCAAAACCATGCTGGCCAACCATTATCCCGAATTTGAATGTATCGAGCGGGGACAAGTCGCGATTAAGGTATCGTAATGCATCGTAATTTACCGTATTCCATCGTAGCATACTGTAGTTTGGCCCATCCTACCGTAGTCTACGCTATTTTGCATTTTGTGATATGGCTTAAAATACCACAACCTATCGTAACAGACAATTAACACTATTTTAATTTAATCAGCCGTAATATTTCGTATCGTAGTGTAGCGTATCGTGGCGTAGTCTGCCGTACCATATCGAAGCGAACCGTAACCTACCGTGATACGCAGCCTATCTTGGTCTACGGTAATATCTCGCAGCCTACGGTAAATTGGGGTGACGCGTATCCCATCGTAGTCTACCGTAGCGTATCGTAATTTTCTACATTCTACAGATCCTACCGTACTCAAGAATCCATAAAAACTCGCTTTTTAGGGCAAGGGAATGTGCACGACGTACTGGCTGGAGAGCACGAAGGACACGCTGCAAGGCCTCTACAGGTACCATTAATGTGCAAAATGGTTACGGATTTTGCCTTGTAAATCCCTTTAAAAGGCAGTAATCCATAGGAAAGCCATCGCCTTGCCGGCTCCTTTAAAATGCGTGCCAAGCTAATGTAAACTTCTCTAAAATTTTGAAATTTGCAGGGCGCCGACGGAACGCGTCTCCGACAAGCCGTCCTCCTCCCAATTCGGCGCCTTCCTCGGACTCTCCAAGAACAATTTACAGAAGAAATAATTGCATTGTATACCGTACATTTACCGTACTTTATATTTAAATAATTTAAATTTATTTAATAGCCCAAATCGTTGTAAATAAATTGATCTTACCACGATGAATCCAGCCCCGGTCATGCATTTTATTAGCATTTTTTTAGGTTTTAGTTTCCCTATTTTTGTATATTTCTTTGACACAATCTATGCTTTATTATTCGACTATTTATGTTAGAACCGACATACCCAATAAAGATGCCCTGGTTGTATAAATCGTACACTACTTCAAAGAATCTCTGCTAGTTTGCCCTCAACGACGAGATGAGCCATAATTTTTCTAGACCGGCCGAGACTATTGGGGAGGGCGAGCAAAAACCATTAGGGAGGGCTAGCAGAGACCATTGAGGAGGGCGAGCAGAGACCATTGGGGAGGGCCAGCAGAGACCATTGGGGAGGGCTAGCAGAGACCATTGGGGAGGGCTAGCAGAGACCATTGGGGAGGGCTAGCAGAGACCATTGGGGAGGGCTAGCAGAGACCATTGAGGAGGGCTAGCAGAGACCATTGAGGAGGGCGAGCAGAGACCATTGGGGAGGGCTAGCAGAGACCATTGAGGAGGGCTAGCAGAGACCAATGAGAGGGCGAGCAGAGACCATTGGGAGGGGCCAGTAGAGACCACTGGGAGGGCCAGCAGAGACCATCTGGGGAGAGGCTAGCAGAAACCATTGGGGAGGGGCTAGCAGAGAGACCATTGGGGAGGGCCAGCAGAGACCATTTGGGAGGGCTAGCAGAGACCATTGGGGAGGGCTAGCAGAGACCATTGGGGAGGCCAGCAGAGACCATTGGGGAGGGCCAGCAGAGACCATTGGGGAAGGCTAGTAGAGACCATTGGGGAGGGCCAGCAAGTAGACCATTGGGGAGGGCTAGCAGAGACCATTGGGGAGGGCCAGCAGAGACCATTGGGGAGGGCTAGCAGAGACCATTGGGGAGGGCTAGCAGAGACCATTGGGGAGGGCCAGCAGAGACCATTGGGGAGGGCTAGCAGAGACCATTGAGGAGGGCTAGCAGAGACCATTGGGGAGGGCCAGCAGAGAACATTGAGGAGGGCGAGCAGAAACCATTAGGGAGAGCTAGCAGAGACCATTGAGGATGGTTCGCTTTCTGCATTCCAGGTTTTTTCACTCACGCCGAAGCTTTCCGATACTCTTGACATTAATAGTCATCCTGATGCCGTTCCAATCCCAATGCCACCCGTAGGTGCTGTAGTCCAGCGGAATCTCGGATTTCCGACGCTGACTAATACTGAAAATCGGCCAAGGTTTTGTCATCACCCGTCGGGACGGCAATTTCGGATATTCCGGCTGATCCCCCGGCTCGGGATTACGGTAGCCCAGGGCGCGCCTAATAGCGGATTGTGGCCGCGGGGGCTTAATGCCAGGATTCTCATCCCCCATCTCCTGATTGGTCCACGCATTCGGGGTGGGGTACGGTAGTCTGGGGGATTATAGGGGTCCGGGCGGACACTTCCTTGCCGTGTAGATTCCACCGTCGCGCTAGCATTCTACAATGTTTTAAAGAATTTTTAAGTTTTGTCAATGTATTTTTGCTATGGCATGCTGTAGTCAGTTTTTAAATGTCAAAAAAGCTTAAATTTGATCGATTTTTTAGGTATTTACCGCCAGAATGCTTGGCCTATTCCTCCTCCTATTTACGGTCCCTCATGCGGTTGCGCTCAAGGTGGGTAAAGTACGCTAGGGTACGAACGATACTAGGGTGTACTCCTGCGTACCGTAGCGCACGGCAGATTACCGTAGGGTACGCTAAGCCGCGTTAGAATACGGTAGAGTACGCTAAGCTACGCTGGAATACGGTGGAGTGCAAAATTACAGATCATTGCGGAACACTACTGCGGGCCGTAGCGTAGGGAAGTTACGGTCGAGTACACCATACTACGCTAGCATACCGTAGAGCAGGCTAGAGTACGCTAGGTTACGCCCGGATATCCCAGAATACTGTGGAAGCCAAGCTATATTTTTGCTGAATACGAGCTTCGATGCCGTATACGGTAGCATACGCTAGAGCACTTTGAACTACGTGAGCGTACGCAACAATACGTTAGGTTAATATGGTATTGGCAGTAGTTTAGACAGACTATGCAAGAATACGAAGCAGTGCAGTGCCGAATGGAAATACTGAAATTACGAGAGCATACGCCAGAGTACGGCACAAAAATTAATTTTTCAGGTAAAAATTGGACACATCGGCGCTACCGGGATCATGCAGAACGGCGACAAAATCCTGGAAATCTCGCGGAAGGAGCTGTGGAAGGAGGGAATTCTCGCTGACGATTTTGACGTCGAGTACGTTGCATTCTTGTTAACACGATGCCGTGGCTAAACTTAAGCCGTGAAGCGCTTTACCGATAATTTGAGAAAACGAAGAAATAAAAATCGCGAAAACCGGCTAGGAAAGTTCGTAATCGACAGATGCGTGATGCGGTAATATAGGGAAATTATGTGGCTTCAAGACAGAATGAACTGAAAGGGACATTCGAGTAGGCGGTATTTGGAGTGCAGCGTACTTGTCCACACCCAGTCGACGTCGAGGGTTGATTCTAGCATTTTCTGCCCATTTAAAGGGGCTAGAAAGTCCCGGAATCGACCCCCTATATCGGTTAGGTGTCGACAGATACGGTAAGAAGCAAAAGATGGATTTAAACTAGCTCCCAAGTGTCAAAAAGGAAGGATAAAAAGAAAATCAGGACGTCTTTTGGGGTATTGCGTACTTGTTGACGACTAGTGAAAAGAAGTAGTTGATCTTAAACGTCACAATCCATAAAAATTAAAACTTTCAGAATCATCACGGCGATGGGCTGTGGCGAGGCGTTCGAGGGCGTGGCCGTCGGTGCGGATATGTACCACGCGCAGGGTGTGCGCGCGTTTATAGGACCCTACTGTAATGCTGGTAAGAATGCATATTTATTATATTGGTGTTGTATTCATATGTAATTTTTTGATCAATAACGTAGGCCATTTTTCTAGAGCTTGATGCGGTGGCAAAGATGGCCACATTTTGGAACATCCCGATTGTCGGCTATATGGCGTCGTCGAATCAGTTTGTGGATAAAGTGTGTTCTCAATTTTGGGTTATCAAATTTCACGTTTTTTATACTTTATTTTCAACTTTTGAAAGGGGCACTAACAGTAAAAAAATCACTAAACAATTCCAACAAAATCCTCTAGACGATCTACAAAACACTGGCCCGAGTATCGCTACGTACTACGAATTCACTGGCAGAGGCAGTATCAGCAACCCTCAAGCATTATGGATGGTCAAAGGTATCGTTCTCGAATTTCGTTCGTTTCTAAAACCTGCCCCTCCTACCGTACCCCCTAGGTGGCGATCGTGACGAACACCGGGGCGCTCGCCTTCGACCGTGTCGGCGGCTTTGAAGAGGTTTTCCACAAACGATCCGTGCAAGTTGTAAAGAAGGTGGGCAACTAGCAGAGATTATTGGGGAATTTTCAAAGGAATGGCTTGTTAGAAAGTGCTGATTTAATTTAAAGTTTTTAAATAGTTAATTTAACCATTGTTTTAGATAATTTTCGACGAATCGAGCACGGCAAAATCGATGGTCGAATCGGGGCTGCTGAACGAACTGTCGAATTTTGCGAGAAGTACCGTATATTTTGATATTTTCCGTTTTCTAATACAATAATAGTATTTTCGCGGAGTATGGTTAGAATATGGTATTTATTGTACGCTAGAAAACGTTTTTTTACAACCAGAATTTCCAGTCGTAATCTGTATGTTCTCGTCAACGCGCGAGTTGTCTCGCGAATTTATGCAGGCGACGATCATGTCGGGGATGAACACCCACGACTATGTCTACATTTTGCCGTGGCTGCAGGTATTTTTCATTAAATTTAATGAAACCTAAAAGGAAGAATCTGAAATTCTACAAATCTATAAAAGTTGGCGAATGCAATATTTTTGTTTTGATAAATTATTCGGCTGCTTTCATTGTTTAACTTGGAATTTAAGAAATTCTAGAGCGAATCGAAGGACGCGTCGCCCTGGATTGGTGCCGACGGGCAAATGCTCCAGAATATCAAGGATCACTATGCAAATGCATTGATTGTGTGTGAATTCAGGCTATCTCTCTCTCTCTCTCTCTCTCTCTCTCTCTTTCTCGCCTCTCTCAAGCGCTCTCTCTTTCTCTCTCGTTCTTTCACTCTCCATTCTCGCGCTCAATATTTTTTACCCTTGCTCTCTCTCTCGCTCTAACACATTTCTCTCAATTTCACGCTCACTCGCTCTGAGGCGTCTCTTTCCTCTCGTTTCTCTCTCACTCGGACTCACCCGCTATCACTCCTATGCTCAATCGCTCTTACTTTCTCACCCTCTTACACACAGTATCTTTCTCACGTTCAATTGTTCGCCCCGTATCTCGCTCTCTTACTCATGCTATGTCGCTCACTCTCGCGTCATCACTTCTATCACTCCATCTCCCCCTCTCTCTCCTCTCTCTCTCTCTCTCCCTCCCCTCCTCCTCTCTCTCTCTCTCTCTCTCTCTCTCTCTATCTCTCCTCTCTTTCCTTTATTCCCTTGCAAATTCAGGTAGACGACGTCAATGGCTTCGACGACACGATGGTGACTCCCTTCAAAGAAAGAGTCGAGAGCAACGGCATGACAACTGACGACCTCGAGATGGTATTTTTATGCCTTAATTTCCGGATCTAATAGCAAAAACTGTCTCAGTGTCATGAGTCTCACTCAGAAGAAAATAGACATTTTATCAAGCTGATTTCAGAAAAACATCTACGCATACATCCACCTGTACGACGCGCTAAAGCTGTACGCCAGCGCCGCCAGGGCAGCCATCAATGAGACTGATGTTGGAAGATTTAAATATAACTTAGGTTTAAATTTAGGACCCGAAGGTGGTGCTCGATGGGAAGAGACTGTGGAATAAGATGAGGCGGATGACGTTTCCTGGTTTGTTCGACTCTTTTTCGCAAAAATTTGGATTAAAATAATGTCAAAGCGGAGAAAGCCCAAAAAGCAAAAGTTTATCAAAACCGGAAGTCGAGGCAGGGCCTGCAGATTGGTTGGCAACTGCACTAACCACTAGATCATCCTTAAAAAATTTAAAAACCGGTTTTAAAGAGTTTAGCATGAAATCGGCCCAAATTCCAAAAAGCAACAGCTTTACACCGCCGCAGAATCGAACCACGGCCCACAGATTGACCGGCAACTTCACTAACGACTTGACCACAACCACAAAAACCTATTTTTCAGGCCTCGTCAGCGCGGCGGGCGTCGGCTCGGGTACGGTAATCATGGACGACCTGGCGGAACGGGCCCCAAAATATGCCGGTTAGTGTAAATAGCCCAGTTCTGGAGAGCTCACGTATTTTCAAGTATTTTCCGTAATTTGATCTTCTGTCGAGGCCACGTCTGTAAAAGGTGGCATTATTCAAATTCTCCGCCGCTAAATTTTTTTAAGGTAACTGGCAAGCGTGAAAAGTCTAAAAAGTTGCAAAAAATGCCTTGCCTGTACCTTTAAACGCCATGGATTAATGTAATTTTTTCTATATCTCATCTTAATTTTTTGTCTTGAAATTTGTCTTCTTTGTGAATTTAATTACGGTTAGATAAACATGACTTGCTCGTGCCTTTAAAATTATCAACAAAACCCTAAAAAATTTCCAGGTTTCTTCGTCGCTCCAAACCGCGATAACGTCATCAAGGTACTCGAGATGGAGCCGAAATTTATCGCCGCCTGCGACGGGTTTAAAACAAAGTCCGGCTGCTATGATTTGGTGAGTTTTAGCGGCTTTTTACCGTTTCCCCAAAGATCCCTGAAATGCCAAAAATTCGTTGCAGACGATGAGCGACCTGGTGACTGGGTTCTGGCCGTCTTCCGACGGAAAACTTCCCCCAGACGAGCCCGTCTGCGGATACCGTAACGAGAGGGTGAGTAGTGCGCATTACAGAGTACTATAGCGTAAAGTACAATATCGTACTTCAAACCCACGTAACATTTTCGAAGTGTATCGTATGTAGCGTACTATAGCGTAGCGGGGCATACTCTGGCGCAGTCTAACGTAGCGTAGTCTCGTATGCACTGTGCTGTACGTAGCGTACTCTACCGTAAGATCCTGTACAGTACTGTGGCGTAGCGCTTTGTACGATGGCGTAGCCTATCGTACCGAACCGCACTGCCTGCTACCGTAATGCACAAAACGCACCGTAAGCTACCGTAATCGTAGAAAGCCGTAGAAAACCAAAAATGCCAAGTCCAGCATGACATTCCAGTGTGACTACACCTTGTTGATCATGGGCGGTGTGCTGGTGATGATCATCCTGGGGGCGACGATTGCCGGGGCGATACTTGTGCGGGTTTGGTACGGTAATTCGGGCACTTTTTAGCGAGTTACAGAATCGTCAAGTGCCATAAGAACCTAATTTTTAGCCAAAACCGCGCGCTGGCCCGAACGCCTTGGCGGCTCTACCGTGAAGATTTCCGGATTGTCAACGAGGAGGAGATGAAATCGATGGTAATTTTTTTAAGGGTTGAAAGGGCCTGAGAAGTACTAAAAATTGGCTATATTACGGCAAAAATTACAAAGTTTTCGCTTTTTAAAGAGACAATCATCTAAAAATAAGTGAGTTTCAGCTGTCTATAGCCTCGACTCGTACGAAAATGTCGAACATGTCGACATTTGCGAAACATCATGCGGTCGTGGGCACGAATACGCATGCCTCATTTCATATGTACCCACAGCGACGTCCGATCACATTTTCGAGACAGGATCAGATGCTGTTGACAATGGTAAGTCTCTATCAGCTCCAGAGGGCAGACTAGCAGAGATTCTTTGAGGAATTGGGAAAGGGCAGGCTCGCAGAGATTCTTTGAGAAATTGGGGGAGGGCAGGCTAGCAGAGATTCTTTGAGGAACCCCGCTAATGCAAAAGCTCCCAACCTTCGATCTACCATTATCACATTTTTCAGATGAAACAAGCGGTGCACGACAACATCAACCCGTTCCTCGGGATGTCTGTTAACGAAAAAGAGGAGATGATTGTGCTGTGGAAGTTCTGCTCGCGCGGTACCATTCAGGACATCATCTACAACGATGATGTGTCGATGGATGCGAAATTCCATGCGGCATTCATCAGGGACATCACACTGGTGAGTTTGGACAAAAAGCAAAAAGCTTTGCGCCAACAGGGATCGAGCCCGGGTCGTGTTCCTGACAGCTTGGAGCTTAACCAATCAGTCACCCTGCATTTTCCGTTTTTGGCCATTTTAGCTTCTAATTTAATTTTTTTCAGGGTCTGGAATACCTACACGCCTCCCCGATCGGCTATCACGGCTCTCTGACCCCCTGGGCATGTCTTATCGATCGAAATTGGATGGTCAAGCTGACGGATTACGGTAGGAGGGGCAAACTATCAGGTTTTCGTGGCTTTATTGATCCTTTAAAGCATTGGTATGTTAACAGTAAAATAAAAAATATCCTGCATTTAAGGGATCGACAATATATTTAATGAAGGTATTAAAAACCAATTATTACGATTCAATCATTAAAATTAAAAATACATGAAATTCAAGGCATCGCAAACCCGCTGGAACGCTGGGAAAAACAAGGCGCGATCGCCACCGAAACCCTAAAAGAAGGCGCTGGGGAGGGAAAGAGCGGAGCCCTGCAAAAGACAAGTAAGCCATTAATGCGCCCCCTACAAGCTGCACCTATATACACCCAGGCGTACTGTACAACGCGCCCGAGTTGCTACGGAATCGGGAGTCGAACAAGCGGCGCGGCATGGACCAGAATTGGGTCAAGCAGTCGTCGGTCGGTATCAATTTTTTAATTTCATTAAGGGATCCGGATTGCTACCCTATCCACTTTTTCTGGACCCATTTTTTTGCGCTGATTCCGAATCTATGCTTGGTTTATTTTTAGGTATTTTCTATCCAGAGCTATGACAATTTTTATAACTTTTTTGTTTTCAACCCTACGAAAAACTGTTTATTCTCAAAAATTACGTTTTCTTTCTCAAATCTGGATCCGAATTCGGAATCAACGCAAAAAATTGGTCCAGAAAAGTTTGAACTGGCTCCCGTATAAGTTGTAGCTCGTACTGTCAGGCCCGCCGCCAGTCCGGCGATATCTACGCGTTCGGGATGGTGATGTACGAGATTCTATACCGTTCCCTGCCCTTTCCAAGCACCGCCAGCATTGATGGTAATTGCCCCAAATTTCCGCATTTAAACCCCGCTGTAACCCCGTTTCAGAGTTGTGCGACTACATCCGCGACGGGTCCAAGTCGTACAAACCAACCATCCAAGAGCGCCAGAATATTCACCCGGATCTGTGCGCCCTCTTACAGGTCGGAATCCCCCACGTTACGGTAGAAGCTCAAGATTTAGGACTGCTGGAATGAGAACCCGGAAGTGAGACCATCTGTCCGAAGAGTACGGCTGAATACGGAGACGTATTTGAAAGTGTGAGTGGAACAGGGGTACGGTAGACAGTTTGGGGCAGGCTAGCAGAGAGCTTTACGGTTTTGAAAACTGGCTTTGGTGTTTCCTAAATGATAAAAAAGCGCGAACGAGAAAGAGATGGAGAGAGTGCGAGAGTGAGAGCGAGAGAGAGAGAAAGAGAGCGAGAGAGAGCGAGAGAGAGCGAGAGAGAGCGAGAGAGCGAAAGAGCGAGAGAGAGCGTGCGAGCGAGGGAAAGAAAGAGAGAAAGAGACAGAAAGAGAGAGAGAGAGAGAGAGAGAGAGAGAGAGTGCGCGCGCGGGGGCATCAGAGAGAGATGGAGTTAGATAAAGAAATCTCTATTTTCCTCCGTCTTCCAGAGGTTCTTAGCAAATCCGACTGCTCGTCAATGCAGTAATGGTACAAATTCCCCAAAAAATCAGCTCCTTTTCAGCAAAGGCTCCCTGGTCGACCAAATGATGCGAATGATGGAACAGGTATCATTTCGAGGCCTTTCGTTAAAACCCGCCCCTTCTACAGTACGCCAACAACCTGGAGAAGCTGGTGAAAGAGCGAACCGGCATGTTGGAGGAGGCCAATATTCGAGCCGACCGCCTCCTCTCCCAACTCTTGCCAAAGTACGGTACTTTACAAGTGTTGTGCTTTGTAGCCAAGCTCCTGCTCAACGCTCGCATACACTCCAAACTCCAGATACGTGGCTAACGAGCTGAAACTCGGCCGCGCCGTCCCACCCAAGCTGTTCAACTCGGCCACTGTCATGTTTAGGTGGGGTTGTCGAACGGAAAATATTGTAAAAATCCGTCACCCCCCATACCTAATTTTGTAGTGATATCGTCGGTTTCACGACGATCTGCTCGACTTCGAGCCCGCTGGAGGTGGTGAACATGTTGAATGGGCTGTACTCTGGCTTCGACGACGTCATCAACAAGCACGAATCGTACAAGGTAAATTGTATGGGTTTAAAGGGCTGGAGCGCTTTGGCTGCAGGTTTTTCTGCCTTGCCGGTCCCTTTAATCGGCAATGTTTAGGTGGAGACGATCGGCGACGCGTACATGATCGTGTCGGGGATTCCGGAGGAGAATGGGCATCGCCATATCTCGTTGATTTGTGAGACTGGGCTCGGCATGATGGAGGTCAGCGTTTTCAAAGGGTCAAGCAAGGCTCACAGAACGTCCGGAACCTCTGGAACGTTTAGTGGAAAGTCGCGGAGTATATTTTACCATGAGAAAACCAAACTTAAAAGTTTTTATCGAAAAGCAAAAGTTTGGCACTGGCGGGGATCGAACTCGGGTCGTTTATTTAGAAAACTAGCACGCAACCAATAGGCTACCTTGTATTTAGCTCAAAAAATCCGCAACAAAATCAGGTTTTTACTCAAGAAGCCAAAAGCAAAAAGCTCAGCACGGCAGGAATCGAACCCGGTGTCACAAGGACCATATTTCAGCCTTCGAATAGCGGGGAGAGCAGACTTGTCGGCACACAACATTTATTCAGAAGTGGCCCCGGTGGGGGCACACCTCGTAGGTCCAAATGTGAGGCCGGGAAGAGACGGGGGGCGAGTGGGAGCAGATGACTGGACGCTGATCACATCGAGAAGCGGGCTTATTATATACCAGACAACACACGCAAATCAACATGTAAACGAAGGGGATAATGGTAATCGGGTTTGGTCTTCCGGTATTCGGCGCGCGGATGCAGTCGCGGGATCGCGACACTCCCGGGGGACGAGGCTTGAATCGGCGTAGTCGAGAAGTCGTCTCGAGGCGTCCCCTTCTGACGAGACTTGACAAGGCGCTTCATCGCCCCTTCCTTCGGTGCTGCTTCGACAGGTCGACGGGCCTTTAGAGCATGATGGCGCCCGAGTACACCATGTAGCTTCTGAGGATCGCGACGACGCTGGTGTTGTTGCCCTTGAACACGTAGACGTTGCCCTTGTACACGTAGTAGTTGCCCTTGTACACGTAGTAGTTGCCCTTGATCACGATGACGTTGCCCTTGAGCACGATGACGATGCCTCGTGAAGACGCCATTGCCATGTACACGCTGATGACGCCCGCACTCAACATCCTCGCGGTGGCGAACAGAAGGGAGCACGGAATACGGCAGGTGGACACGGGACGTGGCGCTCCGGGCGGCGAAGAAGTAGCGATCCAGTCATCGCAATAGGAAGTGGGAGGGAAAGGGGAGGGAAAGGGGAGGGGAAGATAAGTCGGAGAGGGGAAGGAGAATTTTTCACGTACAGGCACGATTCTGGCGCTGTAACGTCTTTTGAAACGGATCGAACCGTGGGGAAGGCAAAAGAATGGTGGGCACACGACTCTGGCGTAACCAATCACCAAGAAGGCAAAAAGAGGGGAAAATGGTGGGCACAGGACTCTGCTGTAGCCATACACCACAGGCTAAAGCCAAAAAAGAAAACGAAGACAAAAACAAAACCAAAAAAGGGGGAAGACAAAAAAGAACGGGTCAGACCGGAGGTCCCCCGGGGCACCAATTGTCACAAGGACCATATTTCAGCCTTCGAATAGCGGGGAGAGCAGACTTGTCGGCACACAACATTTATTCAGAAGTGGCCCCGGTGGGGGCACACCTCGTAGGTCCAAATGTGAGGCCGGGAAGAGACGGGGGGCGAGTGGGAGCAGATGACTGGACGCTGATCACATCGAGAAGCGGGCTTATTATATACCAGACAACACACGCAAATCAACATGTAAACGAAGGGGATAAATGGTAATCGGGTTTGGTCTTCCGGTATTCGGCGCGCGGATGCAGTCGCGGGATCGCGACACC
>CATQJA010000987.1:0-33936 GCA_958295435.1 Mesorhabditis spiculigera
TTTTTATATTTGGAAACAAAAATGAATTTTATGGATATATTTTTTTAGCCAACCTGTAAAGTTATCGACAAAAAGTTGTGCATCGATATCAGGAAAATCTCTTGCCATTGCTTGGAGAAGTACTTTTTGAAGGGCTCCCGGTCTTTCGGGTCGCTGGCCATATAGGGGATTGCTAAATTTGCATTTTTAAGGTTTTTAAAGTTCTTTTTATACTTTTTATAGCGTTTTAGCAATCTCCAGTCTTGCTAATTTTTTATTGGTTTTATTTGTTTAAAATTTACTATTATTTTACAACTCTAAAATACAAAAACCCACCAAACCACTCACTCCACGTAGGATTCCCCACCGTCATACTCGCCATTTTCGTGAAAAATTCCACACATCTAAACATTAATTTTCGAATAAAACTCTGTATAGCATGGTAATACTTTTGTTTCTCGTTTTTCTGTATACATTTGACGATGTAGAGTTTGAAGGCGTCATTTTCGTGTTGGGTCGCTATCCGGCTCTCTTCCTGCAATTAAATTACATTTTTAGGCGCTTTCTGATGCTAAAAACACGTTAAATTTTCACTATTGCTTACCCCAGAAAGTTGATTAAAAGTCCTTTCATTAAAGTTGCTCCAAATTTTCTTTAGCGAGTCGATATCGTGCTTTTCGATGGATTGCGTTATTTCTTCGACGACTCGTTCGACCTGGAAAATTACTTTTTCCCTTTTTAGGTTGTTTTTGCCTTGATTTTGTAGTTTGTATTTCTTCGTTTTAGTCTTATTTTTCGTTATTAGAATTCCTTGCAAGCAGAAAAGTTTAATTTTTCTTAGACGGAGATTCTTTAGCCCGTTTTTAGCTTTATCTCGTAGTTTTTAAGTTAAATTGTAGTAAAGTACACTAAACTTATGCTTTTTTAGCTGTCTCGATAAAGATCTTTCGCCTAGGTATCACTTTTCTGCCCTGGGGCTAGGTAATCATACCCCCAGGGCATTATACCCCAAGTGACAGCCTCGCCAATACCCTAAAAAATAATAAACTTACATAAATCTTGCCCTGCTTTTCCGTTTTCAGTTCTTGTTCGTAGGCATTTAACGTAGTAGCGAGTCCGCGGTACGTCAGATAACTTAAATTTAGGATTTTTTTACAGATTTTTCGATATTTGCTCTTCAAAAACCCCAAAAAACCGACCCTCTCACTAATTCATCGGCCAGCGTCGACAACTCATCTGGCATTATAAAAAGTTGGTAGCCAGCTGATAGTTTACGTTATGCTCTTGCCTTTTCTGGCTTCTAGCTGCTGGCTATTAGCCCAGGGAATGGGGGCTGGGGCTGGGGGAGGGTACGGTCGGTGGGGCAAGTTGTTGCAAGGTGCACTAATTTGCATCCCAACGAGAGGTCCTGCTCCTCGCTGGAGAGGCAGCTCTGGGATACGGTTTTGAAAGTAGGACGGCTCAAGGTTTTGCTCAAATAAATATTTAAGTGCGGGGTCTGCTAAACGCATCCGGTTGTAATTCACATCCTTGACGCTTCCCGATATCTTTAAAAGCCTTAGGAAGATGATTTTAATGCCGTAGCAATCTGGGAAATTTTTTAGACACCATAGACCTGACTTGGGATGATTTTGAAACCCTATAGGCAGTCCGAAATACACCAGATGACGTTTTTAGAAAGCCATTTCGATGACTTCACCATACTCTTTCATGGTTTGGACAGTTTAGTACTTTTTAGGGTAGCTCTCACAGCAAGGGATGCTGTCGCAACACCCGACCACCTCACTCACTCGCTCAGCTAGCCCGCTCGCCGAGCCAAAATAAAAACACGGTTACGTTTTTGCACTAAAAACTGGGTCGCTAGACTGGAGAGAGAGAGAGAGAGAGAGAGAGAGAGAGAGAGAGAGAAAGAGAGAACAGTGAGAGCAAGTGAGCAGGCAAAGAGAGACGACTTTTGTCGAGGACATCTAACCCTCGGTCAGCGAGTGGGACTCGTTGAACCCCAGATGGTTCTGTTCTTTTTGGATGTATCCACATTCCCACGGATCACCTTTCCGACTATATCAGCCGGGATCGAACCCGGGTCGTTTTCCTGATAAATCAAAATTAAGCCAAAACTCGGATTTTTTTACTTTTAACTGTTTAAACAGATGATTTAAGTTGAATATCAAAAAGGAAAACTTATAATGTAAGTAAATTACCACATTTAAGCTCAATATAACTTATTGGCAAGGTGGCGGGCCGGCCCGGGCCGGCCCGGGCCGGCCCTCCATATGTGACGGTCGCCCGGGCCGGGCCCGCCAGCCTAAAATCCCGAAAATCTCGGCCCTGGCCCGGCCCGGCCCGGGCCGGCCCGCCAAATTCCCAGGCCTGTATCAGCTCCGCCAAGGCATAGTGGTTTCCCTAGCTCTCTCCCTCTCTCTCTCCCCCTCTTTCTCTCTCTCTCTCTCTCTCTCTCTCTCTCTCTCTCTCTCTCTCTCTCTGTCTCTCCCTCTCTTTCTCCCTCTCCCAAGGCGGAACGTGCCCTTCTTTTTACAGAGATAGTTCGCAAAATTGGTGGTGTTTGACGATCCGATTATCATGGTTCGGTGAGTCGTTCCCGAAAAAGGACAGCTGGTCAGGGCTGGGGCGAGTCGGCTGGGGCGTATTTTTGGTACTTCTCTACACAAAATTTAAATCCTACATTTTTAAATCGTTAGTTTACCTGCCCAGCGTTATGATTTTTGTCATTTTGGGGCTATCGTACTGCTTTCTATTTGCCATTTTTAATTTTGTATTGTATTGACTTCCGCAATTTTGAGCTATGGTTTTATAATACCGTCATTTTTATATTACCCTAATTTTACCATACGCTTCTTAGTAGATAGCTGTTTTCTTTAAGCATTCTACGACTTTTTTAACGACCCGAACCGGAAGCGGTAATCCCACAAGATTGCTTCTTACGCTTTCGTCTTTGAAACCTAGCTCTTCCCCGTCTCGTTTTTTTGTTGTTTATTACTTCTTACGGCCCTTGGAGCTGGGGCTCAAAACTCCAAAATCCCCTCAGACTCCCTTGGGACGCCACTTTTTTATGAATATGTGAGAACGCCCCGACCTTCCAGCCGTTTGCTTTCCGCAGGGATTCCGAGCGCTCCAGAATTCGGCATCTAATATTCCTGTCGCTTTTTCTAGTTCTGCTTCCTCAAAGCTCGAGCCGCAAAGGCCACGCGCTTTTTAGCAGCGTAAAAATTCGGAAATTTTGGTTCAATCCTGAATATTTCAAACCCGATAGATCTGGGAGGAAACATAGAAAAACATCTTGAGCGAATGCACCGGGGAGACGGCGGGGTACAGTAATAAAGAAATTTTTCCTTGTTGCCCCGCTGCCTGATCCAAGCTGGGACCACCTCCGGTCGACCAAATCAGTTTTCTTTTAACGTCCGGTTTAGATTCTTCTGGATTTAATACCTTTAAAGGTTTGCTGCGTATTATAAGGAATTCTCAAACCCATTTTTTACGTTTTACTACTCAACCACCTATATTTCGAAATCTGCCTCGAGTTCTGGTATTTTCATTTTTGTTTTTCGGCTTTACACGCTCTTCGTGAGACACAAAATCGCTCCTGAAAACCTAAACCTTTAGATATTCGCGAATTCTTAATTTTACTGCTTATTCCTATTTGTATCGCCGTCATCAATCCATAAAGAGAAAACTCCCACATATTTCAGCGCCTACGGCCGGCTCATAAAACAGCTGAAACAAGGGAGTGGGGGCTTCTTTCTGAAGTTAGAACGGTTTTATCACTTCGGGTTGGCTCCATCCGTATCAGAGTAGAGTAAGTTGTAATCCGTCTACGCAAATAAAGACGATTTAAGGCTTACTGGAATGCGACGGATACTTACCGTATTGATTCTACTTTATTCTGCAACGTCAGCGTCAGTTATTCGTAAGTTAAATTGGAGTAAATGCAAAGTATCACCATTTTAGGAAGATCTCCTCTAATTCCGACGGCGAGCCGGCAAAACCAAGTTAAAGTTCCGAAATTTAACGCCGATGCCAAGTTTGTGGCTTGTAGTGATGCGGACAAGGTAGATAAATCTCAAACCTAAGCCTAACCTAAGCCTACGCCTAAGCCTAAGCCTAAGCCCAAGCCTATGCCTAAGCCTAAGCTCGGCCGTATCCCAAGCTTCACCTTAAGCTAAAACCTATGATTAAGCTATTCCTCACTCGAATATTATTCAGGGCTCTCGCACAAAATCGAACACCTACGAGTCGGAATGCCAGGCCGGAAGGTTGATTTTTCAGGTTGGTAAGAATACATTTTAATAAATTTTATTTTGTAGATTACATTAATTTATACATGTACTTAAAGTATCATTTAGGACGGTATGGCAAGCGTCGAGTGGCTTGGTTCCAAAAATTACTCCACACATTTGAACGTGAAAGATAGAGGGATGGAACTGAGCGAGTTGATCCAGTTTAAGGGCGAATATTTGGCGCCGGATGACAAGACGGGAATTGTTTATAAGTAGGTTTTGTAGAGTTTTATAAAATTAAATTTTAAAAGTTTAATGGAAAATCAAAATCGTAAAGTTTAGGCTGAAAAACGACGCCGCAGTTCCCTGGGTATATCTTGGAGATGGGGATGGGCAGAGTGAACACGGTAAGTGTAGAATTTCTCTCTCTCTCTCTCTCTCTCTCTCTCTCTCGCTCTCTCTCTCGCTAACTACTTTTTTAGCCTTCAAAACCGAGTGGATGACCGTCAAAGGAAACGCGATTTATGCGGGATCACATGGCACAGAGTGGCTAAATGACGATGGAAGCATTAAGAATTATAATCGCATGTTTGTAAAGGTAATTTTTTGAAAACTATCTTTTCTTAATTTTGGCTTTTAAGGTGTATTAACTATAATTAAAGTGCCAGAAACATAAACTACAAATACAGAAAATCACCACCTACGGTAACGTCTTCCACTTGAATTGGACCGAAAACTACCAGAAATTGAGGAGCAAGTTGGAGGTACGTCATCAAAGTCCCTAAACCTAAGCGATGCCTAAGCCTCAGCCTAAGCCTAAGCCTAACAAGGGAAGTGCACGACCGGCCCACGAGAAATCGACAGGAAACATAGTGGATCTGATAGAATCGGACACGGGGATTCCGAATCTGTAATCAGAATTTGCTAAATAAAACGGAGAAAAAAGTTATGAAGCTTCAAAGTTGGTAAAATCGCCCAAATTCGGACTTTTATGGGCTTGTACAGGCCCAAGGAATGAAATTTTGCCACAACCCATTAGTGCATCTTGTTCAGCAGAAAAAGCGCTTTCGAATGAGCTATCTTACTCCAAGTTTACGATGATTTCGCGAAAATCTCTTCTATGAACTTGACAGGCCATACCCTTGCCCGTGAATCCAAAAAAAAACTTTTTTTCAGTGAATTGTTTGCAAATGCTACGTATTACAGCTCATTCGAAAGCGCTTTTTCTGCTGAACAAGATGCACTAATTCTTTTCTCCTCAATTCCGTTCCGCCGGTTTTTACGGGCCTTTAGGTACCGTTTTTGGCGATTTGGCCAACTTTGATGCTTCATAACTTTTTTCTCCGTTTTATTTAGCAAATTCTGATTACAGACTCGGAATTCCCCGTGTCCGATTCTATCAGATCAACTATGTCTCGGGTCGATTTCTCGTGGGCCGACTTCCCTTGTAAGCCTAAGCCTAAGCCTAAGCCCAAGCCCAAGCCTATGCCTAAGCCTAAGCATCCTGATTAATTCGGGGGATTTTTAGATCGACTATCCTGGCTACGTCATCCACGAGGCTGTGCTTTGGAGCGAGGTCGACAAATTCCTTTGCCTTATGCAAATATATTTAAGGTTCACAAACGATGGTTTTTCCTGCCCAGGCAGGTATCCCGAGCTCCAGTGATGAAAAATAGCTTTGACAACATGCAGGGTAAGTAAGCTAAGCTAGCTAAGCCTAGGCCCAAGCTTCAGCAATATCTACAAAGTTTAGGCTCCAATCTCCTACTCACCACATCGGACTGCTTCTGCGATATCACCATCACCGAGATTGGGCCGTTGAAGTTGGAGCTCGGTTTTTCGAGTCTAGCCTTCGTACCGGGTATTGTAGCGTACTTTTGATGAAACCTAAACTTTTAGGCACCAATGACAACCTCATCGTGGCGATAAAGACGTTTGAACGGGCCGGGTACCCGTCGACTTCATTTTTAATGGTAAGTGGCTTCGAAGGCTTAAATTTCGGTTTGGCTTAGGCTTAGCTTAGGCTTAGCTTAGGCTTATCCTACTATATATAAAAAAAATAGTGTTTGTGTGTGTGTGTATGACACTTTGCATGCAACTTCCGTCAGGTTGTTCCAGCCGTATCTCAAGAAGGAGAGTAGTTAGGGGTATGTTTGATACGTCATTAGGTGCATAATGTCCAGGAGATGACTGCACACACATCAGATTTATCAAATTCGTCTATTTTCGACATTAAATTTTAGTTTTTGTTGAAAAATCCGACACCCTCTTTGTTAGGAATCAATTAGCATATACCGGAAATGGCGGTGAGCCTATATAAGGTAGCAGAGGGCGCATTTTTCACTTTTTTTCAGCGTGGGTCTTGCCGAATTATGCAAAGTGTAAACTTTCATTGGGTTGGACGGGGCCAGGGTTGAAAAGTCGCGAAGCGGCTTTTCAACCCTGGTGCTTATTAAAACCTTTAATAGACCTTTTTTTAGCTGTTCGACATCCACGGCCAAGTCCTCCTCGAAGAGAGCATATTCCCAAGCTTAACGAAATTCGAGGGCATCACCTTCCTCCCATCAGAAGACACCGTTTTTAGCTCCTTATGACTAACCGCCAATAGTACTCTTGCGAAACCGATTACGAGAAAAGAATTTAAAATTCTTTTGCACAATTCGGCAGCTACAAATTTTTCTCTGCTGCCATTTTTCCTTACGGCCATCTTGATTGCTGGTAGATTTGTGTAACTTTTAAGGAAAAATTGACATAGTTTTTTTGTTACATTTTCATTTTTTACAAATTTTTCTATGATTACATCTTTTACTGAGCGGCTTAACTAGCTTTTTCCTTCTTGATTTTGTATCTATTTTTCTCGTGGTCTGCTTTTTAGGAAAGAATTCATCCCCATTTTTTAGTGGATTTTATGCAGATTATAACTTGGTACTCGTTGATCTCGTGGAATAAAATTTTTTGCCTTTTTGGTTGTAATAAATGTTCTATTCACACTTTTGCACTTTGAATACACGTCTGAAAACAGTGCAAAAGCTCGTGCTCAGGCGGGACCTTCAAAAACAATTATCGCCGCGAGAAATCGGGGAAGTAGAAGCTCGAGCAAGCCAGACGGCAGATCCGACAGGGAGATCGCGGCAGTCTGGCTTCAGTTTTAGGAATGGCGAGCATTTTTGGGTTAATTTTTGTAAATTTTTATATTTAATATCTTTTCATACTTTTTTTGTTGTTCTTCTTGCTGTTTAGCGTATTTTTCGAAGTTAGGCCTTAGCCTAAGCCTAATCTAAGCCTAAGCCTAAGCCTAAGCCTAAGCCTAAGCCTAAGCCTAAGCCTAAGCCTAAGGCAAACCTTAAAGGCAAACCTGCAAAGATGATTTGGGATCGTCTGGGCTGCTATTTCCCTACCTTTCAATAACAATAAAAATACCATTACCGAAATTCCGGCTTCCCCCGCAAAAACGGAACCATAACGATCAGTGAGTCCCCCCTTGGCTCGACCCCGCACTAATCCGTACCTACGCTATTAAATTGGGCTTTTTCGCGGGGGCGCCTTGTGGTTGAACCCCTCCCCGAATTGATCAAACATTTATTGAAAACGACACGCGGATTTCCCGGCCCCGGAAACCCCCGGAATTTTTGACATTCCACTCAATCGAAGCTGGTGTTTGAGCAGCTGCACCAGGTCCCAGGGCCATGAAAGGATGGCGGCGGCTCGAACAAACTAATGTTCCGATTCAGAAAATTTGAAATTATGGATTATAATTATTGCTATCGTTCCTAAAACTGAAACACAAGCCTAAGCCGAGGCCTAAGCTTAAGCCTACGCCCAGGCCAAGCTAAAACCTAAGCCTAAGCCTAAGCCTAAGTCTGAAACCTAAGCTTAATCCCAAGCTTAAGCCTAATCCCAAGCCGAGGCTTTGACCTTAGCTTAGGTCTAAGCGTTGGCCTAAGCCGAAGCCGAAGCCTAAGCTTAAGCCGATGCAATAGTAAGTCCCAAAGAATTCCCGGTATTCCATTTTAACACCCCCGTTCAGCGCAACGAGCCGGCTGCATAAATTGGAATGTGTTCGCAATTTTATGGCCTCCCGGAACGCCGGCGAGGTCATTTTCCGCCTGGCTACCACTTGCGTTTTATTGCGAACAGCCTGTTTTAGAGAATTTAGAAGATTTTCTCGGACCTCCTTTCTATCGCTGGCTCTCTATACCTTTATTTATCTCTCGCTCGACCGCTCTCTCACTCTCTCTCTCTCTCTCACTCTCTCATCCTCTCTCTCGCCCTCTCTCTCGCCCTCTCTCTCTCGCTGGCTCAAATTGTACTAAAAAGTTACAACTTCCGAGCTTTTCCTCTCTCGACCTAATGAGAACCTCCCATTCGACCCCTCGTTTGTTGTTCACCGGGCCCGATTTAACGGTGGCCAATTTAGCGGGCAGCTGGTAGTGGGGAGAGACCCAGATGTTAGCAGTGTTTTGACAAGTACGTAAGCTTATGCCCAAGTCTAAGCTGAGCCTAAGCCCAAATCTGAGCCTGAGCTTTTGCCTAACCTAAGCCTAAGGTACAGCCTAAGCATGCACCAAGCTTAAGCTCAGCCTAAGACGCTGCTCCAAAGAGCCCAAATTTTTGCCCTCGAACCTCCTCCAAAATGCATTCCCAAAATGCAGAAGCCCCCCCGCCCCCGGAAATTGCCGACGTGCCCCTGCCCTGCCGTGTATTCCCAGGCATGTGGCACCCGATTCGCACGTGTTTATTCCTTCGTCGATGAGCCTCCCGTTTATCGGCTTCTCCCATCGCCTTTCCTGCAGCCAGCAAACGAGTGGTGCCAACGGCTTAAGACTCTGCTCCCTCAAAAAAACGCTCGTGCTCCTGAAGGCCAAGGCGGTGACTTTTTGAACGTGCGTTTGAAGGGATACTTTGGATCGATACATCAAAAAATAAGTTCAAGCCTAAGCCTAAGCCTAAGCCTAAGCCTAAGCCTAAGCCTAAGCCTAAGCCTAAGCCTAAGCCTAACCTAAGCCTAAGCCTAAGCCTAAGCCTAAGCCTCAAGCCTCCAAGCCTAAGCCTGCCTCAAGCCTCCAAGCCTAAGCCTAACCTAAGCCAAGCCTAAGCCTAAGCCTAAGCCTAAGCCTAAGCCTAAGCTTAAACCTAAGCCCTGAGCCTAGGCTTGCACTGCCCTAAAAGGCTGGCGCTCCTCAAGCCCAGGCGGCGACTTTTTGAACGCTCCCTTGTGGGGGATTTTCGCTCCAGACACTAAAGAGTTTGAGCTGCAACAGCTGGGAGCTTAGGCGAGCAGTCTGCACAAGATTAGCATCTAGGTGTTCGTACGTTGCTCATGCTCAGCCTAGCTAGGTTTTTGATCCTCGCGTGCGTTTCCGTGCTCATCAGATGTTCGCTTCAGGGGGATCGAAAACTAGCGCTTGGGAGAAGAGACGATTTCTAAAGCTCTTGCTCATTCTGAATAAATTCATCCCTAATGATCGCCGCTAAATATTCAAAAACCTATTTAAAATTCCTTAAAAACCTTGGCTAGCTCAGGCTCGGAGCATGACCCCTCTTCTTGGTTGTCATAAATTGACACCCAATCCCCTCCTCGTATCCCATCAAGTTCGGCATCATGCTCCCCTCACCATACGAAAGACATCCCGCTTTGGAACCTGAATGAGATGACCTTTATGGCAGGTTGTTCCTTCCTTTTCCTCGATATCTACTCTCACTCCGACCAGGAGGATCAGCTGATGCTCATGGGTGTTTATTTTGAGTTTGGTTTCTCTGGTATTGGCAGTTTCCTCAGGAATCGTTGGCAGTTCGCTATCGTTCTTTTTCTGTCACTCTCTCTCTCTATCTCTTTCTCTCGCTTCTTATCTGATTAAGCAAACTTGTGTGTGACGCGAAATTCTTAAGCGAAAGTGAATACTTTGGCTTTTTCTGATAAGCCATAAGGCCGTAGAGAGAGAGAGCGAGAGAGAGAAAGAGAGAGGGAGTGAGTGTGAGAGAGAGCGAGAGAGAGTGAAAGAGGGAGAGGGAGCGAGAGAGAGACAGACAAAGGCCAGGATTTTCACTTTACTTTTCACTCCTACAACCCCCGACAGATCTTCACGTAATCGTGGAGGTCTATTTGATCTTCCGTGCCTCCGAGGCATGCAATTTCCATAATCCATCCCCCTCGAGCTAGCTAGCTCCCCCGTCGAACCATTCCCGGATCCATCCGACCGCCGAAATTGGCCCCATTTTTCCGGCCACCCCCACCCCCCAATGCGGCACGGCCATCAAACGTCCCAAGGCGATGGTTAGCGTCTCTCTCGCTTTGCATATTGAGACCCGCAAAATATGGAATTGCATATTTTGCAGGGGAGAGACCTCAATAGAGCACGCGAGGCAGCTCTATTTTGTTCTGCTTGTTATTTTTTTGTTTCCCTAAGGGTCTCCGCTAGCTTGCTTGCCCTCCGTTTTATTTTGCACCCTTTTTGAACCCACCGTTAACCCTTGATTCTTATCAACTCAAAAAAATCACACTCTGTGGCTCTGACGGACATCCGGTGGAATTTTTTAGCAAGATCATACTTTGCTTTTGAATGTTCTTTAATCAACTAATTAAAATTTAAGTTTTTGTTCTAAATTCTGCAAATCCGAGCTTGAACTCACCACGGAAAAACTCGTCCCAAAAATTTTATGGGATTGCCAGCAGTTTTTTATCGTCACCCGGCAACCCCAGGAGCCACCCCCAAAAACCCACATCATACACCTGCATCGCAGCACGGAAGCGGATGTGATTTTTTGTGCTGGCGTTTAATTTAACTTGTTTAATGTATAAAATGCAAAAATGTTTCCATTCAATTCAAATTCAGAAAGTCAGAATTTGTGGATATTTTTCTTGCGAATTTTTAAATTAAATACAACTTAATTCAAGGTATTTTATACTTTTTCAAGCGCTAACTTTTCATTTTTGGCACGTTCCCTTCCAGGCGCTTATCGCTCGCTATCAGCCGACGCATGTTCTTCTACCACGCCCATCGCTCAGGCGTAATCTTTTACACACTTTTTGGCGCGTCGGTTGGACAATTTATGGGAAAGTGGGGGTGTTAGCTGAAGCCGGATACATTCCGCAAATGGTCTCTGCTAGTTTTTGCCGTATTTTTCAAACCTGTTTAGCATTGCCGGTTCATCTATTGTTTTTTTTGTATTTTCTGATTTCCTAAAGAATCTCGGTTAGCTCTCCAGGTCGATTTTTGAGTGTGATTTTGATTGAGAACTCCCTCAAATGGTTTCTGCTAGTTCTCTCTTCGTAGGAATCCTGATCTAATTCTTTAAACGCATCGGCCAGCTTGGCGGTATATTTAAAGTATAATTGAGAATTCCGCTTTTTCCGCTTGAGACCTTTACAAATTGTTTCTGCTAGTGCGCCCATCCAGCTTTTCGATTGTCTGAAAGTCATGAAGAGTGTGCTTCCTAAATGATCACTGCCGGCTTGCCCATTCGAGATCGTCCGATTTTTTAGCGGTTTTCTTGATATTGAGAATCCACGTGGTCCAGAAGATCCACTTATTTGGATTCACATTTCCGGCGGATCCCATTGATGCTCTTTTGAGCCTCTTCTGTTTTTCCTCCCCCAACACTTTCTTTCCGTCTTCTATTGCGTTGTTTCATCTTTTTCGCCTGACGCGAATAGCGCTGAATCAGCCCCCCAAAACAGTCATGTGGAAATGGGACGCGCTGCTTTTTTGGAATCTTTTCGGTCAAAGCTTGAAAAACTTTCTCGTCTTGGTTTTTATGTTTTCGTTATTAATAATTTCTGCTTTTTTACCCCACTTTTGCATAGCTATTTTGATTTTACATTTTATTTGGCATTTCCGGATCGACAGCAGAAAACCGGTAGCTTTCCCTTCTGACGTACTCGCCCATGTAAGTGATGAATTTTTATGAGCATTTTTGAGCTATGTTTTCTTGCGTTCCTTTTTGGCTATTTCCGCCTTATCCATTGCCGAAAATAATATTGTGCTTCTTTTTGTAGGCTTATCACCTGTTCTAGCGACGCTCTCGCTCCCTCTATTTCTCTCTCTCTCTCTCTCTCTCCATCTCTCTCTCGCCCTCTCTCTATCAAGTTCCTGGATCGAAAATGAGATTCGAACCCCCGAAGGTGGAACACTGATAGAACGAGGAAGATCTCCGCGTTATCATTTTCAGTTTCCACTTCCGCTTGTGCTTTTTTACACCTCGGAGTTATACCAACTTCTGAGGCAGTTCAGGCGTAGCGACGCATAGACGGATCCTTTTCCTAACCGTTCCTCTTCCGATCTTCCATAAAATATGTTAAAATCCACTGGAACTAGCTTGGACCTTAGCCAAGAAAGTACATTGCCCTGCTTGAAGTTGGGCCAACTTTCTCAAGGAGTTCAAGAAAACGAAATGAATGATTTTCCCTAAATGAGCATAACATTCATATACTTTCTCGTGCTTCTAAAATATCACAATTTCGACCGGACTATTCGTTTTGACCACTTCGACTTTGCCCCGAATTTTTGCCCGCTTTTTCTTGGAGTTCATTAGCCGATACTGAATTTCATGCAATTTCATCGAATTCTAAATTCACATAAAATATCATAAAATCCACCAAACCACCTCCGATCCAATTTCTATTCAAAAAAATTCAATCCCACCGCCACGACCCCAATCACCAACTTTTTTGTGCCCAAAATTTCCCCGGCCGACAAAATGAGTCGACGCCGCCTATTCACGCCTCCTCATTTTTCGGACGCGTGGATTTCCACGGCTCCTCGCCATGAGGGGGTGGGTGGCTTTTCGTGCCTTTCACGCCACACGCGCAATTTGACGACTGTAAAAATCGGCAGCTGGTCACAGGCGTTCAGGATTGCTATACAAATTTTTGTAAAAAATTGAGGTCTATGGCGAATCGGCTTTATTCCGCGTTTCAGTGACCTCTGATTTTGAAAAATTTGGTTGTGCTTCTGCTCTCGCTCTCTCTCTCGCTCTCTCGCCTTTTCTGATTTTCTGAATTCTAATTCATAGCATCGAAAAGTTTCGCTAATTTAGAAAAAGAGAAGGAGAGAGATAGAGAGCGAGCGAGAGATGCATAGACATCCATAGTGTGCGAGAGGAGAAAGAGACACAGGGATCAAAAAAGCGTCATTGAAAAATTATCCGATACCCCTATATTCTTTTGTATCTTCAGTTCATGCTCCTCACTTTATCACGTTTGGAGCTTCATCATACGTTCCTATTTCAGGTAAATGAAAGCCGGCGATGTGTCGATATGCATCCCCCGGCCCTGCCCCCGGAGTGCTGAAACGCTACAGCTTACGATGGTCGTACTCTCCATCGGCGCAGCCTCTCACTTTATGGTAATTCTGATTTCCATGTCGTAACCAGTTGTCTTCAGCTCTTCCTTGACTCGGTCGTCGACAACCTCCTCCCGGCAGCCATGCCATTTTTGTTGACAATATATAAGGATAAGGATGAAGGTAAGAAAGAGAGAAGGATACAGAGAGAGAGAGAGAGAGAGAGAGAGAGAAAGAGAGAGCGAGAAAAATATTTTTTAGCCGATAAAGCCTGGGAGTTCCTGGTCTCCAGCCGCATCTACGGACTAGCTGTTGGCTGCTTTCTCTCCGTCCTCTTCTCGAATCGGTTTGGGAGACGAGTGAGTTTGAGTTTTCACTAGGCTTATAAGGAGTGCTTTTTTTGAGTCATACGCAAATCATTTCCAAAGATAGTGCATTCGATCGAGAATTTCATTCTGAGTAACGCTATAAGGTTCATTTTTGCAGAATGGCTGTCCCCGATTTTATAAAATTAAAAAACTAAAACGCTGTTTTCCTACATCCCTCGGCGCGCACCGATGGCAGGTATGGCTAGCCACCGGGACAAGAGAGGCCCAGATGGCTTTTCAACCACGATTGACGATAGCGCAGTCGGTAGTGCAGTTGTCTTTGAAACTTTTTTGAACTTCTCTGGGAGGTTCGATTCTTCCACGTGTAATTTCTTTTGCTTTTTGAATTTTTATAGCGGTGAATGGCTTTTTGGCTTCAATACCATGGAATCCGCTCTATGAGCAGGCACGACTATAGTAAAATCCCGGTGAACAGTGACAAGGCACGGGCCTGGAGACTTCACTTTGATCAACTTTGAAGCAATTGCCAACTCAAAATCGGAACAATCACATCCCTATGTACGGAAACGCAATTGACCATAAAAAAGCAAAAAAAATTACATTTGGAAGAATCGAACCTCCCAAAGAAGTTCAAAAAAAGTTTCAAAGACAACCGCGCTACCGACTGCGCTATCTTCAATCGTGGTTGGGAAGCCATCTGGGCCCCTCTTGTCCCGGTGACTAGCCATACCTGCCATCGGTGCGCGCCGAGGGATTTATGAAAATAGCTTTTAGTTTTTTAATTTTATAAAATCGGGGACAGCCATTCTGCAAAAATGAACCTTATAGCGTTACTCAGAATGAAATTCTCGATCGAATGCACTATCTTTGGAAATGATTTGCGTATGACTCAAAAAAAGCGCTCCTTATTAGCTTAGGCTTAGCCTTAGCTTAGCCCCCATAGGCCTCTTTTTCTAAAGTTTCAAAAAAGTCTTTTTAGACCCCAATCTTGATCGGTACGCTGCTCGACATCTTCGGGGTTGTACTGTCAGCACTGACTGTTTACCTCCCTGGAGGCGTCACGGCAGCAGTAGTTGGGCGATTCATCAACGGGATTGGTCAAGGGATTGTGCAGGTGAGTAAGAACATGCCTTTTTAATCGTCAACATCTACGCTTCTTTCTTCAAAGAAACCGTTTTCAGACCTCCGGCTCGGTGATGCTGGCCGAGATCCCGCCGCTCCGAAAGCGAGGCACAGCTTTGGCAACCTTGGTAAGCCTAAACCCAAACCTAAGCCTAAGCCTAAATCCAAGCCTCGGCCTAAGTTTACACCAGTTCATCTCCCTTTTCAGACAATGTGGGCGTGCATGGGAGAGCTCGGAGGGATGCTGATATCACTCGAAGAACTACTCGGAACTTCTCAACACTGGCATCTGGCCATGGCTGTACCTCTCCTACCCCTCATCCCAGCTTTGTATATTTTGTATCGTGCCCCGGAGTCGCCGAGGTAAGTAAGAAATTGATAGCTTAATCGCAAAATTGAACCTTAAGCCCGGAGGAAAAATGAAACCATTTTTAAGGTACCTCTTCATGCTCAACCGAGAAATTGAGGCTCGAAAAGCGTTGAGTTACTACCAAAATTCGTCAGAGGCCCGGCAGACGGTCGACGAGATTTTTGAAGAGATGAAATTGGTAATTTCGCCGCTTATGAGAAGATGATAGGGAGAAAGAGAGACGAGAGAGAGAGAGAGAGAGAGAGAGAGAGTGCTATCGATCGCATTTTTCAGGAAGACATCGACTTCAACGCCAACAACGCGAAGATGAAAATGGCCAGGGAGCCAGGGGCCACCCAAATTTTCCAGCGCCTAAAAGATGGTTATTTTGCGAGGCCGCTCCTGATTGCCCTCTTCGTGCAGTCGTTTGTGCATTTGGATGATTGGGTATGTTTCAACATATTTTGAAAGGCTTTCTGAAATTTTTGTAACGTTTAAATACTTTTCATAAACCTCATAGCTATCTTAAAAATTTACTCTTTCAGCTCTGGATCTCCTACTCGACGCAAATTTTCGAAAATGTTGGCCTAACAGCGAATCGGGCACAGAGAGCTTCCTTGTTGATGTCGTTGCCTCAGGTGGGTGAGATTTCTGATTTAACAGGCCGATAACATCCCGAATTCTAATCCACTCTAAGGCAAGGAATTCCAATAGGGCCACTTTTTTCGCCATGGACTTCTTACGGGCTTTGTCAAGTCGTCGTTTCCTGCCTACGTGATTCCTTTAAAACTCCAATTTTCAGGCCATCATCTCCCCTAGCCTTACTCGGCTGTTTCGACAATTTCTCCAGAAGAGCTCTACTGATCATCCCCACCATGGCCAGTGTCGTTTTTGGGATGTTGGCCATATTCTTCACGACATTTGAGAAAGGTTAGTAGCTTGAGAAGGAGCAACAGCTAAAATATCAAAGTTGGACTCTCTTTCGGGATTTTTAATGTAGGCGTTCCTGAGAAATCCGCGAGGATTGATTAAGCACTATTTTCAGCCCTACTCCACGGCATTCCCATCGCCATCATCCTGCCCGTGTTGGCCGCATTTGACCTTTCGGCTGCAGCGATATCCGGCGAAAGCGCTTTCGCCATTGTCCCTGAGCTTTTCCTGCATAATGACAAGATTCTGGGCACGGCGATTGTTGGCATTGCACAGGTAGATAGCCCAGTTTTTCGGAGTTTTGCATCACTTTGAACTTCAAAAATTTTTTACTTCTACTTTTAGAACGTATTCGGCGGCATTCTGACGAACTGCTTGCTGACGGCGGTGAACCACCTCGGTACTGGGAACGTGTTGGTGCCGTTCGTGGGGATGAACGTGGTCTACGTTGTCGTCAATTATTGGTACTTGCCGGAGACGGCTGAGAAGACGCCACAGGTGAGAGAGAGAGAGAGAGAGAGAAAGAGAGAGAGAGAAAGAGTGAGCGAGAGAGAGAGAGAGAGAGAGAGAGAGAGAGAGAGAGCTATAGCGAGCGGAGAGGGGGAAAGAGAGTCCGCGAAAGATACAGAGAGAGTGAGAACGATTGAGAGAGAAAGAGAGAGGGAGAGAGAGTGCGAGAGAGATATATGATATATGCGTTTTCAGGAAGTGTCCATCCACTTCTCAGCCGATCCCCCTCTCCAGGGCACCATCACCTACATGTCGCGAAAACTCGGCGACCTCTACCACTTTTTCGTCCCGGCCAAGCTGTTCAGCTTCGCCAATATTCTGAATATTCTAATTTTCGTTGCCCAAGTGGCGTTCTGCGTGATTTTCATGAATGTATTTTACGGGGTCGGGGTCCAGATTTTCCGCTTACTGGTCCATTAAAAAATAGCTACTAATTTTAATTTATTTAGTTTTCGTTTGCTTTTTTTAGCGTTTACTGGTATTTCCCCCTTATCCCTGTGATTTGCATATTAACCACCCTTTCACGTACATATTATACTTTTTATTCCATTTCCAACTCGAACTATGGGTATCCAAAAAACAATTGAGGGTAGTCGCTTTCGCTGAAAAGCCCGCGTGCGCGTGTGTTTGTGATCCACAAAAACTGTGATAAAACGAGCTTTATTCCCGGGATTTGTATTTTGTATTATAATAAAGTGCTTCAATTTTATTAAGTTGCTAAAATTGGATCTACAAAGCCAGATATGCATCGAACCAATTTAATAGGTATCTAACCAAGTTTTAAAATGTTTGAAGCTTCAAATCAATTTTCTTTGAATTGTTAAATCAATAAAACTGAAGCGTTTCTAACGAATTAAATAGATATCTAACAAAACTTCAATTTTCTGCTAAATTTTTTAACCAGGAAAATGAAGGACCAGCAATGTTGAGATCACAGCAGAGCCAAGAGAAAAATGAACGTAAAACATTCCAAAAAATGAAAGAAATTTTTAACGGTCACATCAGGCTATTCTTCGATGTCCGGCATCCCTCCCTGGTTCCGCAAAAGATCCTAAAAATCAATTTTTAATATTATTAAAATGATTTCGATACCTCAAGAGCAAAATGAGTCGCCGTGTCATCTGCCGTATTCTCGCCCGCTTCCCCAGTTGCTGCGCTGGAATAGAAAAAGACTAAAAATCTATAAAAATCACTGTTACTCAATATTATATAATTAAAATTTACCAAAATACTTTTAAAAATATTTTAAAGTAATTAAAATTGAAAAATTAAAGCAATAGATAGCTAAAATCCCGTATTTCTAACAAAAAGAACCTTTCCCAAATCAAATTCGCTTACATTATAGCCTTGTAAAATTTGTCCTCCTCGGTGTGCACCATGTGCTGCTCCTGGATTTGAGCGGTAGCTCTAGAAAACGCAGAAATTATTTCAAAACGGTCTCAATTACCTGATCGTCGCAAAGAAGCGCTGCTCATCAATCAAGACTTGATCTGCCGGAGCCGGATCTTTTTGAGCACTAAAAATAAAATGCAATAACATACAAAAGTCCCACCTTTTAGCCGCCCGAGCCTGGCGCTTCTCCTCGAGCAGTTGTTTCTCCCTGGCGGCGCACTGCAGAGCTTTTCTAAAAAAAAATAGATAGAAGTATTTTTTTCTTCAACAAAGTATTTTCATAACCAATTTTTTATATGTTAATAAATGTTCTAAAACCAACTCTTTGGCTTGTAGCTTGATCTGCTCCTCGGCCTCAAAAAGAATATTATCAAGCTGCGGGATCGGGGCTTCCTCTTCATCGTCGGATTGGCGCTTCGGCTTGCTTTTTCTTGTTCTAAAACGGTAAATTAAATTTGCTTAGGTTCGTTTAAATTACTTTGAAATTAGCAAAAAAAAAACTCAAAGTACCTAGAAAGTTTTTGATAGAACACTAAAATTATAAAAAATTCTAATTCTCAATAATAATAGAATAATACAATGCTTATCCCTCTTATAATACAAAAATATAATAAAAATAATACATATAATTTAAATTGCCTATAATCCTATCATAGAAAAATATAATGCTTTAAACGCATCTTAAACTACTAACAAAATTATCTTAATCTCAAGAAAACCCACGTTCTCCTCGGCCCCTCCGTATAGTCTGGCGGATAGTGGACGAGCCCTTGGCTTTGCAGAAGGCGTTCTCGTCTATAAACAACATTTATTGCTTTAAAACAATTTAAATCCATTTAAATTCCATTTTACATCGTAAAAACCATGAAATTAAGTTAAATTTGTTAAATACCACCTCCTATGATACTTTGCACGAGCCTTCGCGTTGATCCGCTCGCGCTCCTCCGGATCGGTGATCGGAAACCGTGACTTTTTCGGCTTCGGCTTTTCCTCATCTGCCGCTGGCTTGTTCGCTTCCATTGAGTCTCTTCTAAGAACATTATGTAAATCCAAGCTTCAAAAAAACTCACTTCCGCCTCCAATACTCGCGCTTCTTCATGTCTTTGTGCTTTTTCTGCTCGTCCGTCATGTTTTCGTTCCTAAATTGATTTTTAAGCCAAAATACAAATTTTTAAAAACTTTATCACTAAAAATACATTTAGAACAATCTATATCTTACTCAAAAAGATAAATAAGTACCAACAACTTTAAAAAATCATAAAATTAAAATCTTACTTCTTGCGCATGACCTCTTGCCATTCCTCGCGCGTGTGGCTCATTTTTCTAAAAAAAGAACATTAAAAATTGAAAAATCACGCGTCTTACGTTCTATGGTAGTACCACGTTTTCTTCACCTCAGACGGCGTGCCAGGCGTGAAATAGGGCCGGAAGAACCGGGGGCCCTTCATCATTCGGAGAACAGAGGCGCGGTTTTCTTTCCTGAAACAAAATTTAAGTATTTTTTTAAAACGCAGTTTTTTAACAAAGCAAAAATCAAAAATTTGGACGTACAGCTCATCGCGCAGCGTCGGAATGCCAAACGGGATGTCGGGAAATTTGGCGCGAAGCAGCTCGGCGCAACGTGCAACCGGGTCCGGATCGTCGGCGGCTGAAAAGACGTTATTGAAACTATTTTTAAAAAGTTAGTATGGCGTTAAAATAAAAAAATGTAAAAAAATTCCATTTTGATAAGAAAAACTTACGAATGTGATTTTTCGCGTAGTCGTAGTCTGGCTGGTAGGGAACCGAGCGGCGCTGGAGTCCTAAAAAAAGGGTCAAAAATTCATTATTTATTTCGATTTTATACCTCGAACTGGGACACGCCGCTTTATAACAGTGGCTTGCGGAACAGCGGAGGTAGATGGGCATGGAGCAGAATCTGTTGAAAATGGTAAAAAGAAGCCCTTAGGGGCGATTCGTACATTAAAAATTTTTGAAAATAAAAATGCATGAAATAACAGATTTCTGGCGCTTCGGAAGCTCAAAAATATCGTTAACGCTGCATAATGAAGTCTTTAGAGTTGATTTCTACAAGAAATAAGCTTCAAAAGCAAAATAAATAAAAGATACAGTTTTTGAAGCTCTAGAAGCTCAAAACTACGCCGGAAAAATACGTACCAACATTCCCGAGGATGTCATCAAGCGTAGGCGGTTTGGTTTCCTTCGTTTCGATCTCCAAATCGCCTGTAACACCCGAAAAACGAATTAGCGTAATTACAATTGTAACAACATATTTTAAAACTTACGATCCTCCTTCGGTCGAACCATCTGGGTTGCCTGTGCCGGTCGAGACAAGCTGGCCCGAATTTGAGCAGCTCCCACACAATTCGAAAACAACGGCTGCATCCGCACCGGGGGTTGGCTAGCCGGAATGTTTCCTTGAAATTGGCCGGCTCCAACGACTCGCGAGAAGAGCGGCGCGATGCCGGCAACGTTACGGGAGAGGTGGGCTAAAAACCAGGTTTAACTATTTCGATTTACCTAAATGTTCCCAAAATTCGAGGTATGCCTATTCACGTCATCTTAATTTTGCTTTTGACAAAATTTAGCCATAATTCAAGCGTAAAACTTTTTAAAACCTTAGAAAAATGCTTGGAAGTTCGAGCTTTTTGCCGAAAATTGGAAATTTTTAGTCAGAAAGACGACAATATTGTTTTTGATACTTCTACTCAAAAAATAGTTTTGATGTACAGGAGTTGTGGAAAATCGTGAAAAAAGTTTGGAAAAGGTTCTGCTAATTATATCGCGTTGAGGAGAGAAAAGAAACGAAATTTCCATAGCAAAAGTTCAGATTTTGCAAAAAAAAAACGCTATTCTACTAAACAAAATCAAACAAAACAAAACTAATTCATAGAGAAATCTGTTAATATAACTTTCGATCAACCCACTATTAAAAGCATTCGGCGGAAGCGGGGGCAGCGAAGTGCTGGGGCCGGGGAGAGAAGAAGAAGCTTCATAGTCATCCTCGTAGTATTCATCTAAAAATCTTTTAGTTTTTTTCCAAAAGCAACTCATACCCATCGGCTCCGCCTTCACCTTTCCCATGCCGACTTGGGCTGAAAAATCATATTTTGGAAAACTAAAAGGTTTAATTACCCTGCCATTCTTTTTCCTCTTCTTCCTCAAAATCAAAGTCTTCCTCGTCGGGGAGTTGGGCGTCGAGGGCTACCCAATGCTCGTCGTCAGCCATTGTAGAGCTTCGAAAAATTCGAACTTTCGTTGATTTATACTTTTAAGGTGCAAAAAAAGCTCAGAAAAATCTATCTCAAGGGGATCCATGATTTTTAGCATGTCAATTTCCAAAAATTTTAGCTTCTAGCATAAATCTATTTCAAGAGAACTGAACGGCGCTACAAAACTGAATGTAGAGCTTCCAAAAAGCTTCGATTTTGTTTTTGTTTTTCGTTTAAGATGTTATGACTTATTTAAAGCTACAGATTCTACAGAAACAAAACAAAATCGATTTCAAGTCCGCTGAAGGGCGCGTGAAAGTACTGAAAATCTCTCCCCGACCCGGCGAATTTGTAGTTTGTAGTGGGGACACGGCGCCAAACGACTACCCCCTTTTTGAACGAGGGTGACAAACCCCTGCATTAGAATTCGTAGTTTGCGAAAAAGCGGTAAAACACAAAAAATGTATCGTTGCCCTAAAACGACAAATTCTTATCAAGAGTCCCTGGCCAGGGAATTTGTAGCCTAGAAAATGGCGCCCGTCCAATCGACCGCCCGGCCGGCCCCAAACTACAAGACACAAAACTACACCAGATGTTTTTGGTGTCCAGCGAGATGGCTACAACTTTGTTAATATACCTGAAATATCCCTAATTTACGAAGTTACACAAAAAACTGAGAAAGCAGGTAACTTCAACCTCTATGAAATTTTCAAAAAAAAATCATAACTAAACTACAACATATGTTTTTAAGATTGGCGATTTTGCGACTTTATTATACCTTAAAGTATCTCTAATTTAACACAATTACAAAAGAAAACTTTTTTAGTAAGCTGGCCAAGTAGATGACTTCAGAATCTCTTAAAAAAGCTCTAAAACGTTTTCAACTTGAAATGCGAAATTCGGATTCAAACTTTTCGTCTGTATATTTTTGCTATTACTTCCTTACTTTCCTATATATTTTTTCACAACCTAGCCTAACGGTATTACCGTGATACGAGAAACCGAGCAAAACAGCTGTCTTCCGAATGCCTTAAAAATATTCCATGAAGTCATAAGCACAAATTCAAGCGTCCGAATCTATTGTTGGTTCAAAATTTTTATCAACAACGTAATGCCAATGATGGCAGTAAAATAACAAGGTAACAATTAACAAATCATGCAAGTTCGAGAGCCATCAAGTTGCTAAAATCGGAACTGGCTAAAAATAATGAAACCGCGTTTCAACAACAATTATAGGAAGGGCGTCCAGTCTTCATCGCCAAGCTCTTCCTCGTCTTCTTCTGGCTCATGCTCATCGGTTTCACTCTTTCGACCTCTTCCTCGTCGGGTTCATCTTCTTCTGGCTCGTGCTCATCTGTTTCACTCATTTCCACCTCTTTCTCCTCAGGTTCTCCTTCTTCCCCCAGTCCGGCCGGTTTTTGAGCCTTTTTCTTCGCTTGCTCGCGTCGCCTAGAAAAAATAAAGCACTGTTATTACAGGTATCCGGAAGTAACGTAAAAACTTTAGAACGCGACACTTTCGCATTATCGGGGGGGGGGATTTTTGTATGAATCTAGAAATGCCTAGTGACTTCATAGAACGTATTTTCATAACGTTTTTCGCAAAATAAAAGTAGATTTTAAATAGAAAAACTAAAAAAAGACTATAAAAAAATGTCAAGGAAATCGAAATCTTGATCAAAAAATTGAAAAGTTTTTACGTTTAGGAATAGTAAAAGTAGTTTAGAAATTTTCCGCTCTTTATTTTTAAAAAATTGGTCTCTAACTCCGAAAGAAAAGAATCATCCCCCCCCCGATAATGCGAAAGCACCTAGAACCCACTTCTTCAGCTCATACCTCGCCCTTTTCCGCTTCAAATAGGCTTCGTGTTCCACCGGGTCACTTTTCCTGCGCCAGTAGCGTCGCCGACCTCGGGCCAACCTAAGAGAGTTCTGTCGCATTATCGGGGGGGGGGAGAGGTCCAATTGCTCTAATATAAATATAGTGACTGTTTCTAAACTGCTTTTTTTACTATTCCTAAACGTGAAAACTGTACAAATTTTCATTAAAAATACGAAAGATTAGATTTTTATACCAAAAATGGACGATCGATAGTCAAAATTTCGACCTTTTCAAAATTTTGTTGACGTTTTTAGAGTTCTTCTCGAATTATAGTTATATTTAACTAGAAACATTACAATAATAGTTCCTATCAAGTTATTGGAGTTTTTGGCTTTTTTGATTAAAATTTGTAAAGTTGTTACATTTAGGACTACTAAAAAACAGTTTCGGAACACTTATTGCATTTATATTAGAACAATAGGAACCTAGAGAAAATTCAGTTTCCGCTCCCCCCGATAACGCGAAAGAGCCTCTAATAAATATTATTAAAGATTAAAGCGCCATAGCCTACTTTCGCTGCCTCTTCAGCTCGGCCTTGATTTTCCTTTGGTGGTCGGCTTCCACCAGCCTAGCGTCCAGTTCTGCTTCTTGCGGCGCTGTTAAGGCATATCGACTGAAAACAAAATTATTTTAATTGTTTTATATGAATTCACTCACAATCTCATCTCGTACCACTCCTTCCGTTTCTCGCCGTCGTAATATAGCGGAAACCTCGGCTGGAAATATCCGACGCGGAACAGGAACTCGCGGCGCAATTTGGGCGGAAAGCGACTGAAAGGCGGAAAATAAAAGATAAAAAGGCTCTTTAGCAATATCCGGGGGGCACCGTTTTCCTATAAGTCCGGGATTTCCTAGTAACGTAAATGTAAAAGTTTTAATAACGTTTTAGGAAAATATAACTATTTTCAACTACGACAACCATCTAAAAATCTAGAAATTTTTTTAAATCGAAATTTTGGTCCAAAATCGGCTATTTTTGGCTCAAAAAACCCCATATTCTTTTGTATTTTAAACCAAAATTTGAAAAGCTCGAAGGTTTGCGAATGGTAAAAAGAAGCACTTCCCCTATTGCTATTAGGAATTCGATGATAAGAAAAAAGTCTGTCCCCCCGATAATGCGAAAGAACCAATATAAAATAGCTATAAAACTCACGTCAGATATGTGGATTTCGGTTCGTTGAACGTCACTTCCGGGTAATCGGCTCGTAACTTTTCGCCCAGCGTCAGAATCGGGTCCTCGACGTCGGCGGCGCGGGGCGCGGCTGGAAACAGAAATTCTAGGAAAAAAAATTCTTAGAAAAACGAAAGTTAGAAAAAGTTAGAAGAAAAAAGCAATACCTTCTGCCGGCGCTTCCGGTGAGCAGGGCGATTCAGCGTCGAACAGCGTGTTCGAAAACGGGGCCGGGAAGTGTTTGACTAAATTAAAGAAATCAGGTCCTTTCGATTGCAACTTTAAGGGTTACATTAAAAAGAACATTGAGAAAATAAAACTAAATAAAACGATTTGCTAACAAAATATGGAAATTTCGGAATGTCAAACTTTTATAATGTCGAAATTCGTCATGTCGAAACTTCATAATATAGAAATTCGGCATGTCGAAAATTGAAACGTGTAAATTTCGAAATTATGAATTTTCGTCTTTGTCAAATTTCTACATTCTCAATTGTCGATAGTAAAAAAAAAAAAAAAAAAAAAAAAAAAAAAAAAAAAGAAAAAAAAAAAAAAAAAAAAAAAAAAAAAAAAAAAAAAGGGGGGGGGGAAAAAAGCTTAAAATACCCCAAAAATACGGGTTTCATTCAAAATGTCGAAAATCTTAATGTTGAAATTCATAATGTCGAAATTTCAGAATATCGAAATTACGGGATGTCGAAATGTCAATATGTCGAAACGTTTTGCATCGGATTCGCGGTTTCGCGGGAGATTTGCATATGCAAATTTCGAAATTATGAGTTTTCGACATTGTTCAATGTCGGCATTATGAAATTTAGACATTGTGATTTTCGACATTCTTAAAGTACCCACAAAAAACACTTACTCCACCACCGCTCCTGCCCGATCAGTGGCCCGTTTGGTTGAAGCTGAACGGGCGGTATCGCTTCAGCCACTAAAAAAAAATTTTTAAAATTAACCAATGTTTTCGTATTATGGCAGCTATTGAAAAAATTAAAATAGTTAAAAATCGATACCTTTCGCGAAATACGGGCCGAAATCCAGGCCTGAGCTCGTCAGCCCCGGTGGTGAGGTGGATTTTTCGGCCGACGAAGCCGGCGACACGACACGGCATGTGGAGGATTGCTGATCTTCTGCTACTATAATAGATTTCTTGAATCGGTTCTTCTCTGTTAACGGGGGAAGGGAACACATTTTTCCCCAGTAGTTCCGTACGGCCTTCCTTTACGAAAAGGAAATTATTTATATAGTAGTTTACGCAGTTTTAGAGACCAAAAAGATCATAACAAATCATAAATTTTTTCAAATATGGGCGAAAAAGGGCCAAAATTTTTAAATTCCAAAATTCTTAATTTTTTTATGATAAACTATTTATTACGAACAACTAGGTCCCCCCCCCCCCCGTTCACAGAGAAGATCCTTCAAATAATTTAGATTAATTAAAATATTTTAAAATTTTACATTAACTAAAATTAATTAAATACAAACAGAGTGAGGCATATAAAACGCAGGATATTTTATTTCTTTTCGCTTCGTTCGTTCGTTCTTTTTGTTTCTATCACCCTCTCTATCGTCCACTCGCCTTTGTTTGTTGTATTTTTTATTTATTTCTTATTGTTTCTTTCTCTAGCACATTTTGAATTTGATTTATCGCACACTGAAATTCAGCAATTTTGTCGAAAAAACTGTTGTGTTAGCAGGCTTCTCCTAGGACCCAGGATCTGGGTAGCGCTTCTTCAGAGTTCTGCCCCCAGCCGAGACCAAATCTGAAATGTTTTTCCTATTGAAAATAAATGAATTGCTGCCCTTACCTTTGTTTGAAGCCTGCTGAGGTCGTGCTCCAAGTTGTGACGTGCCAGGCCCACCCCTACGTCGCAAAGTTTTTCCTCGAAAAATACCGTTTATAGGGTCGCTGCGTTCTAAAATTTTAAAGTGTGGAAAGGGTTCCAGTGTGTATATTTCGACAATACGAAGGCCCCAACCAAACTTTTATTTTTTTGAAGGACCCGGGAAGTGTAGCGATATATCTGCCTCACCTTGTAGCTCGCGTCGTAATCGTCAAAATAACGAAATCGCGAAATTTCACAAGGTCGAATTCCAGAATGCCAAAATTTCTCAAAGTCGAAATTTCATAATTACGAAATTTCAGAATTTTGACATTTAATATAAGCGAGTTTCCCCTTGCTAGAAATCCCCCCCCGCTAAAAGCCCAGAACCAAAAAATTACCTTCAATCGGTTCCGGCTTTGTGGTTGTTATCACGGCAGGAGCTTCTTTAGATACTTTTCGCAAAACCATAGTCCGTCTTACAACTTGAGGGCTTCGAGTTTCAGAAGATGACGCTGAAAAAGCGTCATTAGAAACTTAGCGGAAAATCATTACACAAATCTCCAAAATCAGCTAAAGAAATACCTTTCTCCGGCTTTTGCTCAGGCACCGGCTCGCTAGCTATTTTCCGCGTTTCCGGTCCCGACCCTCCATCAGCTGATTCAGCTTCTAAAACGTCTGTTCACCTTTTCCAAAAAATCAAATACCTTCCATCCCCTCCTCGTGCTCCTCCCGTACCCATACTTGTTTCTCAGCTGGCGTATAGTTCCAGTGGATCATCCTCCGCATCTCGTCGGGCGTCATTAGGCTCGTTCCGTTTTGTGCCAAGGGCGGGAATGCTGAAAATTGACATTAACCTGGATTAGGTTGTTCTCGGTTAAAAAAATTATTTTTTAAATGTTGAAAATATTTATCATTAAAAACAATTTTCAAAAAATAAAAATACATTAAGTATTTTAAAAATCAAGGAAATGAAAAATTAAAACTCACCAGTTTTCGGCTTCTTTGCCAACACTGTCGGTTCTGGGAATGTGCCGTAGTTAGAGCCTGAAATTTAGGACTTCAGGTTAAAGCTAAATAGATACCTTGAAAAGTCGTCCCATCGTTTTCCGGAAACGGCATCGACTCCGACGAGGAAGAAGCTTTCTAAAAAAATTACGGTGATTTACTCAAAAAGCTAAAAAACTAAAAAATTATTACCGTCTTTTCCGGTTCCGCTGACCCGGCTCGTTGGCTTTGGTCTGGCATGTCGGACGCGCCGCTTTCGGTGGCGACCGTGGCTTCTAAACAAAGTATTTTTTAAGTCGCACCGAAAAATGGATAAAATACAGCGGTGTCACCGCCCCTTTAAAATCAAAACTTACCGCCTTCAGCTTTGAGTTTGATCTCTAGTTCCTTGGGCATCCGCCGAAGGCTAGCAGAAACGGGTCCTGAAAAGATTTATAAATTTGGGGATCTCTTTTAATCAGCTTTTGTTAATTCAATCCCAGACACTTGGCTACTAAATTGACGAAAACGTCTTTATAAAGTCCGGAGCACGAGCTATTGTACACCAAAATACGTTAAAACGGTGAATTTTACTTGCAATATAGCTAAATTTTTCTAAAAACTCCATTAAAAACTTACTGAAAAGTTACTAGGCATTACTAGACGCATAAAAAAATCAGGACCCTGCCCCCCCGATAACGCGAAAGAAGAATCAAATCGAAAGAATCATACCCATATAAATAACAGCCGGACGACTCTCGGCTGCCGCTCTTGTTAGTCGCTCCAGCTCTTCCCGAGCCTTCAACTCTTCAGCCACATCCGGGTCGAAGTACCACTCCCGATGCTGTTGGCGCGTCCTGGCTGCAAAGAAAAAAAATCGAGTAATGCCTAAAAAGGCGCGCCTACCATTTGACAGATTCCAGAATTTCTGCCCGAGCACATGGTTATCTAAAACGGATTTTTTTGATTACACTTAATGCAATACTAAAATTAATTTCTTACCACAATCTCAAAAATCAGAATCTCACAGTTCCATAATCTTCTTTTTGCCAAAAGTTAGTGTTTTCCAAAAAGTTTCCGGGCATTTTTCCACTTTAATCCTAGGTACATTTAGCAAAAAAAAAACTATTAAAATTTCGCTATCAAGTTGCTATTTCTAGTCATACACAAAAGATTTAATTCTGTCCCCCTGATAAGGTGAAAGAACCTCCAGTTTTAAAAATTACCGAATTTTCAGTATTCATAATTTCCGATGTCGGCCCCGTCATCCTATTAAGTATCTCAAACGATTGTTTGTTCGATCGTTAAATGCTTGGATTCCAGTGCGTTTTACAAAATCGCAAACAGCAATCTTAAGCAATTTATTGTGCGATAAAACTCATTTAATAACAAAAATATTAATAACAATACAAACTATCTAAATTTACTCGAATTTATACGCCTCTTTGATCATGGACAAAAGATCCTCAAACGGGTCAATGCTTTTCGAGCGACATTCGCGGCGCCAGGAAGCCTCCACCAGCGCGTCTGCGAAAGTGTCATCGGGGACTCGCCGGCCCCGGAAATGAGCTTCCCAAGTGGCTTCGTCAAGTTGCTGAGCTCCATCCGCATAGGCAGTTCGTCCAAGCGGCTCGATATCGTCTACGACTTCATGGAAATATCCATATTCCGGAAGGCGGGAATACGCGCTCCAGGCGTCGGTCTTGATCGTAGTTCCGGGGAGCACGAGCTGTTGAATCGATGGGATCATGTCTTCAGCCGATGGGCACGTTACGACATAAATTCGTCGGTGCTCTCACCGACAATGGCGAGGGACCAATGCCCAGCGATACTCGAAAAATGCCCTCGATAAAATTTTCGGTTTACGAATTGAGCCTGATAAAGCAGCACCGTCTTTTCCGGTCCGCCAAGCAATGGCTGATTCTCGGTCGGCTCTTGGCGCTCACCGTTCGATTCAGCCTGGTGGATTTTTATCGACTTTCCGGGTCCGCCAAGCTCATGCTCATCCTCACTCGGCTCTTGGCGCTCGTTTTCCAATCTCGCCGGGACGACATCAACGAGTATTTCTCGGCAAAACCGGTATAAATCGCTTATCGTCTGCCGGGGCGTCTTGGACGTGGATTTTCCAACGAAATAATCGTCGCCAAGGGCTTCTTGTATAGCCATCTCGTACGTTTCACAATTAGCGAACGAGTATGCGATAGAGATACTTCGGATAATCGACAGATTCGTCGCCGAAAACCACGTTCCTTTAATTCGGGAATATTCTTTGTCACGCACGCGGCAGTTTCGCCTCTTGCAGACAAAGGCGCCGTAGATGCCCACCTTGCCTCGTGTCTTGAGTATCATCTCCCAGTTACAGTTGGGGCACCGTTTGCCTGCCGGAAGCAGCCCGTTCTGCGTGGCCCATTTGACGGCTTCCGCTTCGTCGGGCATTTCGTGTGTGAGGCGTCGCCGGCTCCATTTCAGAGGTTGAGTGTTGTCGAGTTGCAACAAACCGGCTGGAAACGTCGGAAATAGTTTTGGTATTGTTTTTTATTGGGCCGAGCGACGGTTCCGGTTCTTCTCCTTTAACGGAGGGGAGCCAATTTTTATTTTCCACCTGTTACTAATGACAAGTGTACAGGGTGTCCCAAAAAAAAAGACCCCCCCAAAAATTTGAGCCAGAGGGCACCTACGGAGCTGAAAATTTGCACAGAGGTAGCGAAGCCAATTTTCTATGAACAAGGAAAGTTTCAGCCCGATCGACCCACTGGTTTTAAAGTTATAGCGAAAATACTTTTCATTTTTAATTTAATATGGGGATTGCTGCGATTTGCATCAAAAATATGCGCTATTCTTGCATTTACGAGCCGATTTTGCATAAAATTCGCTGAAAAGTGCCATTTACTTGATGGAGCTTTTGGAAAACGATTGCTCATGTAGCGAGAAAATAATCAGCAAGAACGATGAATACCAGGCCTCATGGCGGAAACTATCGTTGAACGCTTGAGCTTGGCTTAAACTTCAGCGTACGTGCCAACATAAGCCCAAATCTAAACTTCGACACTGTTTTCGAGCTCGTCGAACCCGGTTTTCGGGCCGACGAAGCTCAAATTGCCAAAATTTACAATAAGACGTGATTTGGATCGATAAAACATTTGTTTTAACACTCTTTTTATTTTTCATACGCAATCGTTTTCGAAAAGCTCCATCAAGAAAATGGCTCTTTTCAGCGAATTTTATGCAAAATCGGCTCGTAAATGCAAGAATAACGCATATCTTTGATGCAAGTCCCAGATCCCCATATTAGATTAAAAATGAAAGTATTTTCGCTTTAACAACCAGTGAGCATCGGTTGATCCTGACCCATGAGCTCACCTCTCATTTCTCTCCTAGGCCTCTAACCACGAGATTTTTTTGGACTCCTTCAGTTTTCGAAAGTTTTTAATATTTTTAATTCTTAGTATACTGATTAAATTAACCTAAAATTAAAATTATACTACAACACGACAATACCAAGACGGTGCTATTGGGAAAAAATTGGTTTCCCTCTGCAAACAGCCCAGTAAAAATTGCTGTTTATAATTTTTTTTGCAAAAAAGTGTCTCTGCAATCCAAGTATTTGACGGGGAAGGACTGTTATGAGATACTTGGCGCAATAATTTCGATATTGTGCTAATTTCTATTCTGAAAACACGATATTCTGATTTTCGAGATTCCGAGAGAGGCAAATCCAAAAGCCCCATTCTCGAGGTTGCAATCCAAAAGAAACCTGGTTTCTCATTCGCGGAACCGTTGATTTGATCCTGTTTCAGAGGCAAGACCGGCTTCTGGGTCGCTGACGATGTAGCTGGAGCAGTGGAGGTGGTAGGGGTCTCTAAAATAAAATATTCGTGAACGTTCCGAAAACATAAAAGCAGAAGCGCCGAGTTTCTCAAGACCTTCATCTCGAGGTAAGAATTTTGTAACATTTTAACTTATTTTTACGTTTTTCATGGCTGAAGTTGCCTTGCGAACTTCTTAAAAAACTAAACTTTTGTAAGCTGTATTCTCGAATTTTCTCCCTTCTAGTGTCCCATAAAAGTTAAAAAACCGTACAACAACTTTATTCAACAACTTCAGCTATAAAACTCTCGGAACATGGCCAGAATATCATCAAACGGGTCAATATCATTCAAGGCACATTCGCGGCGCCAAGCGGCTTCGTGCGCCAGCTGGACCTTGTTGGCGTTGACGCTGTGGCACTCGTTGATGTAGTTGAACAGCGGGCCCCAATTCGTCAGAATCGACCTCGGGTTCACGGAGTGTCGATTCACAATCGCGTGGGTATATCCAGACTCCGTGAGGGCCGAATAGGCTGGCCAACCTCCGGTTTTTACGGTAGTTCCGGGCTGGATATACTTTTCGAGAAGCGGAAGCAGGTCTTCTGAGCTTCTCGTGCCCTCCACATGCTGCTCATCGTACGGGCAAACTACGAGCCTGAGCTCTTCCGAGTCCTCCTCGATTATCGCAAGTACCCAATCTCCCACGAGGTGAGGATGAACTTTTTTGGGTACAAACGTCAGCTCCTGAATTCCGACGACGCCGGCAAGTTTCCGCTTTTCCTCGCTTCTCGCTATAAATCGCTGCACCACAATCCGGCGGCAGTACGCGTAGAACTCGCCGATCGTCTCCCGGCTCGAGCGGGCGCCTAGGTTATCCTTGGCCAAAGCTTCTTCCCCGGCCTCCTCGATAGGTTCACCCCGCACAAACGAGTAGACGAACGACATGTTGCGCGGGATGGATAGCCGAGCGTGCTGGAACCACGTGCCGTGCGACTGGGTGAACTGCTTGAGGACGTTGGGGCACTTCTTGTTCTTGCAAATGAAGGCGCCCCAGGAACTGTGCGCCCCGCGCCGCCAGAACGCCATTTCGCGCCCGCAGCTCGAGCACAGCTTCTTGGCGGGGAGCAGCCCGGCGGATATGGCCCATTTTAGGGCGGCCTCCACGTTCGGCAAGGTGAGGGCGAGGCGCTCGCGGGTCCAGGTGAACGTTTTTGGCTTGTTTTTTATCTTCATCTTCTGAGCGTTGATTACATCGAGGCGCTTTGCTGCAAATGGGCGCTTCGCATCGCTTTAACCGGTGTTATAACAACTCGGAGTACGGTTTTTACCGCTGGCAAATCGGGTGTTTATAGGACTTACATGTCGTCATCGAATCCCCCGGGTTCTCCCAAAACATTAAAAAAAATCTAATTTTGTTTTTAAAATTAATAAAAACGGATTTCGATTTTAAATTGGTCCATTAAACTTTTACGTCTTTTCAGCTGAACTTTTGAAACTACAAGTTTAAATGCTAATTTTTAAAGAGGTCCTCTTTTTAAATTTTACAAAACGCATGTCTATAGGAATCACGCGAAGCATTTGTTTGTAAGTATTAAACGGAGCTGAACGTCTTGAGATCCACGGGAAACCAGGCAACCAACCTGAGTTTCGACCAGATGATGTCTAAAAACCCACCAATAACTGGCGGCTTTTCCGGTGTGTTCGGTTTGGCCTGGGGTCGAGCAGGAGTTTCTTGAGTGATTCGACGCATCATGGTGGGAGCTGCAGTCGTAGCTTGCGGACCTAAAAATTGGGATTTTAAGCTGTATTTTAAAGTTTATTTTAAACCAGAGATAATTTTGAAATCCGTTTTAAAGATAATACAGCTTAAAATAACCCCCACCTATGCCCGGCGGCTTTTCCGGCGAGTCCGGCTTGGAAGTCGAACGAATTAGTCGCTCTTGAGTTATTCGGCGCATCGAGTCGTTAAGAATTACCCTCTGGGCTGATCGTGCTAAAAATTTTTTTAAACGCTTAATTCTGAAAGAAAAACAAAAACCTTTTAAAGCTAAAAATTTAAAAATTGACGAAAACAAATTTAATCCGAAAAGACATTTTTATTTTTAAAAAACCAACCCAAAACGGGCGACATTTTCGGGATGGGCGGCACCGAAGTGGATGAAGTTGCGGTGGGTTGAATCATTCTACGCATCATGATGGGGGCCTGGCTGGCGGCCGACGGAGCTAAAAAGACTGAATGATAAATAATTTACAACGATTTAATGAAATTAAAATAAATTAAATGGAAGGCTTTGATGATGATATAGTTATACTAGCATCAAATTTAAGTAGCTGTTAAAATTAAATAGCTAAAACCTAACCCGAGACCGGCGCTGAAGTTGATGGGGTAGCGCCGTTGATTATCCTGCGCATAATTCTTGGTCCGGTGTTTGCAGGTTGTTGGACTAAAAAATATCCTGCCTTATATAATTTGGTCGCGTATCTTTGTCTGCGTGTGTGTGCGGAGGTCAGTTTCAAGGCCCGATTTGAGGGCCTTCCCGTGTCCAAAAGGCCCCAATTCTCCGTCACTTGGGGTAATCGACCTTCCTCTTTCCAATTACGTTTTCAGAATCCCGATAAATTACAAGTTTACAAAGTTAAAGCCAGTTTTATTCATTTTGTGGGTCCGGGAAGGCTAATTAGCATAATGCGGAAAACCACAAATTTCCTCATTCTTGCCAGTTGCACTCGCGTGTGTGGTTGGTGGGGAAGGCGGTCCGAAGGACCCAAGCCATCAAAGTCAAATTTCTCATGGAAAGGCGGCATTCCAGCGCCCAAGGCCCGCGAAGCGGGTTTTGGGCGCTGGTTTATAAAATAAAACGTAAAAATATTACTTCTGATTTTAATTTTAGAAAAAACTGAATCTTTCAGGGGCCAAAAAGACTTTC
>CATQJA010000988.1:0-18292 GCA_958295435.1 Mesorhabditis spiculigera
TAGAAAATTACTATAGCTCGGTAAGGTAAATCTAACCTTAATTTCGATATGAAGATGCTCAATATTTGCTGCTAGGCCCGTGATATTTTCTGTGATGGGTTTTCGATGGGTTTCGACTAATTGGCCGAGTTCGAGGCCGAGCAGCTCGAGCAACTCGTGCGTGCGATGTTTTCGGACGGCGCAAACTCCGCATAATATCTGGTATGAATTTAACTCAGCTCAGCTCAATGCCAACATAGAATTAACAAAGGTTTAAGTAACAAAGGTATAATTCACCAGGTCGCACTGGGTACATCGGAATAGACGTTCCAATGCTCGATCTAGTGAGCCGAAACTAGAGATGTTACGCATACGAATACGACATAGGAGTTACACGTCGTATTCGAATAAACCGTCGGAATCAAAAATTTCTTATTTCCGACGCGATCATCGTATTCGAATTAGGGGCGGAACCAAGCGAATGCGACGTTCGTATTCGTTTAAACGGTTCACATCGGGATAATAAGCTAATTGGGATGCAAAGCGATATTGCGAAGAAAACGGACGGAAAATGGAAACAAGTAGTCAGAATATGCATAATTTGAATAGATTTAGGTGTCAATTCGCGCTCATTTCCGGTGGCTGTGTCAATGTTTTGATATTTACATAGCATTTCGTCTTCAATTTCAAATTAGCTTTTTATCCCGACGTGAAGCCGACTTGCCAGATCATCGCGTCGGAATCAGCCGAGGCTTGTTCGAATACGATCGTCGTATTCGAATTATCGGCACTCTTTCTCAAATCAGATATGCATATCGGGCTAATCTGCCGGAAGTAGCACATCGTATTCGTATGCGTAGCATCTCTAGCCGAAACCCAGCAAACGTAGAAAATCGTGAACAAAAGATACGGCCGTAGCGCTATGTTTCAATTATTTATCGCAAAACGGCTTATTGAATGCTTTAATGTCCCCAAGGGCGTGTTTTGCAGATGAATGCCGCATATTGCGCGTCGCTCGACGGTGCAAAACCTGCAAATAAGATAGATGCATCGTTGCCCCACGACTAATAAGTGCGGTTATGTTTCGATATGTTCAGCAACAAAAGTTACCTGGCCCGTACCAGCGGCCGCTATCGCATTCTCCACAAGTATCTGGCGATCCCGCGTCATGAGAGCACATCTAAAGCAAAGATAAAATCCTCATCGTAAGGAAATTTTTTATAACTAACAATAAGTTGATATCAAGGCAGTCTCTACCCTTATCGAAATCTCCGCACGCAAGCGTAGCTAACTCTGTGAAGGGTAATACTGGATTATTTTGGACAGACACCAGGATTATCGCGTTGTAAAGAAAACTTACCAAAACTGCCCCGTATAGCGGCGACCAACACCACTCGTTTGTATAGTTGCTCGGGCTGCCGTCGGACCATACAATACCTACTATATATTTTGCGTTTGCGAGGACCGTTGGTTTTAATTTTTACAATACAGGCAGGCATCTATCGAAAGGCCTATTCGAGGCGATTAGACTTGTTTTCGGCGATTTTCCAAACTATGGACTGTTGTTAGATTCTACTATATTCCAAAAAAGCGACTATTTATGTGTAGTTGCAGTTAACTTCCTTCCGCTTTTCGGGCCGGGAACTCAGGAGGCGAAAATTCTTCAAGTATTGCACGATGCATGATGCAAGTATTGCATGAGTCATAGCCCCTGGATGACTGCACCTTGCAAGATAAGCTGTTTTCGACATTAAAATAAAGTTATCGTGAAAAATGGGACCACTAAATACCGGAATTCGCAGAAGCAGCTAGAGGTAAACGTAGCTAATTTTTAAAGCAGCAGTCAATTCTGCAAGGTGAAGAATATCATGGGATCAAACGGCGCCAGGGTTTAAGAGTCGCGAACCGGTTTCGCAACATTGGTTTACTATGAATGTGTGCGCCTGCGAAACGGGCCCGATTTCCGATGCCGAAAAATGGGTTTTCACAACGGCCCTTCTGGGTTTTTTTCTTTTCTGACAACCCTAAAAACTTCTTGAGGATGGGTGGCAGCCCATTAAATTCAGTTTTTCCAAAAATACCGTAATTTTTGCACTGGAATTGACGACGACTGACCTCCTTTTGTATTTGTGCCACCGATCAGCGCTTCGCCGTACTTACTCCCGTATGGACCAATACCACACTGATGCCAGGCGACGTGTCCTGAATAGGAAACGTTGTTTCTCGCCACAAAAAAATAGTGCAAAGTCGTGAACTGACGGTTAACGAAATCCGCCTCCTGACTGGAGTGGATAGAGGCCAGATCACCGCCCCGCGTCCCCTTGCAGTAAGATCTCGCATAGGTGTAGGTTCCGCCCTGGGCGCCGTTCTGAAATCCGTTCTGGAAGGTTATTCCCGCTGAATCGTAATATATTTCAGCTACTGGGCCGTTAGCGGGGGGGGGGGGGGGGGGTACGGTACTAACTTTGCCCAGTTACACCGAAGCACCTATAGCAAAATGCAAACCATTTTTATACCATTTTGCACAGTTTTTAGCAATAAAAAATTCAACAAAACTACATACTCATAAAACTTTTTGCAAATGTATGACTTTTTGGTCAAAAATGCAGGAAAAATTACCAAAACCTGGTTTTCAAAAAAATTTTAGAATTTAAAAAATCGTTAAAAACAATATTTGCAACTTTGTAGTCAAGCTGGTTGTGTAAAATTAATATGATACTCACGTAAAAACACTGATTGCTGCCATCATAATAAATCCATCCCGTCGGGCAACCTGCAAAACCGTAGTGAAAATCAAATCGACTCTACATTCACTTGGGGATTTTTGCAGAATCTAAAACTTTGAAGGGGAATCTAGCTTCCTAGACGGCCTTCTACATTTAAAAACCTACCAAATCTCAATGCGCACGCGTATCCGTGCGGCTCGCTGCAATTCGTGGGATGCCATTGCCCGCCGACAACACTCATCGCGCCACAGAGTCCCTTCTCAACGGCGGCTAGAAAGGTTTTTCCTAATAATACAATGGCACTTACTGCTTGTATGATCCCAATTCTTGTAGTCGTAGGACGAGCCGTCCTGCCAATTCCATGCCGTCGACGTCGGATCCGGACGTTTCAGCCCCAGCCACATACGCCCCGCGTTGAGCGCTAAGTTCGGAGTGAGTGCGTTTGAGGATTTTTATCTGCTAGCCTTTTTGGAAGGTTCAAATACACATTTTGGAAAGTCGTTATGCTGAGAAAATATTTTTTTCCAGAACAGAGCGCAGAGACCAATTTCGAGAACTTGTCCGACATAAGAAAATTATAATTTAGAAATGGGCCGCAAGTGGTAAACGCGAACGCAAATTTTTGCAATGCTGTTTCGAAAAGCGGAATTTCGAATAGTATAGTATGACTAGAAAAATGGCTTGTAAACAGTAATTTTGGGCAGGAACCATCATCTCCAGCTGTCTGAAACTCACGAACACAATTCGCTCAAAATTCGCTCGACTTCTTACGAAACCAAATTCAACATACAGGTCTTCGCATAGTTCCCCACAAGCCCGTTCTCGTACAGCGTATGAATCGATGCCAGATGACCGCCATCAGCACGGCAGGTCGCTTCGGCCGAGGCAAAGGTGGCAAGACCTGAAATAAGATTTGAAGGGTCACTACAAAAGTTTCAATTTTCAGTTTTATCCCCACCTGATCCCACGGTGATGCAGTATTTTCGTGTGGTCATGTCCACGTAGTGGTATCCGTTCGGGCACTGCGCCTGCATGCCATAGAAGCCAACAGCGAAAAAGAGCAAAGCTTCGCTTCGCATCATTCTTGGAGTTGCACCGGCTCGGTTTTCCGATCATCGCTATTTATGCAGGCAGCTTATCGCCTTTTCAAAGGACTTTTTGCAACTCGCATCTTGCAGTAACTCCCCATTTACGGCTTCGACGGGATCGCTTCATTGTTTGATAGTTGGTCCGCCTCATTGTGAATCTTAGCTTAGCAGAAACGCTCAGGCCTGTCATTAACCTTTACAGTATTCCTTTTGTTTAGGGCCCCGAAAAACGGGGAGGCTTCTGCGATAAGACAGCCACATGCCGGCCGACTTAGCGAAACACGCCCCGAATTTACCACCGCACCCGAGAGAGTTATCTTAAAAACTGGTCGGCTTCGAGTCACCTGAGTTTCTTCCATTTTCCACATTCAAAAGAATTGGATGCATCGTTTTAGTGGGTCCTTTCGAATTATCGGGGGGGGGGGAGACCAAGTTTTTTGATTCTAAATGGTTTTTTACTATTCTTAATCGTAATAAATTTACAAATTATTCGTAAAAAATAAAAAATATAGATTTTCGACTAAAATGGCTGATATTTGACCAAAATTTCGCTTTTTCAAACATCTGTTAAAGTTTTTCTAGTTGAAATAGATCTATATTACTAACAACTATTAAAACACTTTCTGTTAAGTCGTTAGCTCTTTTAGCCATACGAATACGTTGGGTTCCCCCACGATAATGCTAAAGAACCTTTTAGTGTTGCCGACAAGAGTCTAATGCCATTGAAGTTGCAAAATACAAACTTTTCCTCGGAGCATGCCGCTTCCATTTGGCTGAAATGTCCTCCTGGAAGCTTGGCAACCAAGCGGCACTCTGCGCAAAAGGGCTTGAATATCAACTAGAGTCTCATGATCAACCTAAAAAACACATTTCAAATAAAGAAAGTAACCGTCCAGCGAGCGTCCTCGATTTATTGCACGTCGTCGCTCGAACCGCCCATAGTGAAACCTTTAGAAATGCAAAGCCTTTCAGACTAATTCTATCGAGTTAAAACACGTTCTTTGCAGGCAGGAATTTATCAAGATCATCATAACAAAGCAAAAACTAATATACAGTACATAAAGTAAATAAATGGGCGATTTCCGTCAATCAATTATTCCGTCTTGGCGAGGACCTCCAGCTTGTTCTTCAAGTCGCGCAGCTGGTCGTTGTAGATGCGGGCGTGGGGGAAGTAGACTTCGCATTTTCGCTCGAATTCTTCGGCAATCGCCCACATTGCGCTGTTCATCGTTGCGCCGGCCGCGTAGGTAGACTGCTCGGCCACCTTGGTCAGTGCGTTGCGATGGCATTCGACCAGCTCGCCGAGGCCCTCTTTCATCTCTTCGTGCAGGCCGGCAATGTTCTTTCCGAGGCCCTCGTAGTGTCCGTCCAGCTTGCCGATCGTCTGCGTCGTCAACCTGAAAAAACATATGACACTTGGCTTAAAACGTGCTCAAATTATCACGGAAGTATTCAAACCGAAGTTACCGGGGAACTGGTAAAACCGGCGACATGTCCTCTTGGACAGGTTTTTTAGTAAATGTTGCAAAAGGCTACATAAATAAACGAACTTGGCCAACTCCGGTCCGGCCAACGAGTCGACATTGTGTAGCCTGTGATGCCTCATTCCACAGCTGCAGCAGATGTTCTCCGAGCAGTTGTTGCAGTGCCAAAACTCGTCGATCGAATCCACTCTCTTGCACCGGACGCACTCGACTTTTGGCATTTCGATGAACTTCAACGGTACCTAAATGATCATTATAATTAAGGTAAAAGGTACCAACCTCCCCTGCCGCCGCTTTCAATTGAAGGTTGGCCTCGTCGTATTGTTTGTAGAAATTGGGAGCAGTGCCGTATGGACTGACTGTGCGTCCGTGCTGGCATACTGGGCAGTAGTATGTCGACGGTTGAACTTTTTGGCACAAGTAGCAGATTAGATGTCCGCAAACGAGCAAGTTGACAGTGTCCAATGAATTCTGGAAATGGCGAGTTATTTTATGGTAAAATAAACACTAAAACGCGGAAATCAAATGCCAACAGACCCAATGTTTTAAACAGATTTTGAAGAGCTTACCTGGAATGTGCCGCATTCGTGGCAGGCGTGATTGGGTAAGGGCTTTTCGGTGGTGTATCCGATGAGATGATCCTTGTCCTCTCCACAGCTATGCCAGCATCGCAGCCCGGCTCTCTCCATGTAGCGCTGCACAAAATAAGCTTCAGAGCTTTCGTAACCGTAGGCGGATGCTCGCTTCTTATCATCGCAGGTACGGCAGAACAATGTGCCGTTGGTTGAGGACCATACGGGCGAATGCGGACGATTAGGCACGCTGCAGTACTTCCGCTTGCATTCCGGGCAGCTCAAAAAATCGAGCAGCATCGTGCCTGAAAAGGAATAATAGCGAGGGAACGCAATTCAAAAAAAAACCCGACATGAATTACGCGGTTTTGTTACATTTCTTATCGACCCTTTGTCTGACTTGCTGTCTTTTTCACAATGCATTTGTTTACTCTCACTGTTGAGAAAAAGGGTCGATAAAAAACGTAACAAAACCGCGCAATTCATGCCAGTTTTTCTCGGAGCCGCCTAGCTACACTGGGCCACAAATAGATGGAGATATTCAAAGTGTTGATACTGTTTCCATAGGTTTCAAACACGTTTTTTTGAGGCAGAAATTTATCAAGATCATCATAACAAAGTAAAAGTAAAGGCGCAGTAAATAACATAAATAAGTCATCAATTTCGGTCAATAAATTATTCCTTCTTGGCGAGGAGATCCAGCTTCTCCTTCAAATCGCGCAGCTTGTCGTTGTAGATGCGGGCGTGGGGGAAGTAGGCTTCGCATCTCCGCTCGAATTCTTCGGCAATCTCCCACATTGCGCTGTTCATCTTAGCGCCGGCCGCGTAGGTAGACTGCTCGGCCACTTTGGTCAGTGCGTTGCGATGGCATACGACCAGCTGTCCGAGGCCCTCTTTCATCTCTTCGTGCAGGCCGGCAATGTTCTTTCCGAGGCCCTCGTAGTGTCCGTCCAGCTTGCCGATCGTCTGCTTCGTCAACCTGAAAGGAAAATATGTAAACTGGTGTAAAATCCATAAAATAAATTGGTTCATAACGCCCTATAAATTATGACAAAACGGTGCTTGCGTATTAGCGTGGGAGTAAGGCAATTTTTTTGCGATGGCGTCTTAGCGGCGCAGGAATGCGATTTATTATAACAAGATTAATCGCATTTTACACGGTTTTGAACATAAAATGACCATAAACAAACATAGACTAGCTTAGAACGTATGAAAATGACCCCAACTGTTCAAAAATTCGGCTTTTTAAAATGACCTAATGAATTGCTAATAGTGTTTTATTGATCGGAAACTACTAAAAACCTTATTAAAGTATGCTTTAATTAATTACTAGGCAGGCACCAGCTCAATTAAAAAATGTGCTTTGCTCCCTGCCAAAAATTGCTCCCTCGCTAGCACGGAAACGCCTACAAAAGTACCAGCCGAGGCTTTTGCGAATTTGATCAAACCAAGCTACTATAATAACTAGAACCCACTTGGCCAATTCCGGTCCGGCTAATGAGGCGACATTGTGTAGCTTGTGATATCTCATTCCACAACTGCCGCAGAAGTCTTCGGAGCAGTCGTTGCAGTGCCAAAACTCGTCGATCGAATCCGCTTTCTTGCAACGGCCGCACTCGAGTTTTGGCATTTCGATGAACTCCAACGGTACCTAAATGATAATGATAATCACGATGAAATCACCAACTTCGCTGGGTTCGCCTTTCAGCTGCCGGCTGGCCTCGTTGTATTGCTTATAGAATTTTGCAGCAGCACCGTTTCGATTGACCATGCGTTCGCAATTGCATAGTGGGCAGTGGTATGTCGACGGCTGTTTTTTTTGGCACATGTAGCAGATTAGATGTCCGCAAACGAGCAAGTTGACAGTGTCCAATGAATTCTGGAAATGACGAGTTATTTTATCATAAAATAAGCACTAAAAACGCGGGAATCAAATGCCAACAGACCAAAATATTTTAAACGGTTTTTGAAAAGTTAACCTGGACTGTGCCGCATTCGTGGCAGACGTGATTGGGTAAGGGCTTCTCGGTGGTGTATCCGATGAGATGATCCTTGTCCTCTCCACAGCTATGCCAGCATCGGAACCCAACTCTCTCCATGTAGCGCCGCACAAAATAAGCTTCAAAGCCTTCGTAGTTGTAGACGAAAGCTAGCTGCTTATTATCGCAGGTGCGGCAGAGCAATGTATCCTTGGTTGAGGACCATACGGGCGAATGCGGACGATTAGGCACGCTGCAGTACTTCCGCTGGCATCCCGGGCAGCTCAAAAAATCGAGCAGCATCGTGCCTGACAAGGAATAATGGCGAGGGAACGCAATTAAAAAAACTGTCATGAATTGCGCGGTTTTGTTACCTTTCTTATCGACCCTTTTTCTCATCATTTTGAGCGTCAGAAAAGGCAGAAATTCGGAATAAGGGTCAAAAGGAAAGGTAACAAAACCGCGCTATTCATGTACGTTCTTTTCCGCAGCCGCCTAGCTACACTGAACCACAAATAGCTGGAGATATTCACATTGTTTCAGACTATTTCCTTAGCTTCAAAACACGTTCTTTGCGGCAGAAATTTATCAAGATCATCATAACAAAGCAAAAACAAAGACGCAGTACATAAAGTAAATAAATGGGCGATTTCCCTAAATCAATTATTCCTTCTTGGCGAGGATCTCCAGCTTCTCCTTCAAATCGCGCAGCTGGTCGTTGTAGATGCGGGCGTGGGGTAAGTAGGCTTCGCATTTTCCTTCGAATTCTTCGGCAATCGCCCACATTGCGCCGTTCATCTGCGCGCCGGCCGCGTAGGTAGACTGCTCGGCCACCTTGGTCAGTGCGTTGCGATGGCATTCGACCAGCTCGCCGATGCCCTCTTTCATCTCTTCGTGCAGGCCGGCAATGTTCTTTCCGAGGCCCTCGTAGTGTCCGTCCAGCTTGCCGATCGTCTGCTTCGTCAACCTGTAAAGAAAATATGTAAATTGGTATAAAATATATAATATGAATTGGTTTATACCACCCTCCCCCCCAATTATCATGTAAGTATTAAAGCCGAAGTTTTGCGAAGTTTCATAAAGTCAATATGGTAAATCTACGTATAAATGTATAAATTAAACCAACTTGGTCAATTCCGGTCCGGCCAACGACACGATATTGTGAAGCCTGTGCAGCTTCAGGCAGCAGGTGCAGCATATACTCTCCGAGCAGTCGTTGCAGTGCCAAAACTCGTCGATCGAATCCACTCTCTTGCACCGGAAGCACTCGACTTTTGGAATAGTGATGTCCTGCGGGATCTCCTGAAATGAACAGTATACATCGGAAGGCTGAGTCGAAATACGGCCCGGCCGAGCAGTTTTAGCAGCCAAGTACGCCTGCGCAAGAAAACAAACCATAATGAATCCCTTTGAAAACTTTTAAACTTTTCGAAAGCACCAATGCCTCAAAAAGCAGCGAAAACCCACATCCCGGCAAAATCAGAAAGCAAAGTTTACCTCGTCCTCGTCCGCGCAACACTCCTTTCTCAGCTGTTGGTTGATTTCTTCGTGTCGCTGGTAGAAGCGCCCCACACGGGTGTCTGTCCCTGGCGGGGAGCGACCCCTTTGGCATTGCGGGCAGTAGAACGCCTCGGAATTGGCCGCCTGGCAGACGTAGCAGACCACGTGACCGCAAACAAGTATGTCGGCGGTATCCAGCGATTCCTGAAACAATTAATCTAGGAAAGCAATCCATCCATATATGTTCATTGAAAACCAATCCATGTTAGAAAGAATAGGAAAACTTGAAAATTTGGATTTCAGAAGGCAAAATGACCCTTATATGAGTCGTTTTCATTGCCGTATTTTTGAACAAAAAGTCAACATTTTTCAAAATTATTGTCAGTTTTTATTAATTTTCAAGAAGGATCTTAGAGATTCGTGTAAAAAATTTGCTGAAGCAATTTACAAGGCTTTGATTTAAGACTTTACTGAAATATTTTTAAAGTGTCGAAAAACGTCGTGTCTTGATTTTTTTAAGAAATTTAGCGATGAAAATGCTAGTAATGGTAATCAGCGAACCGAGTTTAGGCAAAATGAATGTAACAAAGTGTTGCGGAATTCGCCCCTTACCTGCGGGGATTGGCAAAAAGTGACACTGATAGTCGGGCAGTGGCTTCTCGACGACATAGCCGATGACGTGCTCCTTGTCCTTTCCACACCCATGCCAACATTGTAGACCGGCTCGAATGAGATACTTCAGCACAAAATCGGCTACAACCGAAGACTCGTTGCGGTAGCCCCTTGGCACAGCCCTACGGCGATCGCAACTTCGACACAAGATCTTCTGGTCGTACCACTGCCACATCGGCGTGTGGGCTCGGTCAGGCACACTGCAGTACTTCCGCTCGCATCCCGGGCAGCTCAGAAAATCAAGCAGCATCGTGCCTGAAAAAGAAATTTTGTATCGGCGAAATAAGGTACGTTTGGAAAGCGTAGAAATTTGGAAGAAGCGGCAAAAACGGGAAAAGAAAGGCCACAAAACAACACATGCCCAAAATTAGCGGCAATCAGGCTCTAAGCAACGCTGCACTCCTATCGACTCAAAAATGTATGGGGCCAAAACTTCTAAGCCTTATAATTTAAAAACTAAAGCTAAACTAAAATAAAAGCTCGTTCCAATTTTGTAGAATGGAACACGACGATTCTAATGATACCAAGCACTAATAATACTGAATTCAGAAAATATCAAAACCAAGGCGATTTTTGTTGGCGACTTAGTGAAAAGTGGTACTTTGGAGGCTAACTTGCTGTCTTTGGTATCATTCTAACCGCCAGCGCGCGCTACGCCCCGCCCCTATGGACGCTTTTGCCCTTCCCGGCAAATTGCCGTTTTTGGCCTGTTTGATCGGCGCTGTATTTTTTGGACATCCTGTATATATTATTAAATGGCGGTAAGATCAATATAATGCTCCAGGATTCTTAATCCCTTCGATTTTGATTAAATTTTCGAGGGCTAGAGCCGGACTTTGCTTCTCGTTTCCTCGAAATATCCCCGTTCACAGAATCAGCACGTTCAGATTGTCGCAGCGTACTCTCAAAAAGACGGAACACCGTTCTGTGTACATCATCGTAGCCCGTGTAGCAGCCTACCAGCCCCCCGACACTCACTCCACCCATCTATTTGCCGACGGTTATGATTCTTGTCAGGGGGTGGGCGCCGGTTTTTTCACGGACGTTGTTAAGTACATTCGAGTTTCAAACGTATATCCGTTAACTTACTGTCAATTTAGCGCTATACTACCGGGATGTTCCTACGAAATCTGATACCCCACCGCATTGTCGCTTATGCGATTCTAAGAGTAAACTTACGAATTTTCCTTCAAAACATCAAAAAAAAACAGTTTTTGGCCTCAATTCCGCAACGATACACTCGTAATAATATTTTTTTTCTGACGCTAGCTATCATTGCCATGTCCTGCTGTGTATGTGTCGTGTGGTGGTGTGGTCGTCTGTTTACTCCAGAACTCCTGCTGCGAATCGGCGGCAGGCAGGCCATGCTGACCATGCTGCCACATTGCTACACTGAAACACTTTGCGTTCCGGGGGCCCATTTTTTATATTTTGACCCGCCGGATTTTGGCAGGCAAGAAGGCCAGAAATTCCGAAAAGTTCCTCTACAACTAATGGCTTGCATAGGGCGACTTCCGCAAGTTATGGACTGTGCGCAACACGACCACATTCCGCGTTACGCACTGGAAACTACGCGCCACACCAGTATACGCTTGCGTACACCTTGGATTTTTAATGCCATCTGCCTTCCTAGGCTGAGCGAAATCAGTTTCCGATTGGAATTTATAAAAACATACGTCACCATGGCATTTCGATACCTTTCAATTCTTTTTAAATGGTTCTGGTATGTATATAAGTAATTAAGAATAAACCTTGTCGACACATTGACAAAAACTCGGAAATAAACCCGCGTGGCCTAACTTCTAGGCCAAATTTCGCCCCCGACTACACCCCCATCCTTTGTCGATTCAGCCGTGCTTCCGTTTCGTGTACGATTGTTGTACTTCCAAGGGAGAGCATACTCTGAATTTTCACGTAATCATACGCTCCAGAGCCAGCCGATTCAAGCGAAATTTCACATCACTGTCCTTATATGCCAATTTCTTACAGACTTCTCTTACATCCGAGAGCGTTATATTTTTATGAAGACTGAATAAAATACGTTCCTTACTTCCCGTTCTCCAAATAGTTGTACCCTTTTTGGGACTATTGTATTACTGTTAAACGGATTCCAGAAAGCTACACCCATTTTCTTGCCACTCCCTGCCGTGAAAAATCGCCGAAATTTGCCCATTCTTGGGGGTGGTGGTGGCTTCTCTTTGCCCCCACGGGAATTGTTCCCGATTTGTTTACACGCGGCGCCAGGGCGAGGGAGGGGCTCTTACGCGTTCCATTTTTTCGACTTTTGGGCTAGAGAACGGGGCAAAGAGAGAGAGAGAGAGAGAGCGAGAGAGCGAGAGAGACAGGGTGAGATGACGAGAGAGTGAAAGAGAGAGAGCTGCAAATGAGGCGAGAGAGAGCGAGAGATAGAGTGAGATAGAGAGATATTTCGACAAACAGATAAATACAGAAACCGCCCCTCCAATCTCTTCCTCCTTCTCGTGCTCCTCGACACATTCTCCTGCTCCTCCTCCCAAGTATAGCCATCATCGGGTGATCAGAGCTCGGGGCTGGGTGTGGCCGCTGCTCGTTCGTCCCGAAAAGGAGCCGCGCCGAACGAATGCTCACAGGAGGAGGAAGAACTGGACTTTACTCCTTATCTCTCTCTCTCTCTCTCTCTCTCTCTCTCTCTCTCTCTGGCATACTATCTCTATCTCTAGCTTTTCGTGTTGCAAGCACTCGTCCTTGTCTGTCACTGGAGCTTCTCCTCTCTCTCCCTCTCTCTTTCTCTCTCTCTCTCTCTCTCTCTCTCTCTCCCTTGTCACCCTATCAAAACACCATCAGATACGGTTTTGGATGCGTGTGTGTGCGTGTGTGTGCTGCGACCGATGAGGAGCGGGGGCGGGAAGAGATTCGAATCGCGCCCCCGTGCGTATTTTGCACTGTAAGAAGGGCAAATCCTGGGCGTGACTCATCGATATTCGTATTCAAATTTGCAGTTCCAAGAACTTGTCTATTTTTTAAGAGGGCTTTTCATCACATAGCTCGAACTTCGGCTCAATCCAAGGCTTCTGGCTTGTAATTTGCTTATTTGGCTCCCAGCGCTTGACTTCCCAGCTAGTCAAAATAAAAAAAAATAACAACCCCACCACCCCAAAAAAAAAAAGAAAAGTATTATTTAAAAAAAAAACCAAATAATGACCAGATCACACTCAAGCTCCCGGATAATGGTAGTTTCCAGCTCCCACCTCCCTAGTGCCAGCTCTACACCCTTACCCTTACTCCAAGAAACTGGAACTATTGGAAAGTAGAACCAATCGCAAATTCAGTGCTTCGTTCGATTCAACCGTTCAAGCAATTAGCTCCCAGCTCCTTGTTTCCGAGAAGAATACTCGGTTCATTTCCGTGATTTTTTCATCTGAAATGATTTACTACGTTCAAGCTAAAGCGGAAACTCAAGTTTGATCCGCGATCCTTGATCATCTAAGCTCCCAACTTCTAGTCCCCCAAGAAAACCAGGTCCAACCGCGTCGCCCGCCTTCCCGGATCCCCGTTTCGTATCGACTCTTCCGTTTGAAGGATTTCGTAACGTTACAATACATATACATCATCCTTATCATAGACATTTGATGATCCATATCGACGTGCCGGGGCCCTGCGGGCAGTAAATATTCTCCGTTGCCTCACCGTTTTCATTACAACCTCCGGCCGTGTCGTGCCCGGCGGGGATGAAAGTGGTTTCGCGAAAAGTGGAGTGGCTCGATACAATATGTTGCTGATTTTCCGTTGAAAAACGCCCCCGTTTCAACGGCAGACGGCGGAATCGGGCGCATCGTGGCGTGTTTAGTGGACGATTTCGTCATAGGACTTCAATTTTATCGATTTAGATTTTGAGTTAATAAATTCTCTCTCTCTCTCTCTCTCTCTCTCTCTCTCTCTCTCGTTCTCTCCCGTTCACTCTCGCTCTCTATCTCTATCGCTCTCTTTCTCTCGCTCTCGCTTTCTCTCGCTCGCTCCCATTCACAATTTAAAATTAAAATGCCGACGCCTTTATAATTTTTCCAACCCCTCCAGCCTATTTTCAGCCCGTTTTGACCATCCTGAACCGTTTCAGAGTAAATGTTCTGCTCGTCTCTCTCGCTGTGTTTCTCTCTCTCTGCTCTCTCTCTCTCTATCGTTTTCTTTATCTCTTATCACTGCCTCCCCTCGCTTTTCCACCTTTTAGTGAACAGGGCGTGGACGATCCTGGGGGGGGTGAAAGGAAGGCGCCGAGAGGTCGAGCTCCTCTCGTAACTACCGTATCCCGCCACACTCCCCACCCCAAACCGAATCGCTCAATAAACGCCTCGCCCCGCTCAGCCCCACCCCAAAATAGCCCGAGCACGTTGCGCTTTGGGTATCACACTGTCGTTAAATTTACGGTATTTTTTTGGATTGGTGCGAGGAATATTGTGTTGATTTTAATTGTATGAAACAGGTTTCAAATGATTTCTGGGAGTCCGTTTCAAGCATCTGGACCAAAAATCAATTTTTCCACGCTTCCGCCCGGGCCTGTATATACTATTCGACATCACATATTCGTCCTTTTCCGCTAGCTGCTCTCTTTCAATGTCACTCTCTCTCTCTCTCTCTCTCTCTCTCTCTCTTGTCTATATGCATTATTCACCGGAATTGCCGATTTACAACACGATCCCCGTTTTTCCACCCTCCGTGTGTCTATTTGGCGTTCTGTTCAAGGGACTTTGGAGCCTAGAGTTTCTTGACTACAAGACAATACATAGGCATAGCGCCACTGTGAATTTTTTTTATTCCTGCCACTTCCAAAACTTTATACTTACCTAGCTATCTTGCTTTTTGGCATCATTTATGATCAAAACATCCTTGCTAGCTCACTGGCACTTTGAAACTCCAGATTTTCCTGAGACCATAATTGAGCGCTTGTAACATCATCTTCGAAAGTACCCGGCAATTTAGCAACATTCAGCCTTTCCATTCGCAGCAGTTCGGCATTAATTTTGGGGTAGGGTGGGGGTGGGCTGAAAATTAGCTATTTAGCCTCACCAAAAGTTGGTCAGCTCGGATCTGGAAAATATTAAACCAGCATGTGAGGCTCAAAGAACTTTCATCATTTCTAGTAGATTTCTTAAATCTAAGAAACAATCTTTTTCATTTTTCGGTAACGTTTCCACCAGTTGACCTAAAAAATCAGAAAACCCAAACTAAAAATCCCGACTCGAAAAGGCTCTGCAATGTTTTTAAAGGAGCTAGCAAGCTACAGAATCAACCCCGGCCTAGCACTAGGTCTGGACCGTTACGTGCCCGCCAAAAAAGAAACCAGCTGGTTTTTATGACCGAGGGGTGGTGTCAATTCTCAAGTTTGCTTGTGCCTTTAAAAATACGAAAACCATGAATATCCTTTCGCGCGCTTAAAAACTCAAGTCTTTCTAAAAACGGCGTAGCAAGGCCAGAATTTCTCTACAGTAACCCGTTCCACCCCAGAGCCTTAGCCTGGTGCTCCTTCTTCTGTTTGTGTGAGAGTGAGCGTGGCCGTGAGTCTCGACCCCGTGATTCCCGTGAGTGTGTTAGATAGTGTAACAATGCGTGTGCTCCGCCTCTCCCGAGCGTCCCCAATGGGTCCCACAACGAGGGAGTGTGAGATGCATCCTTGGAATACTCTGTTTTTGTTCTCTATCTCTCTCTCTCTCTCTCTCTCTCTCTCTCTCTCTCTCTCTGTCTCCCCCCTTTCTATCTACCCTCTCTTTCTCTCTCCCTCTCTCTCTCTCTCTCTCTTCTAAAGGCATCGGGACAGTTGTGAGGCCAGAGGCCACATAACGGCATAATACCGGAAAGGCTTGAGAGAGCATGCCAGCTGGTCGGGGAGAAGGAGAAGCACCTTTGCCTAGGGGTCGACCCCTCTCCCAAGAGTTGTTGTGCCGGGTTCAAGGGGTTGGAAAGTCGGAGCGTAAATAGGACTGTTTTGGTGTTTTGTGGCTAGAGGAAACTATGTTTGTCGAGCCTACAGCTGGGTCTTGACGAGCCAACTTTTTGTGTCTAAAAATCCTGATCCATCCTTGGCTGGTGGAAGCATGATTTGTTTTTTCTAGCTAGCTAGCAGTGATGTTTACGGATTTTGTCCAGCATATTGCCTTGACCAGGAGACCGTACTTTCCTGCGGCTGGTTCTATTTTTTCTGGGGAAACAGCAGAGATTACTGGGGAATTTTTTTAGTAAATTGGATTTTCCTAGTAACTTGAACCAGTTCAGTGCCGTTTCTCACTCAAGGCAAGCCAGCAGTGATTGTGAATTTTCTAACAAGGGTAGTCGTTGCTTCGTGAACCGGATCGCGTCAGCCGGTCAATACATGCAAAGCTCCGAAACCCTTCGTCACCGCAGTAGGCTACCGTAATCCTGTGACGGTACAATCCAATCCAAGCAGGTTTGGCGAATACGGTATCGCGAAGTTGCGAAATTTCCTGGCCTCTCGGTGAGCTACCGTAACCTGAAGCTAGGTGGAACGGAGCTCTCCAAAACCTGAAATCACTGCATCTTGAAATGGATGTTCAACCCCAAAAAATCGGATGTCTGCGGTTTTTAAAAGAACTTAGAAGACAAAATTCAAACTTCGCAAGGTTCTAAAATCAAGCGACGATCGTGTTGAGTAGCTTAATGTATTTTTCAAAAACAAAAATAGCTAAACCGCCAGTGAAGGTCTTTTGATATTTGCCTTCCGAGTCCTCTTCAAACGCAGATTTTGATTTCGAGCTGCAAATTGAATATCGCCTTGTCAAAGCGTTAAGGTACCCTCCAACATTTCTATTTCTTGCCCCTCCTGTTCTATTTTTGTTGGCCCTGATGAATGCCGTGGCATCCAGGGCAGGAACAAAGCCCCCTGGGTGACAGTTGCGGCACACATGCGCCACGGACGGGTCTACGAGCCGTTTTTTGGGGAGCATGAGAGCAGCGGGAGGAGCGTGGATCTTTCCCTCTCTCTCTCCCTCCCTCTCTCTCCCTCTCTAGCATGGGCCCAGCTCTTTTTGGGTCTCTTCCCCGTTTCAGCGTGCTGGTTACAACCGGGCCCGGGTTGTGTTGGGAGGGATGTGGGACCCGACGTGGGCTCTCTACACTGCCAACATATGGCCCGGCCGCACAACTCCGATGCGAAATATTAAAAATTCAAAGTCGGGATTTTACTGGTTTTGGAGTGGTATCACTCCCTCTCTCTCTATCTCTCTCTCGCCCTCACTCCCTCTCTCTGTCACTTTTTCTCTCGCTTTCTCTATCTCTTTCTCATCTTCTCACTTACTATTTTTCGCTTAGCTCTGCCTCAGAATTTCCGATTCCTCACAGGTTCGTTACCCCTGATTTTTCGGTGCAATTCGCATCACCCCCCCCCGCTGCCAGTTGCAGGCTTTTAATTGGTATTGAAATGTTACTTTAAAAACCCCTGCTGGTTTTCCATAAAAACCAGGCAAAACTAGTGGTTTCTACCGTAACCCAGCCATCTTCCTTGGGTTCTTTCGCTTAAGCAATTTCAAATTCCATTTCAATTTTATGTTCAAGACTTCAAAAATAGTTTCCTCAAGAATCCCTGCTAACTTCCGCATTCCCCAAAAACCCTCGTTTGGATTTTTTTTGAATATCAGCATCATAAGCTTGCTACCGTAGTCCGCCGTCCGTTTGTATCGCCTCGTAGCCTTGACCTAATTTTTAGTCCCTCCTCGATTCCCACCATTTTTCCATTATCGCCAAAATGTCAGCGTGACTACTTGCCAATTTTGAAACTTCAAAGATTTTTATGAGTTTCCGTTATAGTTAACCTTCCGCAAATCATCTCTGCTAGCTTGCCTTACTCCATGGATAATATTTTTCCCTATTTACAGTATGGTAATTGCTATTTACGTCTTTAATCCCATACTAGTTGTCAATGACAGTTGCCAAAGTCTTGCTGTAAATTTATGGCAGCACTTATTCTACTCATTTAGCCCTAGGCCCGTACCAAAGTATTCTCACTCTACCCTGTACGTAACCATCACCTCTGCAAAATGGGGGTTTACGCGGATCCGGGTCGTACATGGCTGACTTATTACGGCCAACGGGTCCAAAAATAAATAGATGCCGTGCGCGATTCAACCGCCGCTCAACAAGTGCTCATTTTCCTGGGTAATACGGGGGTACGATCCGGGCGATTCGAGCCCTATATTTATCTCCGGTATGGTGCGTTGGGCGGGGTGTAGTGTTATTATGATGTAGGATTCGAGGAAAGTTAGCAGATCAAAAATCTAATAGTTCATAGTTTCCAGTTTTATAGAATTT
>CATQJA010000991.1:0-18472 GCA_958295435.1 Mesorhabditis spiculigera
CTCACGCTCCCCACCCGCGCTCATACTCCTTTCTCTTTTTCTAGCTCTCGCTCTATTACGCTCTCTCTACGCTCATGCTCACCCACTCTCTCCCTCTCTCCCACTCTCTCTCACGCTCGCGCTCACCTCTCACGCTCTCCACGCCCTCTCACGCTCATGCTCTACTACTCTCTCCCTCTCCCTCTCGCCCTCTCTCCCCTCTCTCACGCTCCGCTCACTCTCTCTCGCTCTCTCACGCTCATGCTCACCCACTTCCTCCCTCTCTCCAACTCTCTCTCACGCTCGCGCTCACTCTCTCTCTCTCTCACTCTCACACGCCCTCTCACGCTCACTCACCAACTCCCCTCCCCTCTCTCCCATCTCATTCCTCTCTCTCCACTCTCTCACGCTCGCGCTCACACAATCTCTCTCTCTCTCTCTCACGCTCGCTCTCTTTCCTCGCCCTCTTAGATAGTTTTCTCTTCAAATAGCGATAAATTTCATTAAAAAATATTACCTCGGAATGGTTTTCCCTTGCGAATCGTTCCTTTTCGTGGCTTTCCCCTTCTAGCCCTTCCATACGGGCATATTTCCCAGCGGAAACGCCCAGATCCTCGTCCTCACCGTAGCTCATCCTGAAACTACCGATTTAAACGATTTAAAATAAACTAATTCATTTATTTTAAAATATTTTGCCCTCATTTAAGTCTGTTTTCTTGCCAATTGCAATGCAATCTACGCTGTATTTCTCGACCCCCGGGGCGTATAGGCTGTGTGGGTGTCACAGCCTACTCGACCCCGATCCCCCCTCCCCCCACCCCAAACTCAGCCAGTCCACTTCGATTCTATAGACAAACATTAGCCACAGGGGAGAACGGGGAAATACTACCCAACACTGTCTTCCCCTTTTGGACAGTTGGTTGGTATGAATCATGGGGCCCCAGAATTTAGCCATTTTCAGGTATCTCTGCCCGCTTTCCGGTGCTTTTGCATTATCGGGGGGTGGAGATCTTCCTTAGAATCCAATTGTTGTAATAACTAGAGGAAGTGTTTCTATTCGTAAACCTTCAAAATTTACAAAAATACAAAAATTACAAAAACGGCCGATTTCGACAGGAATTTCAAAAGTTTTAAGCTCTTTTAGATAGTTTTCCACTGTAAATATAGTTAAATTTTACTAAAAATATTATTAAAACCTTGAGAAACGATTGCTAAGCATTTCTGGGCTCATAGAAAAATCTACGTTCCCCCCCGATAATGCCAAAGCACCCAGCTTAAATTTGATCCCGGTTTTCCGCCAAGACTAAATACTTACCCCGAGCCGGTGGGCCAATGGTCCATATACGGGTCACCCATCATCCGTCCTGATTCGGATATTTGGCACAAAAGCCCCGATTTGGCAGTGAGCGTTGTTTCGGCGAATTCAAGAGCTTAAAAATGGCTTTTAAAGTTTTAGAATAAAATAAGTATTAGATTGAAATCAACAGCAGGAAAACGTGAGGCGCGGGAAAAATTTGGCGGCGGCTGATTGGTGATGCGCGATAAGGGCATAGAAAGATGGCCAGCAAAAGACTGGCAGGTTCAAAGATAAAATGATGCAATCGGAAAGTCGAGTAAGGAGAAAGAAAAATATAATAAATATGAATTAAATTTCGCATAGAAAATTAAATTAGTAAAATTTGAAACCATCTTTTATAGTTCTAGAAGAAAATGAGTACAATTTCGGGTCGTAAGCAATTTTGAAAGCCGTGTGAATCCATCAAATAAAGCAGAAAAATTTCGTGAGAAGGTCAGAAACTATTCCGATAAATTGTGCCGCCTTTCTTAGGCTTGGGCTTGGTCGTAGGCTTAGGCTTAGGCTTAGACTTATGATAAGGCTAAGCTTTCCTGCTTAGCTTCTAAAACTTAAGCTAACCCGGAGCCAAACCAAGCCGGCCCCAAAGTCGTAATCCGCGGAATTTACATTTACAAATCCCGCGCCAAGTAAAAATTGGGAAATTAAAAAGCTTACGGCAGGTACATATTTGGACAAAAACCCTAGTGTAAACGACCGCAAGGCTTGGGGAGCTTAGAAAACTTAAGCCAAGTAATGGAAAGCCAAGCTCAGCCGCTTTTAAGAACCTGACGTGACTGGTTGGAATGGTTGTGGAGCCTAGGAGAAGTAAGCCAAGCTCGAAAAAAGATCGGAATTCCGTAGTTTATGCCAGGTAGGATAGTATAAAATTGATAGCGTAATCGATCATAGTGTCGAGTAGTTTAGAAAACGTAAGCTAAGCCAAACAAGCTAGGCTAAGCAAGCCAAACCAAGCCCGAAAACGGATCAATACAGATACCCAAGAATATCTAATGATATATGAAGGAGGAAGAAGAAGAAGGTGGTCATTTGGAGGGGAGGAGGGTTGGTGGGTGGGAGAGTACATCGCGTGTCTCTCTTCTCTGTCTCTCTCTGTCAAGAGCCCCCATACTCTCTCGCTTGAGAGAGCGCAGACGAGACAGAGAGAGTGAGGGGAGGGAGAGAGGGCAGACAGACAGACCACCCCCCATCGATCCTTCAGGTACCCCCTATGGGCGAATACTTCATCAAACAATATGACCGTATCCACAACAGATGGCCGTTTAAGGGGGATGGAAGGGGTGAGCTAGCAGGGATCTTTCAGGAAAAGAGAGAATTTTGGGGAAGGCTAGCAGAGATTGTTGAGGAAACTTCAGCAAATTGTGGGTCGGACCGAACCGAAGAAGCCTGGGAAAGGCTAGCAGTCTTTTCTCAGATATCGGAGAAATTTTTTGCAGCTATTTTCTGCAAAATCGACAGGATTCCGGTGCTGCTACTACCGAATTTTCTAAATTTACTTTAACCTCCAATCCCCACCGGAAACCACCGAATTTGGCCCGGATTATGACGGAAGGGTTACGGTAAGCGGGGGTATCCCACCGTATACCGAATAAAATGCAAGAAATAATGCAACTACCCTAGCCCAAAAAGTGGAAACCCAAACTACCGTAGCCCAAAGTCAAAAATACAGCGGCTACCGTAACCCCATAACTAAAAATAAAGGAATACAGCAAACTCAGCGAAAAAGGAATACGATTTCTCGTAGTACTGTAGCTACCACAACACGAAAAAATCAATGTATACCGGAACTACCGTAACCCGAAGAAAATCAAAGAATATCGTGACTACCGTAACTTCATGGAACTGAAGAAGATATAACGACAAGACAGAGTACTGTAGCTACCGCAATCCTCCAAATGGTCAAAAAATTACAATAACTACCGTAACCTAACGAATATCAAAGAGGTACCGTAACTACCGTAACCTCATGGAACTGAAAAATTTACTGTATCTTCAGTGTACGGTAGCTACCGTATCGCCATAAAATCAAAGAATTACAGGCGATATTATATTCCTTGGGGCACGCTACAGACTGGTGACCGGAATTCGAGAAGCCCCCAATTTGTAAGTGGAATGGAATGGAATGGAATTTGTCGGGGACGGATGGAGGGCCCCCCGACCATTCCGCAGCCATACATTATACAGCTCATTATATTGACGCGTGTCGGACGGCCCTTTTCTCTCAAATGGCCCATCCGGCTTGGAGAAGAAGGACCGCGGAAAGTTGCGTACTTCCGGTCGGGGTTGGGGTACGGTAATCGGGGGCTTTTGCAAAGACCGCCATGGGGGAATGGATGCAAATATTCAGAATAATGCGGGCTGGCAGAGGAAATCAGGGGTGCTTTTGCATTATCGGGGGGGGAGCTTTGTCCTTAGGATCCAATCTTTCTAATAAATAGGAAGTCTAAACTGTTTTTAACTATTCTCAAGGTAAAAAGTACAAAATTTTTATCAAAAAAATACAAAAAAACAACGATTTTTCGACCAGAAATTTGCGATTTTCGACAATATTTTCCAAATATTTATTTTTGAGGATATTCCCCTACCATCACATGGTTTTTCTATCCCTTTCCGGCTATATCCGGAAAACCACCAATTCCGGAATTTCCCGGAAATGCCCTCCAAAAGTCGAGCAAATATTGTTTACCAATCTCTGTCCATTATCAGCCCCGCCGCAATCCCTATCAATTCTTGGCCATCTGCGCGGTGTTCTTTGTAGCCGGGCGGAGTTTGTCCTTTTCCCCCCGTTTTACACCTCGATAGTTCCAGACTTTCCGCTCGAATTCTAATGTCCTCTTCAAAGGCGTTAACCCCGTTGAGTGCTGCTAAAGCTCAGGTAATTTTTAAGGGATTGGGACAACGGAAAATTCTAAGTTTTTTAATTTTCTAAAAACACAAAAATTTTTTGGTTTCTAATATTTATTGGTGCTATTTGTTTTAGTAAATCTGGATTGGCTTTAAAAATTCACGGCTAAGATCAAAGCTATGGATTCGCTATGAATTTTCGCGCGACAAGCAACGTGCATCCCCGTATGTCCATTGCGTAACAGCAGGCCTTGCAGAGCGGCCAAGCTGCGTTGCGTGCTGCGGCCGTGCAGACGAGCCAGAAAATCCATAGTTTTGCATTGCTCGTCCCTTTAAAAGGACGGCGAAGGCCTGGATATGGCTACCTTATGGTTTTATGATCCCGCGACACGCAACGCGAGCGGATCGCCGACTGAGCGCGTCCTAACGAATTACGTTATGCAAATGCGCGCCTACGCGTTGCGTGTCGCGTGCGCGTGATGCCGTTTTTTTTGGTTTTGCGCTTGCCTAAATCTAAAAAGTTGTAAAAAAAAGTAAAATCCTTTTTCAGCTTCGCAAAGAGATCGCCGCTAAACTCTCAAAACTCCCCGAGGAAGAAATTGCCCGCCAGAGCCGTTCGGTATTTTTGGCGCTCGTCAAAAAGCCGGAATTCGTAGCGGCGCGTAGGGTTTCGGTGTATGTGAACACCGCAAACGAGGTACGCGATTTTTAGCGTTTTGAAGATGCGCGTAAAAGATTTTAATTAATTTTTAGATAGTTAGCGATGAGATCATTCAAAAATGTTTGCAAGACGGGAAAGATATCTTTATCCCACATGTAAGTGGCTTCAAAAAATTGCTTCTACATTAATTTTATTGCTTTCTATTAAGGGCCAACTTATTTCTGTTGACTTACTACGTTATTTTAAGTAAATTTTTGTATTAAGTTTATACGAAAATGCCCGACGATGCGCATGTTGCGGCTGAAGGATTTAGCAGAATTTCAGGTACAGCATTTCAGTTTGTTTAATGTTGTTGCTTAATTAACTTCTAATAGTAAAATTATACTTAGTCTAATCTTACAAATAAATAAAAAAATTTTGATAAAAATACAAGTTTAGAATCTCGACGCTACGCTATGGAATATTAGACAACACCCACAAAATAGCGAGGCAGAGGAATACATCGAGACAGGTCGGTTTAATCGATTACGACAAGATAACGGCTTAATTTCCAGGAGCCCTCGATCTCGTGCTCACTCCCGGGGTGGCTTTTACAAAATATGGACACCGATTAGGCCATGGAATGGTGAGTGCGAGCTTTAAAGGGACGGTCAAGACATGGCTATGGATTTTCGGGCCCAACAGAGCGTTTAAAAACTCATATGGATTCCATAGCCATGCCTTCTCCGCCTCCTTAATGGATTAGCCGGATAATTGTTGGGCTGGACCCAAAAAAAACGAGTCAACCAGCAGAGATCCTTTAGGAACTGATTTTTTCGAAAAAGCGATAATTATTTAGTTTTAGGGCTACTACGACCGCTGGCTATCTGATCATGAACAGCGTTTTGGGAAGCAACCTGTTAAGATTGGGTTGGCCCTAAATGAGCAGGTACGTTCATAGTATAGTTTTGTAAAAACTTAAATTTTAGGTGATTGACTCGGTGCCAGTAGATGAGACCGACGTGCCGCTGGATTTTGTGCTCCATGAAGCCGGGATATCATGAGATTTATGAGAGGAAATAAATGGCTTACAAAGTTTCAGGCTGGTTTAGGTCTTTTCAATTTTTGATTCCGAACCCTTTTCAAATTTGGACTCGCGTAAAGTTGGTAAATAAAAAACCCCCCCTCCTCCCCTTATTACCCCCCCCCCCTTCCATGCACCATGTATTGGTCCTTTCCGGCGGCCTGATCCCCCCCTCACAATTTTTTTTTTTTGCAAAAACACATGAATTTTTGATAAAATCGTCCTCTAAAACCATTACCGACGTTTTTAAGGGAGGTGAAACCAAAATAACGCAAACAACCAGATTTTATTTTTTTTTTTATAACGAATAACATTTAAATGAAGGTGGTGCAAATTTAAAACCGAGAATCGCGAAAATCTTCACAAGATATTGTCCCATTCTAAACGCCAGCCGTAAAAACACTAAGTAGCTGTACGGAAAGAACACGAGAGAGGGAGATAGAGAGAGAGAGAGAGAGAGAGAGAGAGAGTGAGAGAGAGAGACCGAGAGTGAGAGGGACTGATTCTAAGTTTTTCCAGCCTTTCTAAATTCTAAGTAGCAATAGCAATAGCAATAAAAGAATTAATCCACGACTTTTTACGCCTTCTAATTACCTCATTTTTGGCCTTTTTCAAAAAGGTTTTTTTCTTCCATGCTGAGTAGCGTGGCGTAGCGATCACTTATCGGCTTATCAGGGGGGCCAATAGGGGGTGGGAAAGGCTGGAGGCGCCAATTTTGACACCTCCGTGTGTGTCAGCGGGGTGTATATTTGTTTGTCGGACCGCGCTTATGATATTTGCTGTTTGCCGGAAGGCGCAACATTCTCCCAATGCCGCGGGGCATTTTATAAAGCCTATGGCATCGGCCGTACCTTCTGGCTTTTCCTAAAGAATCTCTGCTAGTTTTCCTGATCTGAAAAAAGTAGCCTTACCCTGCCCTTTCCTCAGGAATCTCTGCTAAACTGCCGTTTCCTGAAGAAACTCTGCTAGCCCACCTTTTCCTACAGAATCTCCGTCAGCCTACCCTCTGATAATGAATCTTTGCTAACCTGCCTTGTCTTCAAGAATCTCTGCTAGCCTGGCGTTTTCTAATGAATCTCTGCTAGCCTTTTCTTCGTAACCTGGGAGCGACGCTAGTCGACCTTCAACCTTACCAATCCTCCTAATCCACACAATAGCGCGACTGGCAGTTGATAACAATCTCTATAAGTGGCAACTAGCCTTCAATAGAGATTTAGGAGGACAAATAATCTCTGCTAGACTGCCGTGTCCTAAATTGTCTCTGCCTTTTGCTAAAGTATCTCTGCTAGCCTTCCTCTGCTGGCTCGTCTGTTCCTCAAGCTACATTTTAGGTTTGCCATTTCCCAAAGAATCTTTGCTAGGCCTCACAGTCCCTTTAAAAGAACCTCAAAACAGTCCACTTCTTTTTATTGCCAGCCACTTGACTGTCGGACTGTCTGACCGAGGGCTTGACCTGGAAAAAATGGATTTTACCCCCGAATGCCGATAAATCCCGAAAAGCTGGGCCCGCTAAATCATGCCCATTCCGATTGGACAGCCCCCAGGCGGGGATAATAAGCTGAGAGAGAGAGAGAAATAGAGAGAGAGAGAGAAGCAGAGAGAAGCAGAGAGTTGGAAATTGGGGCACAAAGTTGTAGAGTAGAGAGTAGAGAGAGCACTAGCTAGCTACCGGCTATTATGGACCGTCCCTCACTGCCCTCCCAGCCCCATTTTCGGATCGGCCCTCAACGGTGGAACCTATGGAATCTCTCTCTCTCTCTCTTTCTCTCTCTCTCTCTCTCTCTCTCTCGCTGTATACAACTCGGCACTCACCCACAGGAATATTCACACTTCCGGCCAGCGCTTGATGCCAGCCCGGAGGCTAGAACGGATGTTAAAGAATCTTTGCTAGCTTGCTGAGTTCCTAAATAATCGCTGCTAGCTTCCCTTCAAGTAATTCTCGGCTTAAAACCTCGTTACCACATTTTTTGATGTTTTTTTGAATTCCTAAGTATGCAAGTTTGCAATTTTTTTTCGACAATTCCCCAAGGGTCACTGCTCGTTTGCCTTCTGAATATGCTGAATTTCTGAATTCCTAAAGAATTACTGCCAGCTGGCCTTATCTCTTATTGCAAATTCCTAAAGAATCGCTGCTAACTCAACCTAGCTCAATTAAGAAAAATTCTGGATACTTTCGAATTCCAAAAGAAAGGTTGCTAGCCTGCCTCCATGCTTTTTCTGAAAATCTTCAATAACCTCTGCTAGCATGCCACTAAAATCAGCTCCACAATTTTTCTAAGCATCCCTGCTAGCCTGCATCCCTTACTTCCATTTTCTAAATCCTGAATAGTCTCTGCTAATCTGGGTCGCCAGATTTGTAAAATTTCGCAAAGAGACCCTGCTAGCTTGCCTCTTTTGAATAATTTTTCGAAATTCCCCAATAATCCGTGCTGGCCTGCCTTCTCGCTATTTCTTAAATTTCGCCAGGAATCACTGCTAGTTTGCCTTTTTACTTACTGTCATTCTCGAGTCGGGAATAATGTGTGCTATTATCTTTTTATATTGTTTATCACAGTTCCCTAATAATGCATGCTAGCCTGCCTCGCTTTGTTTTCTCCAAATTTCCCAATAATTTCTGCTAGCCCTCCCCGAAAAGCTCATTTTCAACCCGTTGTTGCTGTGGGTAAATATTGGTATCTGCGTATGCCCTTGGGGGTTTATATAATAGATTGTTTGACGGTACCTAACTGTTGTTTTGATGTGTGGCGGAATGGCTATTGCCTCCCCGACTGCACGCCTGATTTCCCCTCTAGCCACCGTTTTACCCTCTAGCATTACTGGTGTCTATCGATTTCATAGTATTCTGACGTAAAGTATACTCTTTTTATCATCCATTAATATTTTTCGTTTTGTGCTTTTCAAAGTTTTACGTTTGAAATAATTTCAGCTATATTTTTCACTCTGGATATCGATTCTTTAGGGTGCCAGAATGGTGCGCTACCTCTCATTCCTCACATCAGACGTCCAATTCTGGAAGAAATCCCGGGTCGAACACACAGATCAGCAGTCTGACTTCCGGCGGACTGACCGGAGCCGCCATAGTTACATGGTACCTTTTTGTGTTGATTTACTGGAAATGCCGGCTATCTTGCGAGGGTTTTAGACCCGGCTGTCCAATTCATAATAAAAATAATTATGGTTAAAAATTCACGTGATTTCTAGTCAGCCAACTCCCAGCCGACCACATCCACGTCAAGCGGCGTTGAAACGGATCTTTTAGGTATGCTTTGGCTTCGTTTAGGCTTCGGTTAGGCTTCGCTTAGGCGTAGATTAGACTGAGCTTGGCGTAGACAGTATTACGATAACTAAAAAAGAATATGTCGTCTTACAGCATTTTCCAATTTCTAAAAATTAATTTTTTTACTTTTTTCACCCTCAAAAAGTCTTTAAAATTTAATTTTTGTTCAGAAAACACATCTTCAGCGTATCAAACAAGAAATGGACGACCTCCCAATGGATACGGTACGTTTTTCGGGGTATAACGAGATAGCAGAAAAGCGTGAAATTTTTTCTATTCCGTTTAGATATAGCTTTAGGCTATTATTTTTGGTCTATACTTGTTTTTAACACTAAACTATGATTTTTCTACAGTATTTCGGTCACTTTTTAGGGTCGATATCGCGTGGGACCGCCACTGGAATACAAAACGGAACCGAGGTAATTTTTAAAAACACATTTTATAATTTTAAAAATTTTTGATTTCAAGATAGATTGTTAATTCTATAATGTTAATGCTTATACATAAATTATACGTATTAACTCTTCCAAAAATCTCTTTCAGGGCAAAATGCGATCTTCAGCGTACGGCGCCTCAATTCGGCGGACGAAAACCCGGGAAAATCGGTGAAAACTATTTGTATTTTGAAAATCAAAGCTTAGAACCGAGGAAAAGCAACAAGAACAGAAAGACCATCGAAAATTTGTGATCCACGAGGAGGAACGGGGCGGAGAAGGGTTTTATAGGTATTTTTTTTGTGGTTATTAAGTTTACGTTAATTTTTTAGGTTTTACCAGGTGGATGGTGAGCTTCAAAAGAGATCACCAGAACGTGAGCACACTGTCGTATTGAGGGGTGACTCGGAATTGACGTTCACCAACGAGTAAGCTTTTTGGAGCCTAGCCATGTTCTTAAAAGTTTGACGGAATGCCGTTGTCGTTTCATTACGGAAAAAGGCCTATCGTGTGCAGAATTTTTTGCTGATCCCGTCTATGTGCGCGATTTTTGCGAAATTGCAGTGTTTGAAAAGTTGGGACGACTTTTAGGGTCAACAGCGAAACTCTACCGCATGTTTTGACAATAGAAGCCTCCATAACTTCTTATCAATCGCGATTTAGCAAAAATGGAACCTAGATTTGGAATCAGCACAAAAATCTGCATTGGGTAGGCCTGCTCAGGTATTAAAAAAATACCCCCACTAACAGAACAGTACCAAAACGTTGCATTTTAGTTGGCTGCGACGCTCGACCCGACTACGACCAGCTTGTGAGCGACGCGTCATCGAGCTGACCGGTGGGTTTTTAGGTTCTGGTTCGTTATCAGGGGGGGGGGGACGAGAAATGCATGAAACACCCCTCCCCCGATAACGAACCAGCACCATTTTTCAAAATCTTGTTCATTATCGGGGTGGGTTGGATTATATGTACAAGAAGGCTTCCGCTTCCGGTGTTCCTTGTCCCCCCCGATAATGCACCAGAACCATTTTTTAAATTTCCCAAATGCGCTCTGCTAGCCTGCCCCATTATCGTCTTTTAACAGTCCTTTGGTTGGGGCTGGGGTGTTGGAATATTGCCAGCCGTTGGGGCGCCCTATTCATTGGTGATCTAGTTCCTTGAATAGGGCCCAACTTCGGGGTCTTTCCAATGGCCCCCACCCCTCCTTCTTTCCACAAACAAACTTCGCCCATCTTTCTTCCGCTAGCTCATAGGCTATTAGTCATTTTTCGTAGATATTTCTCCGTCTATTTTTATTGTATCATGGTCGAGTTGGTGCTGCGCCGGATTACAGCTGGTAATTATTTTTAAAACCTAGTTTTTTTACCTAATTTTTGCTATAGTTTTGAAGTATATATTCCATTATTGACCTTATTTTTATTATATATTTTATCCTACTATATATAAAAAAATAGTGTTTGTGTGTGTGTGTGTGCATTTGCATGCAACTTCCGTCAGGGTGCCCAGAGGATAGCTCGAGAGGGGATGGGTTTGAGGAGGTGTTTGATACGTCATTAGATGCATAAGGGGCTGGAGATGACTGCACACATATCGGATTTTGTAAAATATGGTGTTTTCGACATTAAAATTAAGTTTTTCTTGAAAATTCCGACACCCACTTTGTTAGGATAAAATTAGCATACGCCGGAAGTCGCGGTAGCCTATATAAAGGCTCAAAAGCAGCGTTTTTTAATTTTTGTCATCGGAATTGGGGCAGAATTATGCAAAAACAACATCATAGGGTTAGACGGGGCCAGGGTTGAAAAGTCGCGAAGCGGCTTTTCAACCCTGGTTGCTATTAGTATTATAGTTTTTATTAACCGAACCATACTTATAAAGGGGTTTTCCCCGCTAAGCTCCCCCCGACAATGCCAAAGAACGTAATTTTCCTTTTATTATCCAAATTTCGCAATATCAGATCTAGCAAGAATTTCTAAACTGTTTTTTGTTGTTTCTACACGCAAAAACTTTAAAAAAAGCACACAAAAAATCGATTTTCCGACCAAAAATCGAATTGTGAAGATTTTTGTAAGTTTTTCAATGGTTTTTCTGCTTTAAATCCGTTTAAATTTACCAAAAATACTATTAAAATCCTTATTATTAATTCACTATGCATTCTGGGATCATAAAAAAATTCTAAAAAAATTGGAAAAGGTTTAAAAGTTTAATTTTAATCGAAAATCGGTATTTTTGGTCTATTTATTATTTTGTAACTTTTGAAAAAGTGTCGAAATCCCAGTTTATCTCTGATTGTTTGACCGGTTGCCCCTTGCCGAGGTTTTTCTGGAGAGGACGAGATCAGCAAAAAGAAGAAGCAGAAAGTGTTTGCCCCCCACTTGTTTCACGCTTTCTAGCCGGCCCGACTGCTGTCCAAATGGCCCATTCATTCCCCATCTACATCCTCGGTGGATAATCCATATCTATGGACCCTTCCCAGTCCCTTTAGGGCCAATATTCTTATCCCTATAAGAAGTCATGGCCCGCATCGACTATCGAGCCGTTTTGAGACCGCCGAAACGACGTGGGTTATCAAAAATTGCGAGAAAAACCGCAAAATTTTAGGGTCCTTAAATTGTCTTTAAAAATGGCAAATGAACGCCTAAATCGTATTATTAACTTTTGTAATGTGTCTGCGCTTTTTCGTACATTTCACTACGTTGGGCTCCTTTTTACATTCGTACGTTTTTACGTACGGACGTACACGCGACAAGTGTCGATCTTCTTTTTGATAGTTTCCCTTTTCCAATATTTTACATATTTTCTACATGGTACTGGACTGTTAGCGGGAGGGGGGTAGTTAACGAACTTTTCTCAGTATTACCGTACGGTAGTTTTCTAATTGTAAGCAGCTTGTAGGGTCTTTTAAGCTATTTTCTAAGTAGCAGTTTTTGGTTTAAAAAAAACAGATAGTTTACAAAATTTTATCAAAAACAAAAAAAAACATAGATTTTACATGAAAATATCTAGTTTTTGGATTATCAGGTTGGAACGAAAGTCCTGTCGCCGAGATTTTGGAAAGCTTGCTAAATTCGTAGATAGCTCCATTATGCACATGCGATATGTCATTTTGTAGCTCTTGGGCTGAATGGTTCCGGGAGGAGGGTCCTGGGCCCTCAAAATCAAGAACTGCCGAGATACAGGCCCAAGAAGACTTTTCAAAAATTACGAGAAAGTGTTTTTGCAAGTTATCTCTGCATCGAGACATTTGCATGCGATACTTTTAACGCCAATCGATAGCTCTCGAGGAGTAGATATCGATAGATGTTGAGATCATCAAAATTGGACACTGAATGGCCGAGATATGGGCCCTTGAAATTTGGCCCATTTCTTAGAACTTTTCTCGATTTCCCATACATTTCCAAAAATTTGACGGACAGGTGCCAAAAATCACCGCTTTATTTTTGGACTAGCGGAGCGGATTTTGGAAAAACGTATGGGAAATTTCAAGGGCCCATATCTCGGCCATCCAGTGTCCAATTTTGATGATCTCAACATCTATCGATATCTACTCCTCGAGAGCTATCGATTGGCGTTAAAGGTATCGCATGCAAATGTCTCGATGCAGAGATAACTTGCAAAAACACTCTCGTAATTTTTGAAAATCTTCTTGGGCCTGTATCGGGCCAGATTCTAGGGCTCGACCTTCGGCCGGAACCACAAAGCTGCATACTGCTGTGCATAATGGAGCTATCTACGAATTTAGCAAGCTTTCCAAAATCTCGGCGACAGGACTTTCGTTCCAACCTGATATTTATCCCTTAAAGCAGTTATATTTGATACCCAGAAATTGGGTACCCCCGATAATGGAAAAGTACCTGAAGATTTTGAAAATTTGAGATAACGATGGGAAACGCTGTTCCGGCTCATCACCATCGCTTTTTTTCATAACTAGTTACCTAGCCCCGTGGTGTCAAAAATGTGAAGTGGTTGTGTGGTGCTGATGGGGGTTGTTCATTCATGTGTGTATCGTCGCATCGTAGAGAGAGAGAGAAGAAGGGGGTGACACGCCTTTTTCGGGTCGTCGCCGTCGTCGTTCGTATTTGCCCGTATATATGACAAATTCGAGAGGAGCGCTACGACTTGTCTAGATTCCTAGATTATTTTTGCGAATCCACTATGGACAATCCATATTTGGGGTTGAAATCGGCTTCTCGGGAGGTGTATCTGGGCGAGACAGGGCCAAGGAGGACGGCTACAGTAGTCCACAGCGAGCGTCGCGTATTGCGGGCCAGGTTTTGGAGGTTTTTTCGGCGTAATGGGTTTTTGAACAGTTCGAATCCGTCGAAAGAACACCCAAACCATGCGAGGCATCAAGTAATGGTTGTCAGGCGGATGGTGCATGTCATTCCAGGTGTGTCAATTGGTGTAGTTTGTATTGTTTTGTACCCTAAAAGAATCCTTGCTAGCTTGCCATTTGCTGAAAATGCCGAATTTAGCTCTCACCAAGTTTGGATCCCAAATACCGAAATTTCTTACTCTTTTCCTATTTTTTTACGAATTAGGTACTGATCTGTTAGCGGGGGAAGCTAATTTCTATTTTTCCGCCTATAAATACCTGTTAATAGTGTGTGATGGATTTGTATTGTATTTTTTAGTATTTTTTGATTGCTAGAAGCCGAGAAAAATATCTTAAAAAATCCAATAAAATTTAAATTCCGGTCGGTGTTGATACATTTTCTTGCCACTCAAAATCCCGACAGGTCGAAGTGCCGACAGGCCAAAGTTCCGACAACCATAATCCCGAAATACCAATATACCGACATGCCAAAATACCGACAGGGCAAAACACCGAACCAAAATCCCGATATGCAACCAACTGTTTAAACAGAAGTGGAGGTCAAGCTAGCGTCACGAATATATTGCGATTTTTGGTCGGGATTGTGGTTGTCGGCATTTTGACCTGTAGGTATTTTGGTCTATCGGCATTTCGGTTTGTCGGGATTTTGCTGCCGGCTTTTGGCTGTCTGCATTTTGAGACGTCAGCTTATGACAATCGGCATTACGGCTGTCGGCATTTTGGCTGTCGGTATTTTGAGATGTCAGCTTTATGACAATCGGCATTATGGCCGTCTGCATTTTGAGCGATCAGGATTACGGGATGTCGGTATTTAGCTACCGCGATTTTCGCTGTAGGGATTTTGGCTGAATTAAACCTATCTTAAACCATTTCGCACCCTATTTTGGCCCATTTTGACCGACCGTCATTTTTGCGGCTGATTTGGGTGGTGTGTGGGGGGTGGGTGTGCCCCTTTTCCTCCCCCGTCCATGTTGAGCTTCTTCTTCAGCTTCTGCCCACCCTGTGTGTCCCATGCGGGTGCCCTCGAAGCCCTGATCCGAAGCATCAACATTACTAGCACCCCCCTGCCGAGGACTGTGCCCGGTCCTCTGCCCCCACCTTTCCCCCAAAAGATGCCAATAATTCTCTTCTCCTTACCTGTTCAGCAAATTACTCTTTTCCGAGCAGCAGAATTCCTAGGTTTACGCAGAAACAGCTGGAAAACTTTTTCTCAAATTTTTTTTAGCTCCTCCAGACAGCTTTAGCAGTTTTTGAAGCCAGGATTTTAGAGCGATCGATATTCCTCCGTTTAAAGGGACCGGCAAGGCAAGGCTAGGGTTTTTCTCTGGATTTTCGAGTAGGGCAGCGACACACAACGCTTGAACCAACGCTTCTATCGCGTAACCAATTACACAAAATCCACGGTCATTGCCCGTCTCTTTAAACGCTCGCTTCCGGTCCATTCCCCCCAATTTTACCGCTAGTTGGCCCCCTCCATGGCTTTTTGACTTGCGCGATTCCAGTTTGACCACGTTTTCCCAAACTATCTTTGCTCGTTTGCCTGAATTTTCGCGTTTTTGCATCCATTTCCGCCAAACCACCCCCCCCCCCCTCAAATCCATTAGTTGCCCTGTTGGATGGACCGTCTCCATGAGTTTCGCCCCCAAAAAGGGAACAAGAAGCACCCACTTCACCTCTTTGCCATTCCGTCAGTTTGTATGTCTGTCTGTCTGTCTGTCCACCCTAAAAGTTGCCCCGGCAGCGCGGTGCTTCGCGTAGTCGTTGTCCAATAATTACCCACTTTCGCCCACCCCCCGGGGCAATTCCCTGACCACAAGGATTCCGATCGACACCTCTGAACGCTTTTGAATGGGCGGTTTGGGTCGGAAACTCCTGAAAAATCGTTGCTAGTATGCAGGGAATTCTGAATTTGCTGCGATTTACTCTAAATTTCGAATTTTTAAACGATCTCGACTAACTTTTCTTTGAAAAAAATAGATCCTCGAGAATCTCTGCTCGCTTGTCCAGGATCTCTAATTCCTAAACGATTTATGCTAGCTTTTCTTTGATTTTCTGATTCCCTAACTACCTCTGCTCGTTCGCCCAAAATTTTTAATCCTATGCGATCTCTGCCAGCTGTTCCTCGCGAGTTCGAATTCCTTAGGAACCTCTGCTAGCTACCCGGAATTCCTCAATGATCTCTGCTCGTTACCCGAATTTTCAAAGTTCTAAAATGATATTTCTAAATTTTGCTCGAAAGTATCAATCAAATTCCTAACCGATCTCTGTTGGCCTATCGCGGGCCACTCTTTCCTCAAAGATCTCTGCTAGTTTGCCAATTTTTTGTTTAATTTTTGAATAATAGTGGCCTCAAATCTTGCTGACTCCTTTAAGCGTCTCTCTCTCTCTCTCTGTCTCTCGCTCTCTCTGTCTCGCTCTCCCTCTCTCCCCCTTATCTCTCCCTCTAACCGTCTTCCCCCTCCCCATTCTAGAGATCAACATCGGCTGGAAGAAACAGCATTTCCACACAGATATCTCATCTGTCCCTCTCCCCCCTCTCCACTCACACCCCATGTACCACTAAATCCCTTCTAATCCCTATTTCGTGCCCCAATCTACCGTATCCATTCTGTACCGAATCTCTATTAAAAAGTAGGACATTATTCTGCTAGAGGGCCTCTCCCCCCTTTGATATTGATGGCCCCAACACAACGCGTTGGTGGTGAGGAGGAGCACGAGTTGGAGGAGGTCGAGTCGGCCGTTGAGGTCGAGTGCCTCGAGCAGTATGAGCATCAGCTCGGCCGATTTAAGGGTGGGTGAACGAAAATTCAAAATTACCCCGAGCTACACATTTCCGATTTGTTATAACTTTATTCTCGTTTTTCGCTCATTTTTTTACCTGGCTAATTGGTAAAGCTCTCGACTACCAGGTTTATGGCCCGGGTTCGGTTCCCGCCCGGCGTGGAATTTTTGCTTTTTAAAGTTTGACGTATATCGTAGTTTTTTAGCTACAGATTTTTTCGGCTTTTGGTATCCCCTTATGTACGTTTTTTGGCCTATTTTCCTCATGGCAGATTGGTAAAGCTCTCGCGTCTCAGGCACAAGGCCATGGTTCGACCCCACCTGAGACGGAACTTTTTGCTTTTTGGAAATTAAGGTAATTTAAGACGCTATAGATGTTGTGTGTCATGTTCAATCCGCGAAATTCCGCGACTTTCCGCCCCCTTATCCGGTCGTAAATCGGAGGGGAGAGGGCCCGCGACCAGCCACTACGCAAATAAACCGATAAAACTGGTTGCGCGAGGGGGAAAGGAGGCCGGGGCGCCTTTTGCGGCTTGCGGTTGACCCTAATTGAGAAGGTAGGGGGGGAGGCAACTTTTAACGGGGATTTCGAGGGGCTTAACCGATTAGGTGTTAGAAATCAGGCATTTGGAGGGCCTAAGGAGTTTAAAAACGAGTTCTGAAGGCAAAGCCGGTTTTCCCAAGTTCCCAAAAAATTCTGCTAGCTTGCCCTGTTGTTTTAAGGCAGAATTTGAATATTCAATACTTTTGAAAATTGGGTAAGAGTCTAGGAAACCCCCCCCCCCAGCCGTAACTTTTCAGCCATACGTCCTATTAATGCGCCGAGTATCTCAAAATGTTCGCCGTGGTCGAATTACTATCGAAAAGTTGTTTCTAGACACCAAAAATTGTTAGAAAAATTTTTATAACAATTATAAGTCTGGGTTTTCTTTAATTAATTTTTCCTGGTCTATTTAGATGTTTTCTTGCGGCAAAAATTGCTAGAAATTTTTTTACAAGATTTTGAAAGTTGAAAAGATTAAGCCGCTGTGCTTCAATGTACCAGGAGTCTAAAACTCAAATATTTTTATTTTCCGCTATTTTTTTCGACTCAAATGTACTGTAGCCTTATTATACAGAGCAAGAGCTACATTTTGATACCATTGACAGCTCGGTAGGACAAAAGATAGCCGAGATACGAAAACTCACTCTTAGACCAGGAAAATTAATTAAAGAAAACCCAGACTTATAATTGTTATAAAAATTTTTCTAACAATTTTTGGTCTCTAGGAACAACTTTTCTATAGTAGTTCCACCACGGCGAACATTTTGAGATACTGGGCACATTAATAGGATGCATGGTTTACAAAGTTGTGGCTGGGGGTTTCCTAGACTTGAGCCGAAAATTGTTAAACGGCTTGAAAAACTAAATTTAGAATTTTTCTTGCATTTGCTGTTATATTGGTTTGTGAAAAGCTCAATATTTTGCTCTATATTCTTCTCTATCCCACAATCGCTCTCGGTTTCTCTCGGGCGCGCTCTCTCACCATGTCTCTGTCTCTCTCGCTCTGTTTTTTCTCTCTCTCTCTCTCTCTTCTCTTCCTTTTGCCAACCTGTAACACTTCTCACGGTGTATGTGACTCTCAAGTTGAAAAATCAGATGGATAATCCGTAAAATTTTAAATGGTACAAAAAAATTCTTGCTCACGCCCGTTCTCTCTATTTCCCTCTATTTAACTCTCTATCGTTCTCACAAGCTCATTC
>CATQJA010000994.1:0-11715 GCA_958295435.1 Mesorhabditis spiculigera
TGCTCCCTTCGAAATTCAACATAATTTTTGACTCCACGTCGCGGCTGCTCCCTTCGAAATTCAACATAATTTTTGACTCCACGTCGCGGCTGCTCCCTTCGAAATTCAACATAATTTTTGACCTGCTCCCTTCGAAATTCAACATAATTTTTGACTCCACGTCGCGGCTGCTCCCTTCGAAATTCAACATAATTTTTGACATGCTCCTTCGAAATTCAACATAATTTTTGACTCCATTGCTCCTTCGAAATTCAACATAATTTTTGACTCCACGTCGCGGCTGCTCCCTTCGAAATTCAACATAATTTTTGACCTGCTCCCTTCGAAATTCAACATAATTTTTGATCCACGTGTGCTCCCTTCGAAATTCAACATAATTTTTGATCCACGTGCTCCCTTCGAAATTCAACATAATTTTTGACTCCACGTCGCGGCTGCTCCCTTCGAAATTCAACATAATTTTTGACCCAGTCGCGGCTGCTCCCTTCGAAATTCAACATAATTTTTGACATGCTCCCTTCGAAATTCAACATAATTTTTGACTCCACGTCCGGCTGCTCCCTTCGAAATTCAACATAATTTTTGACCTGCTCCCTTCGAAATTCAACATAATTTTTGACTCCACGTCGCGGCTGCTCCTTCGAAATTCAACATAATTTTTGACATGCTCCCTTCGAAATTCAACATAATTTTTGACTCCACGTCGCGGCTGCTCCCTTCGAAATTCAACATAATTTTTGACATGCTCCCTTCGAAATTCAACATAATTTTTGACTCCACGTCGCGGCTGCTCCCTTCGAAATTCAACATAATTTTTGACCTGCTCCCTTCGAAATTCAACATAATTTTTGACTCCACGTGCTCCCTTCGAAATTCAACATAATTTTGACTCCACGTCGCGGCTGCTCCCTTCGAAATTCAACATAATTTTTGACCTGCTCCCTTCGAAATTCAACATAATTTTTGACTCCACGTCGCGGCTGCTCCTTCGAAATTCAACATAATTTTTGACCTGCTCCCTTCGAAATTCAACATAATTTTTGACTCCACGTCGCGGCTGCTCCCTTCGAAATTCAACATAATTTTTGACCTGCTCCCTTCGAAATTCAACATAATTTTTGACCTGCTCCCTTCGAAATTCAACATAATTTTTGACTCCACGTCGCGGCTGCTCCCTTCGAAATTCAACATAATTTTTGACCTGCTCCCTTCGAAATTCAACATAATTTTTGACTCCACGTCGCGGCTGCTCCCTTCGAAATTCAACATAATTTTTGACCTGCTCCCTTCGAAATTCAACATAATTTTTGACTCCACGTCGCGGCTGCTCCCTTCGAAATTCAACATAATTTTTGACCTGCTCCCTTCGAAATTCAACATAATTTTTGACCCAGTCGCGGCTGCTCCCTTCGAAATTCAACATAATTTTGACTCCACGTCGCGGCTGCTCCTTCGAAATTCAACATAATTTTTGACACGTGCTCCCTTCGAAATTCAACATAATTTTTGACTCCACGTGTGCTCCCTTCGAAATTCAACATAATTTTTGACTCCACGTCGCGGCTGCTCCCTTCGAAATTCAACATAATTTTTGACCAGGGCTGCTCCCTTCGAAATTCAACATAATTTTTGACTCCACGTCGCGGCTGCTCCCTTCGAAATTCAACATAATTTTTGACCTGCTCCCTTCGAAATTCAACATAATTTTTGACTCCACGTCGCGGCTGCTCCCTTCGAAATTCAACATAATTTTTGACCTGCTCCCTTCGAAATTCAACATAATTTTTGACCTGCTCCCTTCGAAATTCAACATAATTTTTGACTCCACGTCGCGGCTGCTCCCTTCGAAATTCAACATAATTTTTGACCACGTGCTCCCTTCGAAATTCAACATAATTTTTGACTCACGTGCTCCCTTCGAAATTCAACATAATTTTTGACTCCACGTCGCGGCTGCTCCCTTCGAAATTCAACATAATTTTTGACCTGCTCCCTTCGAAATTCAACATAATTTTTGACTCCACGTCGCGGCTGCTCCCTTCGAAATTCAACATAATTTTTGACATGCTCCCTTCGAAATTCAACATAATTTTTGACTCCACGTCGCGGCTGCTCCCTTCGAAATTCAACATAATTTTTGACCTGCTCCCTTCGAAATTCAACATAATTTTTGACTCCACGCCGCGGCTGCTCCCTTCGAAATTCAACATAATTTTTGACTCCACGTCGCGGCTGCTCCCTTCGAAATTCAACATAATTTTTGACCACTGCTCCCTTCGAAATTCAACATAATTTTTGACTCCACGTCGCGGCTGCTCCCTTCGAAATTCAACATAATTTTTGACCTGCTCCCTTCGAAATTCAACATAATTTTTGACCTGCTCCCTTCGAAATTCAACATAATTTTTGACTCCACGTCGCGGCTGCTCCCTTCGAAATTCAACATAATTTTTGACCATGCTCCCTTCGAAATTCAACATAATTTTTGACCACTGCTCCCTTCGAAATTCAACATAATTTTTGACTCCACGTCGCGGCTGCTCCCTTCGAAATTCAACATAATTTTTGACCATGCTCCCTTCGAAATTCAACATAATTTTTGATCACTGCTCCCTTCGAAATTCAACATAATTTTTGACTCCACGTCGCGGCTGCTCCCTTCGAAATTCAACATAATTTTTGACCATGCTCCCTTCGAAATTCAACATAATTTTTGACTCCACGTCGCGGCTGCTCCCTTCGAAATTCAACATAATTTTTGACCTGCTCCCTTCGAAATTCAACATAATTTTTGACTCCACGTCGCGGCTGCTCCCTTCGAAATTCAACATAATTTTTGACCTGCTCCCTTCGAAATTCAACATAATTTTTGACTCCACGTCGCGGCTGCTCCCTTCGAAATTCAACATAATTTTTGACCTGCTCCCTTCGAAATTCAACATAATTTTTGACTCCACGTGGTGCTCCCTTCGAAATTCAACATAATTTTTGACTCCACGGGCTGCTCCCTTCGAAATTCAACATAATTTTTGACTCCACGTCGCGGCTGCTCCCTTCGAAATTCAACATAATTTTTGACATGCTCCCTTCGAAATTCAACATAATTTTTGACTCCACGTCGCGGCTGCTCCCTTCGAAATTCAACATAATTTTTGACCTGCTCCCTTCGAAATTCAACATAATTTTTGACCTGCTCCCTTCGAAATTCAACATAATTTTTGACTCCACGTCGCGGCTGCTCCCTTCGAAATTCAACATAATTTTTGACCCTGCTCCCTTCGAAATTCAACATAATTTTTGACTCCACGTCGCGGCTGCTCCCTTCGAAATTCAACATAATTTTTGACCATGCTCCCTTCGAAATTCAACATAATTTTTGACTCCACGTCGCGGCTGCTCCTTCGAAATTCAACATAATTTTTGACATGCTCCCTTCGAAATTCAACATAATTTTTGACTCCACGTCGCGGCTGCTCCCTTCGAAATTCAACATAATTTTTGACCTGCTCCCTTCGAAATTCAACATAATTTTTGACTCCACGTCGCGGCTGCTCCCTTCGAAATTCAACATAATTTTTGACCTGCTCCCTTCGAAATTCAACATAATTTTTGACTCCACGTCGCGGCTGCTCCTTCGAAATTCAACATAATTTTTGACACTGCTCCCTTCGAAATTCAACATAATTTTTGACTCCACGTCGCGGCTGCTCCCTTCGAAATTCAACATAATTTTTGACCTGCTCCCTTCGAAATTCAACATAATTTTTGACTCCACGTCGCGGCTGCTCCCTTCGAAATTCAACATAATTTTTGACCTGCTCCCTTCGAAATTCAACATAATTTTTGACTCCACGTCGCGGCTGCTCCCTTCGAAATTCAACATAATTTTTGACCTGCTCCCTTCGAAATTCAACATAATTTTTGACTCCACGTCGCGGCTGCTCCCTTCGAAATTCAACATAATTTTTGACATGCTCCCTTCGAAATTCAACATAATTTTTGACTCCACGTCGCGGCTGCTCCCTTCGAAATTCAACATAATTTTTGACCTGCTCCCTTCGAAATTCAACATAATTTTTGACTCCACGTCGCGGCTGCTCCCTTCGAAATTCAACATAATTTTTGACCACTGCTCCCTTCGAAATTCAACATAATTTTTGACTCCACGTCGCGGCTGCTCCCTTCGAAATTCAACATAATTTTTGACCCTGCTCCCTTCGAAATTCAACATAATTTTTGACTCCACGTCGCGGCTGCTCCCTTCGAAATTCAACATAATTTTTGACCTGCTCCCTTCGAAATTCAACATAATTTTTGACTCCACGTCGCGGCTGCTCCCTTCGAAATTCAACATAATTTTTGACATGCTCCCTTCGAAATTCAACATAATTTTTGATCACGTGCTCCCTTCGAAATTCAACATAATTTTTGACTCCACGTCGCGGCTGCTCCCTTCGAAATTCAACATAATTTTTGACCTGCTCCCTTCGAAATTTAACATAATTTTTGACTCCAGTCGCGGCTGCTCCCTTCGAAATTCAACATAATTTTTGACATGCTCCCTTCGAAATTCAACATAATTTTTGACTCCACGTCGCGGCTGCTCCCTTCGAAATTCAACATAATTTTTGACATGCTCCCTTCGAAATTCAACATAATTTTTGATCCCTGCTCCCTTCGAAATTCAACATAATTTTTGACTCCACGTCGCGGCTGCTCCCTTCGAAATTCAACATAATTTTTGACCTGCTCCCTTCGAAATTCAACATAATTTTTGACTCCACGTCGCGGCTGCTCCCTTCGAAATTCAACATAATTTTTGACCTGCTCCCTTCGAAATTCAACATAATTTTGACTCCACGTCGCGGCTGCTCCCTTCGAAATTCAACATAATTTTTGACATGCTCCCTTCGAAATTCAACATAATTTTTGACTCCACGTCGCGGCTGCTCCCTTCGAAATTCAACATAATTTTTGACATGCTCCCTTCGAAATTCAACATAATTTTTGACCACTGCTCCCTTCGAAATTCAACATAATTTTTGACTCCACGTCGCGGCTGCTCCCTTCGAAATTCAACATAATTTTTGATCATGCTCCCTTCGAAATTCAACATAATTTTTGACTCCACGTCGCGGCTGCTCCCTTCGAAATTCAACATAATTTTTGACATGCTCCCTTCGAAATTCAACATAATTTTTGACTCCACGTCGCGGCTGCTCCCTTCGAAATTCAACATAATTTTTGACACGTGCTCCCTTCGAAATTCAACATAATTTTGACTCCACGTCGCGGCTGCTCCCTTCGAAATTCAACATAATTTTTGACATGCTCCCTTCGAAATTCAACATAATTTTTGACTCCACGTCGCGGCTGCTCCTTCGAAATTCAACATAATTTTTGACATGCTCCCTTCGAAATTCAACATAATTTTTGACTCCAGTGCGGCTGCTCCTTCGAAATTCAACATAATTTTTGACCTGCTCCCTTCGAAATTCAACATAATTTTTGACTCCACGTCGCGGCTGCTCCCTTCGAAATTCAACATAATTTTTGACATGCTCCCTTCGAAATTCAACATAATTTTTGACTCCAGTCGCGGCTGCTCCCTTCGAAATTCAACATAATTTTTGACATGCTCCCTTCGAAATTCAACATAATTTTTGACTCCGGCTGCTCCCTTCGAAATTCAACATAATTTTTGACTCCACGTCGCGGCTGCCTCCTTCGAAATTCAACATAATTTTTGACATGCTCCCTTCGAAATTCAACATAATTTTTGACTCCACGTCGCGGCTGCTCCCTTCGAAATTCAACATAATTTTTGACATGCTCCCTTCGAAATTCAACATAATTTTTGACTCCACGTCGCGGCTGCTCCCTTCGAAATTCAACATAATTTTTGACCACGTGCCCCCTTCGAAATTCAACATAATTTTTGACTCCACGTCGCGGCTGCTCCCTTCGAAATTCAACATAATTTTTGACATGCTCCCTTCGAAATTCAACATAATTTTTGACATGCTCCCTTCGAAATTCAACATAATTTTTGACTCCAGCGCGGCTGCTCCTTCGAAATTCAACATAATTTTTGACATGCTCCCTTCGAAATTCAACATAATTTTTGACTCCACGTCGCGGCTGCTCCCTTCGAAATTCAACATAATTTTTTGACATGCTCCCTTCGAAATTCAACATAATTTTTGACTCCACGTGCTCCCTTCGAAATTCAACATAATTTTTGACGCGGTGCTCCCTTCGAAATTCAACATAATTTTTGACTCCACGTCGCGGCTGCTCCCTTCGAAATTCAACATAATTTTTGACATGCTCCCTTCGAAATTCAACATAATTTTTGACTCCACGTCGCGGCTGCTCCCTTCGAAATTCAACATAATTTTTGACTCCACGTCGCGGCTGCTCCCTTCGAAATTCAACATAATTTTTGACATGCTCCCTTCGAAATTCAACATAATTTTTGACTCCACGTCGCGGCTGCTCCCTTCGAAATTCAACATAATTTTTGACATGCTCCCTTCGAAATTCAACATAATTTTTGACTCACGTGCGGCTGCTCCCTTCGAAATTCAACATAATTTTTGACATGCTCCCTTCGAAATTCAACATAATTTTTGACTCCACGTCGCGGCTGCTCCCTTCGAAATTCAACATAATTTTTGACATGCTCCCTTCGAAATTCAACATAATTTTTGACTCCACGTCGCGGCTGCTCCCTTCGAAATTCAACATAATTTTTGACATGCTCCCTTCGAAATTCAACATAATTTTTGACATGCTCCCTTCGAAATTCAACATAATTTTTGACATGCTCCCTTCGAAATTCAACATAATTTTTGACTCCACGTCGCGGCTGCTCCTTCGAAATTCAACATAATTTTTGACATGCTCCCTTCGAAATTCAACATAATTTTTGACATGCTCCCTTCGAAATTCAACATAATTTTGACCACTGCTCCCTTCGAAATTCAACATAATTTTTGACTCCACGTCGCGGCTGCTCCCTTCGAAATTCAACATAATTTTTGACATGCTCCCTTCGAAATTCAACATAATTTTTGACTCCACGTCGCGGCTGCTCCCTTCGAAATTCAACATAATTTTTGACATGCTCCCTTCGAAATTCAACATAATTTTGACTCCAGCGCGGCTGCTCCCTTCGAAATTCAACATAATTTTTGACCAGTGCTCCCTTCGAAATTCAACATAATTTTTGACTCCACGTCGCGGCTGCTCCCTTCGAAATTCAACATAATTTTTGACATGCTCCCTTCGAAATTCAACATAATTTTTGACATGCTCCCTTCGAAATTCAACATAATTTTTGACTCCACGTCGCGGCTGCTCCTTCGAAATTCAACATAATTTTTGACCACTGCTCCCTTCGAAATTCAACATAATTTTTGACATGCTCCCTTCGAAATTCAACATAATTTTTGACTCATGCTCCCTTCGAAATTCAACATAATTTTTGACATGCTCCCTTCGAAATTCAACATAATTTTGACTCCACGTCGCGGCTGCTCCCTTCGAAATTCAACATAATTTTTGACATGCTCCCTTCGAAATTCAACATAATTTTGACCACGGGCTGCTCCCTTCGAAATTCAACATAATTTTGACATGCTCCCTTCGAAATTCAACATAATTTTTGACTCCAGTCGCGGCTGCTCCTTCGAAATTCAACATAATTTTTGACATGCTCCCTTCGAAATTCAACATAATTTTTGACTCCACGTCGCGGCTGCTCCCTTCGAAATTCAACATAATTTTTGACATGCTCCCTTCGAAATTCAACATAATTTTTGACTCCAGTCGCGGCTGCTCCCTTCGAAATTCAACATAATTTTTGACTCCAGTCGCGGCTGCTCCTTCGAAATTCAACATAATTTTTGACCATGCTCCCTTCGAAATTCAACATAATTTTGACTCCACGTCGCGGCTGCTCCCTTCGAAATTCAACATAATTTTTGACATGCTCCTTCGAAATTCAACATAATTTTTGACATGCTCCCTTCGAAATTCAACATAATTTTTGACATGCTCCCTTCGAAATTCAACATAATTTTGACTCCACGTCGCGGCTGCTCCTTCGAAATTCAACATAATTTTTGACATGCTCCCTTCGAAATTCAACATAATTTTTGATCCATGCTCCCTTCGAAATTCAACATAATTTTTGACATGCTCCCTTCGAAATTCAACATAATTTTTGACATGCTCCCTTCGAAATTCAACATAATTTTTGACATGCTCCCTTCGAAATTCAACATAATTTTTGACTCCAGTCGCTGCTCCCTTCGAAATTCAACATAATTTTTGACATGCTCCCTTCGAAATTCAACATAATTTTGACACTGCTCCCTTCGAAATTCAACATAATTTTTGACATGCTCCCTTCGAAATTCAACATAATTTTGACTCCACGTGCGGCTGCTCCCTTCGAAATTCAACATAATTTTTGACCATGCTCCCTTCGAAATTCAACATAATTTTTGACTCCAGTGCTCCCTTCGAAATTCAACATAATTTTTGACTCCACGTCGCGGCTGCTCCCTTCGAAATTCAACATAATTTTTGACTGCTCCCTTCGAAATTCAACATAATTTTTGACATGCTCCCTTCGAAATTCAACATAATTTTTGACATGCTCCCTTCGAAATTCAACATAATTTTTGACTCCACGTCGCGGCTGCTCCCTTCGAAATTCAACATAATTTTTGACATGCTCCCTTCGAAATTCAACATAATTTTGACTCCAGTCGGGCTGCTCCTTCGAAATTCAACATAATTTTTGACATGCTCCCTTCGAAATTCAACATAATTTTTGACTCCACGTCGCGGCTGCTCCTTCGAAATTCAACATAATTTTTGACATGCTCCCTTCGAAATTCAACATAATTTTTGACCATGGGCTGCTCCCTTCGAAATTCAACATAATTTTTGACATGCTCCTTCGAAATTCAACATAATTTTTGACATGCTCCCTTCGAAATTCAACATAATTTTTGACTCCACGTCGCGGCTGCGCTCCCTTCGAAATTCAACATAATTTTTGACATGCTCCCTTCGAAATTCAACATAATTTTTGACTCCACGTCGCGGCTGCTCCCTTCGAAATTCAACATAATTTTTGACATGCTCCCTTCGAAATTCAACATAATTTTTGACTCCACGTGCGGCTGCTCCCTTCGAAATTCAACATAATTTTTGACATGCTCCCTTCGAAATTCAACATAATTTTTGACTCCACGTCGCGGCTGCTCCTTCGAAATTCAACATAATTTTTGACATGCTCCCTTCGAAATTCAACATAATTTTTGACTCCACGTGCTCCCTTCGAAATTCAACATAATTTTTGACATGCTCCCTTCGAAATTCAACATAATTTTTGATCCATGCTCCCTTCGAAATTCAACATAATTTTGACATGCTCCCTTCGAAATTCAACATAATTTTTGACATGCTCCCTTCGAAATTCAACATAATTTTTGACATGCTCCCTTCGAAATTCAACATAATTTTTGACATGCTCCCTTCGAAATTCAACATAATTTTTGACTCCACGTCGCGGCTGCTCCCTTCGAAATTCAACATAATTTTTGACATGCTCCCTTCGAAATTCAACATAATTTTTGACATGCTCCCTTCGAAATTCAACATAATTTTGACTCCACGTCGCGGCTCCTTCGAAATTCAACATAATTTTTGACTCCAGCCTGCTCCCTTCGAAATTCAACATAATTTTTGACTCCACGTCGCGGCTGCTCCTTCGAAATTCAACATAATTTTTGACATGCTCCCTTCGAAATTCAACATAATTTTTGACCCACCCGGCTGCTCCCTTCGAAATTCAACATAATTTTTGACTCAGTGCTCCCTTCGAAATTCAACATAATTTTTGACTCCACGCTGCTCCCTTCGAAATTCAACATAATTTTTGACATGCTCCCTTCGAAATTCAACATAATTTTTGACATGCTCCCTTCGAAATTCAACATAATTTTTGACCCAGTGGCTGCTCCTTCGAAATTCAACATAATTTTTGACATGCTCCCTTCGAAATTCAACATAATTTTTGACTCCACGTCGCGGCTGCTCCCTTCGAAATTCAACATAATTTTTGACATGCTCCCTTCGAAATTCAACATAATTTTTGACATGCTCCCTTCGAAATTCAACATAATTTTTGACTCCACGTCGCGGCTGCTCCCTTCGAAATTCAACATAATTTTTGACATGCTCCCTTCGAAATTCAACATAATTTTTGACATGCTCCCTTCGAAATTCAACATAATTTTTGACATGCTCCCTTCGAAATTCAACATAATTTTTGATCCACGTCGCTGCTCCCTTCGAAATTCAACATAATTTTTGACCATGCTCCCTTCGAAATTCAACATAATTTTTGACTCCACGTCGCGGCTGCTCCCTTCGAAATTCAACATAATTTTTGACCATGCTCCCTTCGAAATTCAACATAATTTTTGACGGTGCTCCCTTCGAAATTCAACATAATTTTTGACATGCTCCCTTCGAAATTCAACATAATTTTTGACTCCACGTCGCGGCTGCTCCCTTCGAAATTCAACATAATTTTTGACATGCTCCCTTCGAAATTCAACATAATTTTTGACCCACGTCGCGGCTGCTCCCTTCGAAATTCAACATAATTTTGACATGCTCCCTTCGAAATTCAACATAATTTTTGACATGCTCCCTTCGAAATTCAACATAATTTTTGACATGCTCCCTTCGAAATTCAACATAATTTTGACATGCTCCCTTCGAAATTCAACATAATTTTTGACTCCACGTCGCGGCTGCTCCCTTCGAAATTCAACATAATTTTTGACATGCTCCCTTCGAAATTCAACATAATTTTTGACATGCTCCCTTCGAAATTCAACATAATTTTTGATCATCGCTGCTCCTTCGAAATTCAACATAATTTTTGACATGCTCCCTTCGAAATTCAACATAATTTTTGACTCCACGTCGCGGCTGCTCCCTTCGAAATTCAACATAATTTTTGACATGCTCCCTTCGAAATTCAACATAATTTTTGACATGCTCCCTTCGAAATTCAACATAATTTTGACATGCTCCCTTCGAAATTCAACATAATTTTTGACATGCTCCCTTCGAAATTCAACATAATTTTTGACCCAGTGCTCCCTTCGAAATTCAACATAATTTTTGACATGCTCCCTTCGAAATTCAACATAATTTTTGACATGCTCCCTTCGAAATTCAACATAATTTTTGACCCACGTCGCGGCTGCTCCTTCGAAATTCAACATAATTTTTGACTCCACGTCGCGGCTGCTCCCTTCGAAATTCAACATAATTTTTGACATGCTCCCTTCGAAATTCAACATAATTTTGACTCCACGTCGCGGCTGCTCCCTTCGAAATTCAACATAATTTTGACCCACGCTGCTCCTTCGAAATTCAACATAATTTTTGACCATGCTCTCCTTCGAAATTCAACATAATTTTTGACTCCACGTCGCGGCTGCTCCCTTCGAAATTCAACATAATTTTTGACCATGCTCCTTCGAAATTCAACATAATTTTTGACTCCACGTCGCGGCTGCTCCCTTCGAAATTCAACATAATTTTTGACATGCTCCCTTCGAAATTCAACATAATTTTTGACTCCACGTCGCGGCTGCTCCCTTCGAAATTCAACAT